>CM053276.1:67937355-68299900 GCA_028583415.1 Protea cynaroides | reverse complement strand
TGTGGGAAGGGTTTTAGGGTTACATCCGTATTCTATAAATATAGGGTTAGAGTCCCCATGACCACGGTTAATCGGTTCTCTTGCACCCATTAGCAAGAGACGTCGGGATATCCTCCGGAGGCGTGGGAAGACTCAGAGCCGAGGGATTTCGATCAAAGCTTGGAGCATCGTGGATATCCTCCGGAGGTTGTGGAAGACGTAAGCGAGGGATTTCGATCAAAGCTTGGAGCATCGTGGAGCGTATGGAAATTAATCTCTTCACGTAGGGGTATGTCTTTATGATTCATAGTTTATGATTTCTCTATGTTCTAAGGCTACTGTATGGATGGAGAATGGGTTTCTTGGAAACCCTAAACTCATAATATTCTAACGGTTGGTATCGGAGCCAACCATACAGGACCTAGAATCGATGAAGATCGATTATAAAGACTGATAATGAATGATCAAATTAAAAGAGAAATTTTTTTCAAGTTTTGGATCGAATCTCGATCAGATCTGTCAGAAAAAAAAAAAAAAAAAAAAAAATTTTTGTCGGCGTCGAGTCATCGCCGGGTCGACTCGGCGCCGGATCGCTAACCCTAACTGGGTTGCGGGTTGCGGGTTGCCTGGGCCGAGTCAACCCAGCCCCGGGGGTCGGGACCCGACCATGGTCGGGCCCGAGCCCAGCCAAGCCAGCCCGTCTGGCAGACCCAGTCCTGACCCGAAAACCTGGTCCCTGTCCGGTGGGGTGACCCGAAAACCCGCCAGTGTATCCGGTGGGGTGACACGAAACCCAACAGTGTACCCGGTGTGGTACCCGAAAATAGACCTTTTTCGGCCCGAGACCCGAACCACATCCCGTATTCTGCCCCGGTAGTCCAGATTTTTGACCCGTCTACCCATTTAGTTGGACCGGATGCCGGCGGTTGACCCTTTGAACCAGACCGTGGTTCGGTCTGCCCCAGGCCGTGTGGTTCGGCCTGGACCAAAGTAGTAATAAAAAAAAAAAAAAAAAAAAAAAAAAACAAAGGTGGAGAAAAAAAAGGGAATATTTGGTTCTTTGAGAGAACCAAACCGATTTGGTCAGACCGGATCGAACCAACCCGAACCGACCTAGACAGGGTTTTCCTATAAGGGTCTGTTTGGCTTCTGGTTTTGATAAAAAGAACATTAAACAGTGATTCTGGGAGCTAGGAATGTCGGATTGACCTCCGGTTTGTTTTGTTGGACTCCATTTTTAATGCTTTTCAATCTGGTATAAATTTTGGTACATTTTGATGCATTTAAAAATATATTATTATGGAAAAATGTCCTATGGGAACTCAATTTGCAATGTTTTTACTGATTTTTCTTAAAGTTATTGTTCAAAATTGATTGATTGAGCTAATGTGTATGTTCATATGAATGTTTAGACTTGTAAAATTGTATTTTAAAGCATTCATGGTTAAATAAATATCCCACATAAGCTGCAGTTTAGGATTTGTTCATATCATGGTGGAACTTGGTGTGACCACCAAAGTGGCAACCTTGTTTTATTATGATGTGTTCAAATTCTAGAATATGTATTTGTAAATGCTTCAGTTTTGATAATGTTCACCCAAAGGTGACATTGTCCAAGTTTATTCAAATCATGATTTATAGCTATTGTGTGAGGATTATGGTGTGACCACCAAAGTGGCAACCTTAGTTCTAGCATAATATGCTCAAATCTAGCATTTATGCATTTACAAACTACTATAAGGAAATATAGTGTTCACACAAAAGTGAGACTAACATAAACTCTCACTTTTATGGATGCAGCAAAGAATGACACTGTCCACCCAAAGGTGACGTTGTCAAAGAAAATAAATAACTCATGCACATGGTTGAAGGATTGTGGCTTTAGGAGTCTTCATCCACCCAAAGGTGGTGAGATTTTTGAAAGTCATTATCTCTTCGTAGTTATTGTACAGATATTGAGAGGACCAGTGCACATATTGTCCCAAAGGATGTGTGTGTAGTTCGGTTGACTTTTCAAAGATATTAATTAGCTTGCACATGTTATGTATATATATTCTTGCTAGCTAATTTTATTTGGTATTAATCATAGACTTACAGTTATTTACATTGTTGTGGACATGTAATGATTAAATACCTTAAGATGCCTGTCTTTGGCTGCCAGTTTTATGAATTGGCATGAAAACTGTAAACTAGTCTAGGATTGTTTAATCTAGATGTACTCTACAGAAAAACTGTATTCTGATCCTTAGGATGTTCAGTCCTTAAGATCAAGTAAAGCAATGTTCAGATGAGAAACATTGAAAAAGGATATTTTCTGAGAAATCCAAAGAAATATTTGATTTTTCAAAAAGGGGCAGAGAAATGTTTTATTACTCAAGTCCATCAGTATCAGTTTTTGATGATAAGAGATGATATTCGAAATGTGAGGAAATACAAGGTAGAGCTGTTAAGTATTAATGATAAGCTCAAGGATAAGTGAATATTTGTAGGTTCATTAAAACCTATGTAAGTGACATTTTAGACTTTTCACTTCCTCACAAGAACTGTATAGTCTGATCCTGGTGACTTATAGTGCTCAAAAATATAGTGAACCCTCAAGTGAAAGAACTAAGGATAAAAGTTCAAAGAAAAGAGAAAAATATGAATGCCAATGTCATAGTGCATAATATATACCCAGACAAAGGCAAGTTGTAAAAGGGGTAGGAAAACCCATAGAAAGAAAATATTTTTCATGAAATAGTCAGAAACCTTATGACAAAGAATTAGACATTAAGAAACTACAAGATAAAATGGATCTAAGTAGAATAAAATTCTTGTAGAGTGACTCAGAAGGGACATGTAAGGAAAAATTTATATAGCTGGACAGCTTAAGTGAAAAAGGAATAAGGATTATGAAACTTCTGAGCAAGAAGGAGCAGTATATTGGATACTTAAGCATTAATCTTTAATTTATTCTATCTTTAAGAGAAGATGACAAGATTAAAGTAAGTGAAGGTTATTCACAACAAGGATTTATTGGAATTGGGGGACATCGAGATTTCATCTAGGACTTCTTGTCACAGTTTAATCTATGGTTGTTTTTCAAATAATGAAAAATTAAGGTGGAAAAACTTTTATTAAAGGAATTGAAACTATTGGATCTGAATGAGAGAGTTTTGGGAGATCATGTGATACTGTTCTATTCCCTGATAAATTTAAGCAAGTGTTTGCTAAAATCTAAGAATGTATTTGATCCTGTAAGGAAAGAATTGATATTGCAGCTTATATTATTAGTAGAGTGCTAGTTAGTCAGTTTTCAGTTTCAGTTTAAGTTATCTTCTTGTTATGAGACTGTAAAGACATGTTTTCATAGCACTCGTAGGAGAGTGATTATTATAGGACATTGAGTTGTTATATTATGAGATGTCAAAATAGACTCAAGAAACTTAAAGTTTTGATGAGACCACATGAAAATGGATGTGAAGTAACCAGTTGAGATAACAGAAATGTTACTAGAATATAATGAAATGATTATAGAGATATTCATTAAGATCGATGCTTCAGCCATAGTAGCAGAGCTAGATGAGGCAAAGAAGAGATATACTGGACCATGTAAATCTATGATTTCATCCAATCACATGTTGTACTTCAAAATAGATGTTTTTTAGGTGATGGACAAAAATGAAGATCCTAATGATTTTGAGCAAGTTATTAGTAATGAAATTGTTCTTGAATGTTTAATGATCATAAGAGATGTGTTGTTGTCTATGAACAATAACGAGACTTAAAATTTATGCTTTTGTCAATGAGCGGTGTACTCATAGGCTAAAAATAGATATACAAAGAAAATGTGTGATTCCAGTGGGAGAATTGTTTGCTATAAAATAAGACTTATAGCAAAGTGGAATCACACAAAGGGAAGAGAAAGCAAAGTGGAATCACACAAAGGAAGAGAAATCATAGTGGAATCCCACAAAGGGAAGAGAAAATATTGAACTTTAATTTTAAGGTCTTAGTTGCTCATTTTATTTTGGAGTTACATCAGGTAGATGTAAAGATCGTTTTGATCAAAGAAAATCTTGAAAAAAATGTTTATATATTTTAATCACAAGGTTTTGTGGTAAGAATAAAGAAGATATATTTTATAGACTTATAAAGTCAATCTGTGGATTAAACGGGTATCCAGATAATGGTATTTGAGGTTTGACAGGGTTGTATCTTCTTTCAACTTTGTTGAGATTGTCATTGACCATTGTATATATATCTATAGGTCAGTGGGAGTGGATTCATTTCCTTGTCATGTGTGTTGATGATTTTCATTGGCCTGTAGTGACATGGTTTACTAATTGAAATCAATATTCTTTCGTCGATAACTTCGACATGTAAAGCGTATGAGCAAGTACCTTTGTACCTGGAATTGAGTTTGCTCGTGACAGGATAAATAAAATTTTGGATTTATCTCAAAGTATAAATATTGTTCGTGTTTTTGAATGGCTCAGTATGCATGTATAACTAGTAAGTTGCGGATGCTAAGATCAGTAAAGGAGATAAATTGACAAAATTGTAAGCAAAGAATGATACTGAGTATTAGCATTTACAATGCAGTAAAGAGCTTGATATATGTTTAAGGTTGTAATATTTTCATATAGCCTTTTCATTGAGTGTCATAGGATGTTTTCAGTTGGATCTTTGGTATAGTTTTTGGACAATGGGGAAAAGGAAGGTCATGCGGTACATGCAGAGGACCAAAGATCATAAGTTCATTTATAAAAGTAGTGACACTCTAGGCTATTTTGATGTAATTTATAATGATTGTATTGATGACAAGAAATCAACTTCAAGGTTCATTGTCATGGTGATAGGGTTTTGTAACTCTAAGTAAAGATAACAAGCAAGATATCTTGTGTGAAAATTTATTCTTTAATTTGGAGATTGTAGACTCCACTTCTAAATCTATTGAGATGTATTCTGACAGCGGTTCAGCTGTATTCTTCTCAAATAATAATATGAAATCTAGTATTTCAAAGTATAATGGAGATTGAATCACTTCAAGTAAGAAAGATTTTATATCATTGTAGATTCTCAGACGAAGGTTTTGTCAGTGGGAGTCTTTAAGGGACGGTATGTCCAATATAAGAATGGTTGAAAACAAATAATTTTTTTTTCCAGAGGCTTAAGTGGTCAAAGATCTGGGAATCAGTGGGAGTCTCTTGATATGCTTAATCAGTGGGAGACTTTTTATGTTTATACTTGTATTTTCACATTGCTTACTGTACTTGATTGTATTGCTCATGGTTTGATGGGTATAATTTTTTGTAACTATGATTTTGTTTACATTAACATTTACGTTATTGCTATTTTGCATACATAGTTATGTGTTTGACATGTCACAGATATGAGGCAGTATTTAGCCAAAGTTTCAAGGCAGTATTTAGCCAAAGTTTCAAGGCAGTATTTAGCCAAAGATTTAAGGTGGTGTCTAACCAAAGTATGGTATTGTAATTCCGGAATATTTAAATACCATGTTAAGTTGCCCATAAAGGTTTTGGGGCACTTTGATTAAGGTTTTTTTAATCAAGTTTGGACTCGCATGGGAGGTTAGTTTCATGCATTATCTCAGGTGATTCATGTATTGAGTAGACCTCTGTTGTGGCTGACAGAAGTTTATACACCATACGTTAAAGTGTATTATTCGCTGTTGCTCACATTGGAAAGCTTAATGGATGTTTCAAAGTTAGTGACGATTTAGTGTGTTGGATTCTGTGGCCACACTGGTTAATGATAGTTTTGTAATTAATATAGCCCAAGTGGGAGATTGTTAGATTTATGTGGGCTTAATTAATTACCTAAACTAGTTAATTCAGTGGGAATCCGATTGACACGGTATAACCGGTTTGGTTTGATTCGTCACACGGTATGAGATAGGTTTGGTAACCCTAATTCTATTGTGGGAAGGGTTTTAGGGTTACATCTGTATTCTATAAATACAGGGTTAGAGTCCCCACAGCCACGGTTAATCAGTTCTCTGCACCCATTAGCAAGAGACGTCAGGATATCCTCTGGAGGCTGTGGAAGACTGTAGCCGAGGGATTTCGATCAAAGCTTGGAGCATCGTGGATATCCTCTGGAGGCTGTGGAAGACTGTAGCCGAGGGATTTCGATCAAAGCTTGGAGCATCGTGGAGCGTATGGAAATTAATCTCTTCACAGACAGGTACGTCTTTATGATTCATAGTTTATGATTTCTCTATGTTCTAAGGCTACTGTATGGATGGAGAATGGGTTTCTTGGAAACCCTAAACCCATAATATTCTAACAAACATACCCAAAGGCCAAGACAGCCCAAAATTGTTTCATTTTGTTCCACCCCTTGTTCTGTATGGAATAAGGGCATGGCACTTAATTATATAGCCAACCCATCAATATAACATGGCTCACTTAGAGAATCCATGCCTTCTTTACTTGAAATAATTATAAAGGGCTATGTTAGTCCCACATAAATGGACCTCATATGTCACTCCTATTCGAGCAAGGTACATGGGATCTTAGGCTCTCTTTGATGTTATATATATATATATATATATATATATATATATATATATATATATATATATATATTTATATTATATATATATATATATATATATATATATATATATATATATATATATATATATATATATATATATATATATATATATATATATATATATCATTTTTGGATGCTGTTTATGAAAAAAGAAAAAAAAGAGAGAAAGAGGTCAAGAACTCTTTTTTATTTTGGCCAAAAACTGTTTCTGCCTATTTTTGCGCAAGTGTTAATGAGCATGTGTTTTAAGTTAGGACAAAATATTAAAATCAACATTTTTTATAATATTAATTTCTTGTCCACTCCTTTTTCTTTCTCCCTTTTGTTTCATGGATTTGGCCACTATGGCTCTTTGTGGAAACTCTCTAGGAGAACAGTTCTTGTGTTCTTCTATTCTGACAGAATGGGAGAACAGTTCTTGTGTTCTTCTATTCTGACAGAATGGAAGAATAACCAAAAACAGCCAAAAAGTGTTTGGCAAGTTTGGTCTGTTTTTCCATTCTCAAAGAACGAACCAAATGAAAATTTGGTCTCAGAACACAAATTTCAGAACATGTCAAACCATGTTCTTACGTTCTGGAACGGTTTTAGGAAGACCAAAACCCAAAAGTGTGCCTGATAAGGTGTCGAAATAGAGCTCTTCTTCATCTGTGAAGTTCTCTCTTCTCTGTTGTGCGAACTTTCTTTAAGCTCTCTATACATAGCGAACAGTCGTCTTCCTCTTCGATCCGTGGCTGCGAAACTAGGTATTCTCCTTTTCTCTCTCTCTCTCTCTCTCTCTCTTGTTCGTTGTGCGCTAGGGTTTACAAAATCTAGGTTTTACTCCTTTCCAGTATAGGGTTTCGTCTTACCTCTAAGTGCTCTTAGTGATCGTTGGCACCAAATAGTACCTTTGATTGCTGAGTGCTCGATTTCCACTAGGGTTTACTAATAACGACCACCTAGAAGTAGAGCAAGTCAGCACCAAATAGTACCTTTAGTAATTGTGGTGTTAAATATGATTCATTGTCTGACTAATATTTCTATTCTGAATTGTTTTATGGTGATGCTACATTGTTATTCCGATTTGTTTTATGGCAATGCTTGATTCTAATATTTTTATTCTGATTCATTTTGTGGCGATGCTCAATTTTGTTTACTATTTTTCAGCTAATGATTCCATTCTAATTTGTTTGGCCATGATTTACAATTGTATTTGTTTGTTATTTTTCCCATTTGGGTTTTGCGAAACTTGGATAAGGATTGGATGCTTGAACTTGTCACTGCTTTAAAGACATGGGTTTGAGTAGATTTCAGTTGTTGATTGTGTCTTTGTAGCCTTGGGTTTTGGTTTTGAGTAGTTTCAGGAATTCTAATTTTTTAATGGCCATCTACAGAATTTTGATGTAGATTAGTGTTTAGTTTTTCTCAGTCTTTTCTAGTGAGCCTTGACATTATTAGACAATTTTTGAATCTTCATTATTTTTCTTGAAGTGTGTTTAGGGAAATTCCAAACCGAACTGAGGATTGCTAATCCCTTGCCTTGGGTTTTAGATTTAAATATAGAGGGGTATACATGGTGATGAACTTGATAAGACACTGAGAGGGGGGGTGAATCAGTGTCTGAAAATTTTCCTTAATTATTTACTGCTGCCCGGAGTTGATGGAGACCTAATTTTTCACACACACACACAAGCGCATGCAAATCTACCTCGCTACCACTCAGTGGCCAGGTCTATCAGATTTGCACACCCACCCTGCAAGTCATTCCACGCACTCCAAAATATATAGGAAAATAAAGACAGTCCACAACACAGGATATACGTGGTTCACCAACACAGTGTGTGATGGCTAGTCCACAGAGTAATGCCCAACAGGCTCCGTATATACTCAATACATTTCTTTTTGCTGTCTACACAGCAGGGAGTACATACACCCAATTTACCCAGCATAAAACTAGGAGGGCACACATGTGCCAGGAATTCAGGTATCAAATACCAGTGTTCAACACACGCTGCACACCACGCTTAACCCGCACCCACGGGAAGCAAATAATAATTTTTTTAGGCTTATAAATTTGCCTTACAGTTTTCCCCCACTAGCTAGGTATTCAACAATTGCACCTACGCTAGCATACAATAAATTGAAAGCATAAATAGATAAGGGAATTGAAAAATCTCACAAACTATGCTTTCGAATGGCCAACAATCTATCCGAAGCTTCACACTGCTCTCAGGTACTTTCCAATAGTCTTCAATGTTGATAGAGATTGATTCACAGAGCACACCTTGCTCATAGGCTTCAAATCTCTTCCACACAACCCATAATCACCATGAATATGAAAATAAAAGCTCTACTGACCTCTCACAGGGATTTAGCAATCCATTGATGCACAAAGAAGAGGTAGTTGGTGATTGATCACTCCCACAGGCACGAAACCCTTGAAAACCCTTTGTTAAGCTTCAAAACCCTATTTTCGATTTTTCTCAGCATTTTTACGACTCCCAACGGCACCCAATGTATAGAGCATCAAAAAATATGAAAACTGTAACTTAAACGGACTGATTTGGAGCTTGGATGAAGAAGTTATGGCAGTTTGAAGTTCGGCCAGTCACAAATAAGGAAAGAGAATCTTTCCAAACAAAACTTGTACCCGCGCTACACCGTAGCCACGCCGCCGATGCACTGTCGCGATCTGATTCGCGGAGACGGAATCTATTCTTTCAGCCGTTGGATAACCTTAAAAAGGCAAGATTTAACGTGAGCCGCTGGATCTGCATTAATCACGTCAAGCGCGATCGGCTTCAATCACAACCGCAAGTTCTGGATCAACCGCGGCGTAGTACCGCGCGTGCGCCACAGGAATCAGGTTAGTACTCCATGCAATAGAGGGCATCGTAATAATCTGCATCCAACCAATTTGAAGGCGCGCGATGGAATCTCGACGCATCGGCTTCGATACACTCAAGCCTGCCTTGATCTGGGCCATTCAAAGTGGATCTGAGCATCGTGGCTTCAATCTGGCCGCTGATCTTGCATCATCTTCTCTTTTTATGCCGAAATTGCCCCTATATAACTTGTGAAATGCCTAAATTACCCCTAAACAACTTGTGAAATGACTTTTTCGAGCGATCCGACAGAAACTGCGATATCTCTCTCATCCGACGTCGGAATTGAGTGATTCAAGTTGCGTTGGAAAGATAACTCGACGCTCTACATATTTCTACTGTCGGATTTCCATGAACCTGCTACGGGACCCATCAAAAATAGGCCCAAAATTAAAACTCTATCAAACCTTGGAATTTGAACCAAAAACTTTGCGTGCATGCATGCCAAGTGCCGTGGGCTACCGTGTTGGCATGTCACCTTGCCACCGCACCTATGGGTCCCACTCATATTTTTTCTCTCTCCTCTTTCTCTCTCTAATTTCTTTCTCTTCTTTCTCTCTCTTCAATTGCTTTTTCCACAATATGAGAAACATGAGAAACTTTATCATATCTTCAGTAACACTGTCGCATCATCAGAAACTTGGCCACATCATCAGAGAAGCTGTGCCACATCGCCAGTGGGGTCTACAGTCCACAGTCACTCTCTCTCATCAAACTTGATGTAGAATGCCATTTAACTCGTTGCAAGCCATTTAAAACACATGTAGAACACTGTAGAACACACATGCGAGGTTACTCCAGATTACTCTAGCTTTGCCATTGCACTAACACTCTCTCTCCTACACTGACATTCTCTCTCCTAATTTCTTTGACTGTATGCTCACAAACACTATCACATCAGCCAAGTTGCCAACAATGACAACATAAAGTCCAACAATCTCTTCCTTTGAAATTGTTGGCAACTCACTATGCACATGAGATCTTTCTCCCCCTTTGACAACAAATACAAAGGGGCATGCCACATAGGAGTGCTCACTGCATCTTTTCAATCCTATGGGTCTAAAAAATAATAAACCATTATATCAACACATAAAAACATCGCCA
Organism: Protea cynaroides; assembly: GCA_028583415.1. Taxonomy (NCBI): domain Eukaryota; kingdom Viridiplantae; phylum Streptophyta; class Magnoliopsida; order Proteales; family Proteaceae; genus Protea; species Protea cynaroides. The sequence continues at coordinate 68,289,383 of CM053276.1, read as the reverse complement.
GACTCCCCCTGAGTCCAACATAAGGAGATGAAGGATAACAAACATATGCATACACTACTCAACACATAAATACCATAGGACTCCCCCTGAGTCTATCATCGGGAGCAAAAGGATATAGCAAATACACACTGCTCCCCCTCACTCCAAGCACCTCACTGCTTGGTGAGCATGGTCATGCATGAATCTTTGACACTCTCTGTCAGAGTGTATAAGTTCCTTGAGGTTCTCTGTCCTGAAGCCACAGTCTTGCCACTGTCAACTCTTTTGATCTCACATCCCTGTTTATTGAAGATCACTTCATGCCCTCTGTTACAAATCTGACTGAAGCTGAGAACGTTGTGCTTGAGTCCTGACACATAAAACACATCATGGAGTTTCACCCTTCCATTATTGATGCTGATAGAACCCTTTCCAGTTACCTTGGCCCCTTCATTGTTTCCAAACTTCACTGTACCTCCTTTATACTATTGAAGCTGCTGAAACATTTTCTTGTCACCTGTCATGTGACTAGAGCATCCACTGTCGAGTATCCAAGGAGACGGCTTGTCTTGTGTCTTGAGAGTTGTCTCGAAGCATACAACATCATTACTTTGTCCTTCTACAAAATCTGCAATGAATTTCTTTTTTTGCACTTTTCTAACAACTGGTAGAGTCTTTTTGTTCATTATCTGCTTAGCCTTTCTTTGACCATTCTCCCTTTGTTGTGTCACTTTTTACTGAGGTGGCGTAGATGTCTTCCTCCTATAATTACTAACACAAAATCTGGATGTACAATTTGCACTCCTATGCCCATACCCATTGCACCTGTGACAATATCCATGAAAATGTGACTGTCTCATAAGGGAATGTTTGTGCCAACTAGGTGTGGGTCCATGCCTCATGGTGTGTACTACCTGTCTCTACTGGAAAACCTGCTACCTGTGCCTTTGATGACTGGACCTACTGAATCTGCTCTGCTCAACTGGTCTCTGCTGATGAATTCTATCAATCCTATCACTCTGCATACTGCTTGTCTTCCTTGTCTGAGCTCTTTGCTGATAAACACCTCTACACTGTGCCTGGTGTGATGAAGGTCTTGCATCACTGTGCCTCTGCTCTCTCTGCTGGGAATACCTCTATATTGTGCCTGGTGTGCTGGAGGTATTACATCACTATGCCTCTGCTCTCTCTTCCTCTGTCTCTTACTTTGGGTCTTTATCTGTGATCTGCTTGAGCTTTGTCTCTCTGGCCTACTAGATGTCTCAACATGCTCTGTAGTATAATCAAAACTGATGGTGGATGGACTTTGACAATTTTCACTCTGAGCTGTACATCTGGTGATCACCTCAACCACTGGTGGGATGCAACTCTGGCTCATCTGCACCTCTATCAATTGAGCTCTCAACGTAGTGATCTCCCTCTCAAGATCCCTACACATCTCATCTCTGCTGATGACCTGAGCCTCTAAAGCTGTAATGACAAAGCTGGAGTCTTTTACTTGTGTCTTCAAAATCAAAATAGTCTCATTTATACTATGAAGGTCATAAGATACAATTGTGAGTCTCTCTCTCTCAAGTCTCAAGTCATCTTGAGCTGCTCTCAGCTCTCTAGTCAAGCCAATCTCTGGTACAAGATCCTCCATTCGGACAATAGAGCACTCATCTGAACTCCCATTATCTACCTCTGAAGTGGAATCAATGTCTAGTGATGCATGAGCTTTAAAGGCAGACTCATCTCCATATAAACTCTGTATTCTATCCCATAGTGCCACTGCTGTCTCGCATCCACTAACTCGGTCTTTTACACAATCTCCCAATCCATCCTTGATTGCATTCTTTACTGTAGACTCATACAGGGCATCCACCTTCCCAATACTAACTGCCATCCATGCATCAAAGTCAAGAGACCCCAAATACATTTCCATCCTACTCTTCCAGAACACATATTCTGTTCCATCAAATAGTGGGGGCTTGTTAAAACCTTCACCTAATGCCATAACTGTCCTCTGATCACTCAGCTGCTAATTAAGCTGTCACTAAGCCTAGTGCTCTGATACCAATTGATGAACTTGATATGACACTGAGAGGGGGGGGGGTGAATCAGTGTCTGAAAATTTTCCTTAATTATTTACTGCTGCCCAGAGCTGATGGAGACCTAACTTTTCACACACACACACAAGCGCATGCAAATCTACCTCGCTACCACTCAGTGGCCAGGTCTACCAGATTTGCACACCCATCCTGCAAGTCATTCTACGCACTCCAAAATATATAAGAAAATAAAGACAGTCCACAACACAGGATATACGTGGTTCACCAACACAGTGTGTGATGGCTAGTCCATGGAGTAATGCCTAACAGGCTCCGTATATACTCAATATATTTCTTTTTGCTGTCTACACAGCAGGGAGTACATACACCCAATTTACCCAGCATAAAACTAGGAGGACACACATGTGCCAGGAATTCAGGTATCAAGTACCAGTGTTCAGCACACGCTGCACACCACGCTTAACCCGCACCCACGGGAAGTAAATAACAATTTTTTTAGGCTTATAAATTTGCCTTACAGTTTTCCCCCACTAGCTAGGTATTCAACAATTGCACCTACGCTAGCATACAATAAATTGAAAGCATAAATAGATAAGGGAATTGAAAAATCTCACAAACTATGCTTTCGAATGGCCAACAATCTCTCTGAAGCTTCACACTGCTCTCAGGTACTTTCCAATAGTCTTCAATGTTGATAGATATCGATTCACAGAGCACACCTTGCTCATAGGCTTCAAATCTCTTCCACACAATCCATAATCACCATGAATATGAAAATAAAGCTCTACTGATCTCTCACAGGGATTTAACACTCCATTGATGCACAAAGAAGAGGTAGTTGGTGATTGATCACTTCTACAGGCATGAAACCCTAGAAAAACCCTTTGTTAAACTTCAAAACCCTATTTTTGATTTTTCTCAGCATTTTTACGACTCCCAACGGTGCCCAATGTATAGAGCATCAAAAAAATATGAAAACTGCAACTTGAACGGACTGATTTGGAGCTCGGATAAAGAAGTTATGGCAGTTTGAAGTTCGGTCAGTCACAAATAAGGAAAGAAAATCTTTCCAAACAAAACTTGCACCCGCACCGCACCGTAGCCGTGCCGCCGATGTGTTGTCGTGATCTGATTTGCGGAGACGGAATCTATTCTTTCAGCCGTCGGATAACCTTAAAAAGACGGGATTCAACGTGAGCCGCTGGATCTGCATCAAACGCGTCAAGCGCGATCGGTTTCAATCACAACCGCAAGATCTGGATCAACCGCGGCGTAGTACAGTGCATGCGCCACACGGAATCAGGCTAGTACTCCATGCAATAGAGAGCATCGTAATAATCTGCATCCAACCAATTTGAAGGCGCGCGATGGAATCTCGATGCGTCGGCTTCGATACACTTAAGCCCGGCTTGATCTGGGCCATTCAAAGTGGATTTGAGCGTCGTGGCTTCAATCTGGCCGCTGATCTTGCATCTTCTCCTCTTTTTATGCCGAAATTGCCCCTATACAACTTGTGAAATGCCAAAATTGCCCCTAAACAACTTGTGAAATGACTTTTTCGAGCGATCTGACAGAAACTGCGATATCTCTCTCATCCGACGTCGGAATTGAGTGATTCAAGTTGCGTTGGAAAGATAACTCGACACTCTACATATTTCCACTGTCGGATTTCCATGAACCTGCTACTGGACCCACCAAAAATAAGCCCAAAGTTAAAACTCTGTCAAACCTTGGAATTTGAACCCGAAACTTTACGTGCATGCATGCCAAGTGCCGTGGGCTGCCGTGTTGGCATGTCACCTTGCCACCACACCTGTGGGTCCCACTCACATGTTTTGTCTCTCCTCTTTTTCTCTCTAATTTTTCTCTCTTCTTTCTCTCTCTTCAATTGCTTTTTCAACAATATGAGAAACATGAGAAACTCTATCATATCTTCAGTAACACTGTCGCATCATCAAAAACTTGGCCACATCATCAGAGAAGCTGTGCCACATCACCAGTGGGGTCCATAGTCCACAGTCACTCTCTCTGATCAAACTTAATGTAGAATGCCATTTAACTCGCTGTAAGCTATCTGAAACACATGTAGAACACTGTATAACACACATGCGAGGTTGCTCCAGGTTACTCCAGTTTTACCACTGCACTGACACTCTCTCTCCTACACTAACATTCTCTCTCCTAATTTTTTTGACTGTATGCTCACAAACACTATCACATCAGCCAAGTTGCCAACAATGACAACATAAAGTCCAATACATGGGTCATTTTAGGGGCTTTAGTTGAATTGGTTGTCGGACTTTTTTTGTATCTTCTCTATATGGTTGGCAAAGAGGAATTAAGGAAGCTTCAAATGACATTAGGTGGTGTTATTACATACATAGAATTGCTGCAAATTCAACAACACAACAGTTACGTTTGAATATGCACCACTAATAGTATCTCCTACATACTAACAAAGACTTTTCTCTACTGTGTGTCATATTGTTTGAATTTTTAATGCAAATTAGGGTTTTCCCATAGGATTTCCCATGAATCCTAACCAATCCACCACATAGATTACTAGAATACAATGGACAATAAATGAGATGATAGAACACATACCATTTGCTGTATATTGATTTTCGAACGTTTCCTGTAGCTTGAATGCCTCGATTAGAGTCTTTCACAGCCTCTTGGGATCCCTTTTTGCCTCTATACGTATGGGAGCATCAGAGAGATAAAAACCCAATGGCTGCGGAGACCCTAACCATAGTATTTATAATACTATCCCTAACCTAGAACCATTTCCACAGTGGACCAGGTTGGTAGTCTCTAACCAATGACGAACCAGACTTGAACAGATCATACTAGTAATTGAACTCCCACTTAACAACTGGTTAGGTAATTGATTAAGCCCACACAACAGGAATCTAACAATCTCCCACTTGGGCTAGATTAATTACAAAACCACCATCGAAAGGTATGGCCATGGAATCTTATTACATAATAAACCGTCATCAAACTTTGATCCAGACATCAAGCTTACCAATGTCGAGCAATAGTGGAAAATACTCCAACACATCTGGTATACTACCTTCTGTCAGCCACATACAAGGGTCTACTTAATGACATCTCCTAGAGACATGCATATATGAAAATTTTATTTCATGTGGGTCCAGATCGAATAACCTTCGATCTAATTGCCTTGATAAAACCTCAGAGGCAATTAACCTTGATATTGACCGTAGCAAACCATCACATACCCTTTTGGTCAATATCATACTTTGGCACACCGCCGTGAACTATGGCTAATACCGCCGCTATTCATTTGGTTAAATACCGCCCTTGTCAATGACATGTCAATGAATATGCAACATAGCAATTAATGAATGCTGAAACAAAAATAACCATGGTAATAAAAATCTGTGCCAAAATCCTAGGCAATGTAAATAAACTTAATGAAATAAATCATTACCAAAGTGAGAAAAGTCTCCCACAAACCAAGCACATTAATGAATTAACCATTCCTATATTGTATATACCATCCCTTGAAGACTCCCACTGACCTACAATCAAGCTGTTCAATGAATGTGCTCTACAACGATATAATTTCTTTGACATTTTCTCTCACCTAAAGAGATTTGAAATCTAATCTCTATTATACTTTGAATTACTAGATTTCACATTATTCTTTGAGAACAACACAACTGAACAACTGTCACAATACATCTCAATAGGCCTAGGTAAAACTTACTACCTTCCAGGTCTGAAAGAAAATTCTTCAATCAGATACGCTACTTATTAGCTTGGCATATAGTTACACAATCTACCTTACCAAGAGGGTGATGCATGGATAAACTTCTTTATATTTTTCTCCAAAGGATACATGTTACACCCCAATTCTGGTTGAACCAAAAGTGTGATTAAACCACCACTAAATCAACAGTTCACACCAGGATCTCAATAAGATCGTGTCCACTAATACAAAACACTGCACATAACCATAATCAGAATATAAATAAAAACAATAAAAATCTTAATATAAATGAATTGAGTATTCTATTGATAAATAAAATAAATTATTCGATTATTCAAATATCATAACGTAAATAAATATCTTTACATTGTTTATAAAACTCCAACTGAAATAAACCAACTAACTAAATTAATATATCCTAGAGGTACACGCAGAAAGGGCACTCGCATGAAGCGTCATGCTCGTCCTCCCCTACTTGTACTTCTAAAGCAGCAACACCTCCATACACTGGAGCGTCCACGTAGTCCTCCATAGTATAGCCTGCATCAACATCTAAAAATGGTGTATACACAAGGGTGAGCTCACAACTTAGCTCAGTAAGAAAATCAGACAATGCAACAAACAACATGCATAAATAACATTCACATTATGGTCTGGTTTCAAGTTTGCAATATGCTATAGAAAGGATTAGTGGCCACCGCACCTCTATACACGAGTGTGTGAATCCCCCCAATGGATCAAACACCACTGTCGTCCCACATGCACCTACCATGGAATAGGGATAGAGCTAAAGTGTTTGGATCACACACCGCCAACACTTCTCCTGATGCCCTACCCATACCAACAAGTAAGCCCCTGTTGGCAAGGGCTTACAAACTGGGCTTACAACTAACCAATCCTATATGTCATCACAGTAGGTCCTATCCCAAAACAGCTCCCTATGGCATAGATATAGGGCTAAATTCTAGTGGTCAGACTGGAGACCATAGTGCCACATCCTCCCCCTGATACCCTACCCGCACCAAGCATGCTAAGACAGTAGCGATACGAAAATGTGCTAGTTTGAGGAATGATCCAAGATCCCAGGCCCTTTCCATTTCATACACCAATGAAAATAATTACATGCCTAACAATCACATCCTAGCATAGCGAGTATGCATGAGTAATATAATAACCGAAAGTAAAGATGACATGTGAATATGCACAAGCAACACTCCATAGAACATTAGTTATTAACAATGTTTTACTATTATTAGTTAATTAGGGTTTGAGTCTGATTCCCTTACCTGACACCTGATTGCTAGCTTGTTCCACGTTACAATGTCCAATCTTGCTATCAAAGGGTTCTACATGATGTTAGGGTTTAGTTAGAATTGATTCCTTAGGGTTTACGTTGGTTAAAAACCAACTGGGTCAAAAACACCCCTTTCGGTTCATACTGATCGTAAGTACCGGTCGTGGCACTGTGGGGAAAAGTGCGACCGGTATGGTCGATCGATCCCCCAATGACCAGCTCTTGAAAGGTACCAGTCGTAGTACCGATCGTACATAGTGCAACCGGTATAGTCGACCGATATGCCTCCGAAAGACCACCAACTTGGTGTTCGCCTTTCGTCGGTCATCCATTATGGCTATTGGGGTTTTTCCTATGCATTCTAGGCTTGAGCAACGAGTTAGGGTTGTTTTATGTTCCATTTAAGTCCTAGTTCTTAGGAGTCATCGCATAGAATTCGAATCTAGGGTTTAACGAACAATTAGGGTTTAATGGCAATTTAAGGGATTTTAGGTCAATACCTAGCCTTGCATGGTATTGATCAATCATTCACAAACCTTAACCTAGAGAAAGTATAGGCACTTACCGTTGGTTCATGAACTTTGGTGTTCTTCGTCCAATGGAGGCTCCTCTCCCACCTTTCTTAGCTCCTCTTTCTCTTCGGATCTCCTTCTCCTCTCTAGGGTTTATGAGAATCATCAAAGAGGTTTAAGGAGATTTAAGGGTCCTTAAATAGGCTAGGTTGGAGTTCAGGAAGTTTCCCTACGTTAAAAAAGTTTCTAGGCTCGAGATTTGATAAGCAGGACCCACAGAGATCTGTTTTCGGATCTAACTAGCCTGCCTGCGCAGACATATCAGTCGATCGGTATATAAACCGGTATGATAATTATCCTAAATTTGTGTTTGTTTTCGTACCTGATTGTCATCCGCTCGTCTCGTCTGGTCTGATTATGATTGGAAGATCTGTTACGACATGAAATAGAGGTTTAGATTGGGTTTATGGAGTGCGGGTCTTACAACTCCCCCACCTTTAAAAGAAATTTCGTCCCCAAAATTTGCATGTAGGTCTCACAACTCTCCTACCCTTAAAAGAAATTTTGGCCTCGAAATTTACACGTACCTTGTTCATCGAAAAGGTTAGGATACTCCTTTCGCATTGCTTCTCCTCCTCCCAAGTGATTTCTTCTACATCTTGGCCTTTCCAATGCATTTTCACATAATGGATATCTTTGCTTCAGAGGTGTTGTACCTTTCGACTTGTGAGCATCATAGGTACCACTTCAAATGTCAAATCCTCTATCAAGTCTGGTGGGTTTGCTGTCAAGATGTGAGATGGATCCCTGACATACTTCTTCAGTAAAGAAACATGGAACACATCATGAACACTTGACATGGATGGTGGTAGAGCCAGTTGATACACCACATTACCACGTCTGGTCATATCTCGTATGGTCTCACATACCTGGGGCATAGCTTCCCCTTCTTAACGAACCTTTTCAAACCTCGCACAGGTGATATCTTTAAAAACACCTTATCACCCACTGCATATGTGAGACCCGCACTCCAAGAACCCAATCTAAACCTTTAATTCATGTCGTAATAGGTCTTCCAATCATCACCGGGCCAGACGGGACGAACGGATGACAACCAGGTATGAAATGGACCCATGTATGATAATTTATTCATACCAGTCGATGGTTCCAGTCGACCGGTATGTCTGCGCAGGCAGACTACATAGATCCGGAATCGGATCTCTGTGGGTTCCACTTTCTAAATATCGAACCCTAGGACTTTCCTAAAGTAAGGGGGACTTCCTAAACTCAATCCTAGTCTATTTAAGGACCCCTAAACCTCTTAAAATCTCTTTCATTGATTCTCACAAACCCTAGAGAGGAGAAAGAGATCGAAGAAGGAGAAAGAGCTAAGGAAGGAGGAAGAGGAGCCGCCGTTGTCGTTGGACGAAGAACACCCTACTGTGAACCAACGGTGAGTGCTTGAACCTTCTGCTAAGTTAAGCGTTAGTCATGAATGGATCAATACCATGCAGGGCGAGGTATTGATCTAAACTAGAATTTATCGTCAAACCTTAGATTCAAGTTCTAGGCTGATGATCATCGAAACTAGGATTTGAATGGAGTTTAAAACAACTCTAACTCATTTCTTAGACCTAGAATGTATAGGAGAAACCCTAGGATCAATAGGAGGTGACCGACGGAAGGCGATAACCAAGCGTATGGTCTTCCGAAGACATATCGGTCGACTATACCGGTCGCACCATATGCGATCGGTACCTTTCGGGGATTGGTTTGTGGGGATAGGTCGACCATACCAGTCACACCTTAACCCACAGTGCGACGATCGATACCTGCGATCGATCTGCACTGTAAGGAGTGTTTTGACCCAGTTGATTTTTCGATCAACATAAACCCTAAGAAAACTATTCTAATACAACCCTAACATTGTGTAGGACCTTGTGATAGCGAGTTTGGATTCTGTGACGTGGAGCAAGTTAGCAATTAAGCGTCAGGTAAGGGAATCAGACCTAAACCCTAATAATTTATAACAGTAAAACATTGTTAATAATTATGATTCTATGGACTGATGTTTGTGCATATTCGCATGTCATCTTTACTTTCAGTTATTATATTATTCATGCATACTCGCTATGCTAGGATGTGACTGTTAAGCATGCGATTGTTTTCGTTGGTTTGTGGAATGGGAAGGGCCTGGGGTCTGGGATCATTCCTCACACTAGCACCTTTTCGTATTGTTTCTATCTTAGCATGCTTGGTGCGGGTAGGGTATCAAGGGGAGGAAGTGGCACTGTGGTCTTCGGCCTAGCCACTAGACTCTAGCTCTATCTCTATGCCGTAGGGAGCTGTGCTAGGATAGAGCCTACTATGATGACATATAGGATTGATTAGTTGCGAGCCCAGTTTGTAAGCCCTTGCCAATAGGGGCTTACGTATTGGTATGGGTAAGACATCAGGAGTGTTGGCGGTGTTTGATCTGGACACTTTAGCTCTATCTCTATTCTATGGTGGGTGCATATAGGACGACAGTAGTGTTTGATCCATTGGACGGCTTCACACATTCGTGTATAGAGGTGCGGTGGCTTCCAATCATTTCTAAAGCACATTGCAAACTTAAACCAGACCATAATGTGAATGTTACTCATGCATGTGTTTGTTGCATTGTCTGATTGTCTTACTGAGCTAAGTTGCGAGCACACCCTTGTATATATACATGTTTTTAGATGTTGATGCAGATTATACTGTGGAGGACTACATGGACTGTAAGCAGGGGAGGATGAGCATGACGCTTTATGCGAGTGCCCTTTCTGCGTCTACCTTTAGGATGTTGGTTTTGTTTCTTTATTTATTTTTAGTTGGATTTATAATTGCGATGTAAGGATAATTATTTATGTTTTGGTATTTTAAATAACTGGATAATTTTTTTATCAATAGAAGTACTCAGTTCATTTAATTTAAGACTTTCACTGTATTTTATTATATTCTAATTATGATTATGTGTGATGGTTTGTATGAGTGGACACGGTCTTATTGAGATCCTGGTGTGAACCGTTGGTTCAATGACGGTTCACTCACACTTCTGGTTCAGCCAAAATTGGGGGTGTGACAGCAAACTCCAGATCTCGACGTCGGTTATCTGCGTAGTGCTTTTGTCGAACTTGAGCTATCTTTACTCTTTCCTTAATTTGATCAATCTTTCGACAAGTTTCTTCTACGAACTCCGGTCCTACAATCCTTCTCTCTTCTACCTCATTCCATAACAGAGGTGTACGAAATTTCTTCCCATAGAGTGCCTCATATGAAGCCATCTGGATCGTAGCTATTAACTATTGTTATAAGCAAACTCGATGAGCAATAGCTTCTCGTCCCAAGCTCCTTTGAAATCTAGGGCACACGCTCGGAGCATATCCTCCAAGATTTGAATAGTTCTTTTTAACTGTCCGTCTGTCTGAGGATGAAAAGCTATGCTAAACTTCAACTTGGTTCCCATGGTTTTCTGTAATCCTTCTCAGAATTTTGATGTAAAATGGGGATCTCTATCAGATACTATACTCTCTGGGACGTCGTGAAGTCTGACTATATTATACACATATAGCTTAGCTAGCTTGTCCATGGTGTACTGAGGTTTGACAGAAATAAAGCGAGCTGTCTTGGTAAGTCAATCGATTATCACCCACACGACATCCACTGACCTTGGTGTCAAGGGTAGGCCAGTGAAGAAATCCATTGTGATACAATCCCACTTCCATGCTGACTCCAATAATGTTTATACCAAACCTACGGGTCTTTGTCTCTCTGCCTTCACTTGCTGGCAGTTTAGACATTGAAATACAAATCGAGCTACATCTGCTTTCATACCCCTCCACCAATATAATCTTCTTAAATCATGGTACATCTTGGTGCTTCCTGGATGTACCGAATATGGGGTATAATGAGCTTCTGTCATAATTCTGTCTCTGATATTTGAGTTCTCATTCTCGGGCATACATAATTATCCACGATACTTGAGTACCTTGTCTGAATCCAATGTGAAGTCAAGGTTGCTTTTACCATTCTCTAGATCTTCTTACACAGTCTTGAGGTGTAGATCCTATAGGATTGCTACTTTTACCTCATCTATTAGGTCTGGTGAGATCTTCAAGGCTGCGAACATCAATGTGAACTTATGAATCAAGCCCTGTTCCACTGGATCTTCTGCAGTCTCTAATATATGTTCTTCATCATTCTCTATTGAGCCTGAGGCTATAGCACACAATGCAGCGTTTGTACTGGGTCATGCATTAGGTTCTGATGCCCACTTTCTCCATAAGGCATCAGCTACAACGTTTGCTTTATCCGGATGGTACTGGATGTCATAATCATAATCCTTTAGTAGTTCCAACCACCTTCTTTGCCTCATATTCAGGTCCTTTTGAGTGAAAAGATAAGTCAAACTTTTATGATCGGACTTGATCTGAAACTTTTCACCATACAGGTAATGCCTCTATGTCTTGATTGTATGTATGATCGTTGCTAATTCTAGATCATGCGTAGGGTAGTTCTTCTCATGCTCTTTCAGTTGTCTTGATGCGTAGGCGATCACCTGATCTCCTTGCATCAGTACACATCCAAGTCCCAACCCTGATGCATCCATATATAAGGTGAACGACGAGCCTAGTGCTGGGATTGTCAAGATAGGTGCAGAGACTAGTCTTGCCTTTAGAGTCTAAAAGCAATTCTTACACTTGTCTGTCCATATGAACTTTTCTCCTTTCTTGGTTAGTCTGGTAAGTAGAACAGCGATCCTTGAGTTGTCTTCCACGAATCTTCTATAGTAACCAGCCAATCCAAGGAAGCTACGAATCTCTGCAACTGATTTTGGTGCATCCCGCCCTACTATAGCTGCGATCTTGCTTGGATCTACCTTGATACCGTCTGCAGATACTATGTGATCCAAGAAGGCCATTTCCTTCAGCCAAAATTCACACTTCTTGAACTTGGCATAAATCTTTTCCCTTCTCAGCCATTGTAGGGCTGCTCTCAAGTGTATTGCATGAGTCTCCCTGTCCTTTGAGTAGACCAAGATGTCGTCAATGAATATGATGACCGAAGTGTCCAACATGTCATGAAACACTCGGTTCATCAGTTCCATGAACGACGCTAGAGTGCTAGTCAACCCGAACGACATTACTAGAAACTCATAATGTAAAACCCGTGTCAAACTAACCGGTTTTACCACCTTGTACCAGGTCTACCTATCATGGTCGAGCCAAGTGGACAAAGTGCGTAAAGGAAATCACAAAACCATGTATGAATTTGACACAAAAATAATAAATTTGAGGATAGGGTCGCATGCCTAAACAGGTAGGGTCGACCCTACCTCAATAGAAGTCCAACCCATGACTTTTCAGTCGTAGGGTTGGATGACTTGAGAACCATAGGGTTGACGGATTCTGTGACCCTACGATCGACCCTATGATGACAGACTGAAACCGTAAATTAGGAAACTTTCCTAATTTCAAGGAGTCCTTCCCTAATCTCGATGGGACTTATTTTGGGAGGTTTTCCTCTATAAATAGGACGTCCCTTAGCCTCTTTCACTCCTTTTAGAAACCTAATTAAAAGTGAGAGAAAGAGAAGAGAAGGAAGAGAAGAAGAGAAGGAAAATTGGAGAAAAGACTAAGGAAGAGGAGAAACTTCAGAGAAACCTCTGAATCTCAGCCAACTTCAGGTATGAGTCTAATTCCCTTCATAAATTAAGAGCCTAGAATGGAATATGAAGAAGTTAGGGTTGGGAGAAACCCAAACCATCTACCCATGGATGAGTTTCGAAGGAATCCATGTAGGTAATCATCATAGGCAATGGAAAGTGTGTAAAAATCATAGTTATGAGTCATAGAACAATATTAGAATGGACCTACGAGACCTCAGGATCGATCACATACCCTCGAGAAGTCCCAGGGAGGGTGTGGTCGCACATAGGGTTGATTGATAACCGACCCCATGTCCGACCCTACCCTTAGGGTCGATTGGGTAATCGACCCTAGGTACTACCCTACCTGCGACCCTATGATTTCAGCTAGTCTAAATTTGTTGGAATTAATTTTAATTTGAATCTATCGACTTGTTAGGTTTTTCTAGTGATTTAAAAGTGATTCTTAAAGCTTGAATGAGGATCTATACTCAATCAAAGGTGAGGGAAGAAGACCTAAACTAATTGGACAATAAAAAGCTATTTTTGCTTATTGAGTCCTATACCATGATTGATTCTATGCGTGTATGTGTGTATTGTACATTTAACATGTCATCCAATATTCCTGCTATTACTGTTCATGCATATTTAATTTCATTTATTTATAACATGATGATGATGGTGATGTTAGGAATAGGCATGTGAATATTTGTATATGGTTAGTGTATTTGATGCGAGTGGGGCATCAGAGGGAGGACGTGATATCATGGTGTGTCCTGGTCACCAGACTCTAGCTCTATCTCTACTCAAGTCTTATCCACTAACATCGTCGTATCGCCATTACCTTAGTAGAGCTATTACGTCATAGGGTATCAGGGGAGGTGGTCTCAGACCGTGTAGTCTCTGACTCTGCCGGGGGGCCTTAGATCTATCTCTATGGACATATTGAGGGATGCTGGGGTGAGGCCTTGGATACACAGTTTGACATTAGGATTGGTTAGTTGTGAGCCCAGTTTGTAAGCCCTCGTCAATAGGGGCTTACGTGTTGGTATGGGAGCATGTGGTACCATAATACCGATACCCGTTGGGTACACTATTTCCTTGGTGGGTGCATGTGGGACGACAATGCCGATATTCATCGGGCGGCTTCACACACTCATGTATAGAGGTGAGGTGGCCTCCGAACCTTTCTATAGCACATTGCAAACTTATAAACCAGACCACAGATATGAATTGAATGCATGCATATGTTTGTTGCATTGTTTTGTTTGCTCACTGAGCCGTGATGTGTGCTCACCCTTTTCAACGTCGAATATTTTAGTTGATGATGCAATTACCACGGTTGAAGACTATATGAATGCTCCTGTGTACGGGCAAGCGGCGACAATGGACGCTGAAGTGATGATGGAGTCGCATGATTCGACATGCGAGTGCAACTCCTGTGTTTTTTATTAGACTTTTATTTGGATTATACAGACAATGTATTTGAATTAATTATTTAAGTTTATGTCTCAGTCTTTTTGAGAATAATTGGTTAAATTATTTATTTTATCACATTTAGATTCTCAGTTCATTTAATATTTAAGACTTCCACTATTGTGTATTTACTCTGATTATTGTCGTGGATATGTATGGTTTAAGTAAATGGACACAGCCTATTTGAGATCCTGGTTGAACCATTGATTTATTAGCGGTTCATCACACCATTCTGAACAGTGTGGAATTGGGGTGTGACAACTTGGTATCAGAGCTCTTAGGCCCTGTCTATTAAACCAGTATATTTCCATAAAATTCGTGAACTGAGTTAGGATAAAATTTAAAAGCTTTAATAAGAACACACTGTAAGCACATGTGTTGTTTGCGACAAAGATTAAGAAAAAAAATAATGCACATATAAAAGGAGAAACAAGTTGTATATACATCAATAGCACATTTATATACATATACAAAGCGGAGTACAGTCCACAACCCAGACAGTTACTCTGTATTACAAAAAGAAAAAGAAAAAGAAAATGGACATCATGGAGCTGGAGGTGATGGAGGAGGAGGTGCCTCGCGATCTCTGTCATAATCCTCAGTATATACTCTAGTCAACTAGGCTACCTGAGCCTAGGTCGTCTGGAGACTAGCTGTCAACTCAACCATCCGCTGATCAGACGCATGCTGAGCATCCAGAAGCTCTCCTACTCTCAAGTCCGTCGCGCGTTGAGCTTCCCTGATCTCACGCAGTAATCCCATCATATCATAAGATGGTGGGTGTGAAGGACCAGCCACGTGTAAAGAAACTCGAGATGGACCAGCTCTAGTGGAATGTAGAGGTGATGAAGGAGGTATGGAGTCTACATCCATGTACATCCGATCCTCATCCCCAACATCACCCCCATGGACCCATGCTCCGACTACTGCTGCTGCTGCCGCCTCAGCGTCTGCCATCTCTATCCGAGTATGAGGACACACCAGAGCGTTCCTCTCATCATTACTGACCTGAACATCCCGCATACCCATCCTACAGATGGCCTCCCAGTCCAGAACCGATGATAAGGACTTCTCCTGAATCCTCTCATCTACTAAATCAACACCTAGGCGGGTGAGCAGTGTAGTGATCAGACGTCCGTAGGGCAGGTTGCCTATCTGACCAGGCAGCATAGCACAGATCATCGTCCTCAGGATAATGTAGGGTTGGCAGACAGGCTGCCTAGTGCAAATGCAGTAAAGGACAAACTGGGTCAACTAGGAGATCCTCTCATAGTGTCCACTCTGGGGTATCAGGTTGTGCTGGATGATCTTGCAGTACACCCGAGGCTCTAGACGTAGGTTGATCGCTTTCATCTCCTAGCGATCATCTTTGATAAGTTGACTGTCAATCTCAGCACGCATCTCCAAAGAAAGGAACTGGGGCTCCCTAGGAGCAGTACACCAAAGGGCCATCATTTGATATGCTCAAGAGATCAGCTAACTGCTGGCAATCAAAGGAAACCTCTACTTCTTTGACATAGCTCGTGATCCTGAGCTCCCTACCCCTCTCTGTGTCATTGTGATCCCCCACTACCTGGAGATTACAATAGAACTGTCTTACCAAATCAGGATGGGTACAAGCGTCATAAGTAATCACAGGGAGCCAGCCCATGTCACCAAATGCCCCCTCCACGTTGAACAAGGCTAGACTAGCCAAGTCCACACGACGACCCCCCTCTACCTTCTTACGCTTATAGCGAGTACACTAAGCTTCGGCTACGTTGGAGCAAAAATGAACTGGGTCATGAGCTCTAGGCACTTTGGTACAAGCCATATTATCTGCCAAAACAAAGAAAACAAATAATAGATCAGTAATGGTGAAAATCCAAAAATTTTGGCATTATAACGGCATAAATTGGTCAAAAGCCTCACTTTTCACCCATACACTTGGGCAGGAAGACTTACATAGGTTCTAAACCATCCTGCAAGGCTCATACAGTTGGAATTATAATTTTGAAAGATCGAATTTGAAGAAATTTCAATAAATTCAAAAAATCTCAAAAATTAGGTCAAAAATGGAAAATTTCAAGTTTCTTGATAACCAACCGATGAAACTCGAATATTTTTGAGGGCTTTCATCCATTGGGTGACCAATAGCAAAAGCCCCAATAAAAATTAAATTTTTACGATTAAAAAAAGTTTAATTTGAAGAAAACGATGTAAATGGGCAAAAACCTAGTTAGAAAGCTTTGAAAACATGAAACAGTAAGAGAGCATACCTGAAGAGAAGGAGTGGGAGTCACAAACGGAAGATATGATCACTAAACAGGTAGGGGTCGATACTGTAGCAACTCAGAGGAACGAGTTGAGTTGGAAGAGAGGAGAAAGAATGGGAAATGAATCTAAAATCGGGTTTAAAAACCTGATTCTTGGTCGTAGGGTCGCAGAATTATCCCTTTCTTTCTGCCGGTGACCCAAGGACCGACCAAAACATGCGATCCTACGTCAGACCCTACCATTGACCCTAGCCTCTCGGTGATCTGACAGAGAACTAGGGGTCGGACCTAGGGTCGGACAACTACTGACCCTACCATCGACCCTAGCCTCTCGGTGATCTGATAGAGAACTAAGGGTCGGACCTAGGGTCGGACGTATACCGACCCTACCATCGACCCTAGGCTCTCGGTAAGCTGATAGTGATTATCAGGGTCGCATACCCCGGGGTCGCATAATGACCGACCCTACCATCGACCCTACGATGGAAAATACAGTATTTTGTCAGAAAGATCTAAAAAATTTAAAATTTATATTGGTTAGTTGGATGTTTGACTGAAGAACAACTTATATTGATTGCCTCACATGTGCTATGATTGTTTACAGACACTACCATCATCAGAACAGAAAAATGGCTGGGCGAAGAGTGACCAGACAAAGCCATAACTTTATTCCACCACCACCACCTGTGGAGGAAGACAGCCATATACATCATGAGACACAGGAGAATCTGAATACGGCACCGCCCATAGTTAATGGCCAGAAAAATTCTACTAACTTGCCAGCCCCACCTACGGATCTGGCTACAGCGGTAATGAACTTGGCACAACAGCTGCAGCAAATACAACAGATACAATCTAATATGCAAGCTGCCATAGGCATGGCTTTTCCAACTGCACATATGATACCGATGCCAGCAGGACTGGCAAGCACAGTACCAGGGGGAAGTAATACGGTACCCCATGCACCTCAAACACCAGTCATGCAGGCTCAAGTGCAGAACCCTGAAGTAGCTCAAGGTGGTTATCAGTACCAACCACCTATGTATGGGGCCTATGCACCGTATCAGCTGGACCACTCCAGACTGGTCAAGTATTTTCTGAAGATGAAGCCCAAAGAATTTAATGGCAAGCCAGCAGATCCTTTGTGGCCAGCACACTGGGTCGATGAAATGGAGAGAAATTTCATGATGATGACAGTTAATGAGGAGGAGAAAGTACTGTGCGCCACATTTATGCTAAAGGGTGATGCACACCATTGGTGGAAGTCTACCAGGATATATCTGTTAACCAAGCACACCCACTTGACCTGGGGTATATATAAAGAGGCATTCTTTGAGAAGTACTTCCCTAGAAGTTTCTGAGATTCTATGGAGAGAGAGTTCCTGAGTTTATATCAGGGACAGATGATTGTCGATGCATATCAACAGCATTATGAAGAGCTGTTTTTCTTTGCACCAGTCAGTATGCAAGAGGAGGATACGAAGACCCGAAGGTTCATCATGGGACTTAGGGGAACTATTCTTGAACATGTACTGGGACTTGAGAAGAAAATCTACAATGAAGCTGTACAAATTTCTCGAGTAATAGAGTTGATCCAGAAAGAGAGCTACTTTGCTCAAAATAGGGGTATCAAAAGGCCTAATGGGAATTCGTATAACGGAGGGAACACCAAGACATTCAGACCCTTCCGTACTCAAGGCTTTAATGCTGCAGCCAAGACCACTTTAGCAGCCCCATCGCAACCAAAGCAAAGTAATGAAGGAATAAGATGTTTCAACTGCAATCAAGTGGGACATATTTCAAGGGAATGCCCTAAGCCCAGAAAGAAGCTACAGCAAGGAAGAGTTTACGCTGTTACATTCAAGGATGCTGCCGCATCACCTGATGTGGTCACAGGTATGACCTGAACCTTTTAAATTGTGTTACATTTTATGAGAATGTAGACTAAATTAAAACAAATCACAGGTATCGTACCTATTAATGGCATTCCCGCCAGAGTGCTCTTTGATTCTGGAGCTACTCATTCTTTTATATCTGTGTCATTTGGAAAGAAGCTAAAGCTACCCCTCAAATCTTTAGACTACAAACTGCTTGTACGATCACCTATGAGATTAGAAGTAACATTAGAAAAAGGTTATGGGCCATGTCCAGTTCTTATTGACGAGAAGACTTTGGATGCAACCTTAATTCAACTTGAGATGGAAGACTTTGATGTCATCTTGGGAATGGACTGGTTATCTCGGCATTCTGCAAATCTATTATGTGCGGAAAAAAAGCTAACATTTAAAGACAAGGAAGGAGCAGAGTTTAGTTTTGCGAGAACCAAACTTCCCCGTAAAGGAAAACTCATCCTCTCTGCATTAAAGGCTAGGAAATACCTCGAGAAAGGAGGAGTTGGGTATCTACTCTCAGTGGTCGACCTCACCAAGGAAGCACCACGAATGGAGGATATTGATGTGGTGCGTGATTTTCCAGATGTATTTCCTAAAGAACTATCAGGACTACCACCCGATCGGGCTACAGAGTTTGTTATAGATCTGATATCCGAAGCCGCACCAGTATCTAAAGCACCCTATCGAATGGCTCCTACTGAACTGAAGAAATTAAAAGTACAGTTATAGGAACTACTGGACAAGGGTTACATTAGACCTAGCATATCACCATGGGGAGCACCAGTATTATTCGTAAAGAAGAAGGATGGTAGTGTTCGACTGTGTATAGACTACCGGGAACTGAATAAGCTGACAATCAAGAATCGGTACCCATTGCCTCGGATCGATTACTTTTTTGATCAGTTGCAAGGTTCCAAGGTGTTCTCCAAGATCGATCTTCGATCAGGATACCATCAATTGAAGATTAAGGATGGTGATATTCCCAAGACAGCATTCAGGACGAGATATGGACATTATGAATTTTTGGTCATGTTTTTTGGATTGACAAACGCACCAGCAACTTTTATGGAACTCATGAATCGGGTATTCCATGATATGTTGGATATGTCGGTTATTATATTTATTGATGATATATTGGTCTACTCCAAGGACAAGGAAACTCATATTATGAATCTAAGAGCCGCTCTGCAGCGATTACAGAAAGAGAAGCTTTACGCCAAATTTACAAAGTGTGAGTTTTGGCTAAATGAAGTCGCTTTCTTAGGCCATGTTGTATCCACTGAAGGAATTAAAGTGGATCCTAGCAAGATTGAGGCCATTGTGAAGTGGGAAGCACCAAAGAGTGTTGCAGAAATTAGAAATTTTCTAAGTCTAGCTGGGTATTATTGACGATTCATGGAAGACTATTCTAGAATTTCCGTACCTCTCAACAGTTTGACTAAGAAGGGCAAAAAGTTTGTTTGGACTGATAAATGTGAGAAGAGTTTCCAAACATTGAAGGCTAGATTGATATCTGCTCCGATCTTGACTATTCCTATTCCAGGACAACCATTTATCTTGTATACTAATGCGTCGGGCTTGGGTTTACGATGTGTACTTATGCAAGGAGAACAAGTAATTACGTATGCCTCAAGACAACTAAAGACACATGAGAAGAACTATCCCACTAATGACTTGGAATTAGCGGCAGTAGTACATGCTGTCAAAATATGGAGACATTATTTGTAAGGAGAAAATTTTTAGATTAAATCAGATCATAAGAGTCTCACTTATCTCTTTAATCAAAAGGAGTTGAATATGAGGGAAAGAAGATGGCTAGAACTATTGAAAGATTATGATTGTGATATCCATTATCATCTAGGGAAAGCTAATGTAGTTGCTGATGCGCTGAGTAGAAAAACAATGATAAAATCCCAAGAGGAGGTTAACACGACTGCAACAATGTGTGCTACAGGAAAGGTATTCAATCTTGGTAATGAGAAATTTGTGATAGATGCACCAGGTGAATCAACCAACCAAGGGTTTATTCATCGGATTTCATATATGTTCACAACACTAAAGATTGTACCTGATATAATAGATGAAGTGAAAGCCGCTATAAAATCAGACTCTTATCTAAGAATGGTACAAGAGGACATTGAAAAAGGTAGGACTATCCCTGAGTTCGCCTTGGATGATGAAAATGTACTGAAGTACAAAGGAAGAATATGTGTTCCTGAAACAGAAAATTTAGACATTAGACACCAACTAATGAAGGAAGCCCATACCACCGCCTATTCGATACATCCTGGAAGTACAAAGATGTATCATGAATTGAAGAAATTATATTGGTGGAGAGGAATGAAAGTAGATGTAGCTAAATTCGTGTCTCAATGCCTAAATTGTCAGAGGGTGAAAGCTGAACGACAAAGACCTACAGGACTGTTGCAGCCGCTGCCAGAACCAGCATGGAAATGGGACTGCATCACTATGGACTTCGTCACTGGGTTACCATTGACTCCTCGAGTAGTTGACGTGGTCTGGGTGATTGTAGATCGTCTGACTAAGACAGCTCGCTTTATAGCGATACGACCACAGTATACCTTGGAGAGGTTAGCAAAGCTATATGTGGATAACTTTGTCAGATTACATGGTGTACCTGAAAGCATTGTGTCCGATAGAGACCCATGCTTTACTTTAAAGTTTTGGGAAGGATTGCAAAAGGCTATGGGTACAACGTTGAAGTTCAGTACGGCATTCCATCCTCAGACAGACGGACAATCGGAGCGTACCATTCAAATTTTAGAAGACATGCTTTGAGCCTGTGTAATTGATTTCAAAGGATCATGGGATGAGAAGCTCCCATTGATTGAGTTCGCTTATAACAATAGCTATCAGGCTACTGTACAGATGTCACCTTATGAAGCACTGTATGGGAGGAAGTGTCGAACTCCATTGTTTTGGAACGAAGTTGGTGAACGTAGCATCGTTGGATCAGAATTTATTGAAGAGACTTGTCGAGTAGTCGACATTGTCAAGGAAAGAGTAAGAACGGCTCAGAATTTTCAGAAACAGTATGCAGATAATCGATGCCGAGACCTTGAATTTATCGTAGGTGATAAGATATTCTTGAAAGTATCACCTATGCGAGGTTTAAAGCGGTTCGAACAGAAAGGGAAGCTTAGTCCGAGATATGTCGGGCCATATGAGATTCTAGCTACACGTAGAAAGGTGGCTTATCAGCTAGCACTACCACCGTCTATGTCAAGTGTGCATGATGTATTTCATATCTCCTTATTAAAGAAGTACATCAGAGACCCAATGCACGTTTTGACAGCAGATCCACCAAGTCTAACTGGTGATTTGACATTCGAAGTAGCATCAACTGAAATCACTAGTCGAAATACGCAACCGTGATATCTACTATGTTAAGGTAACCTGGAGAAGCCGAGATATAAAAGAAATCACATGGGAAGAAGAGAATGCTATAAGAAAGCAATATCCTTATCTTTTCGACTCGAAAGGTATGTACCAATTTCGAGGATGAAATTTTAATAAGAAGGGGGGAGTTGTAAGACCCATGTCAAACTAATCGGTCTTACCACCTTGTACTAGGTTTACCTATCATGGTCGAGCCAAGTGGACCAACTGCGTGAAGAAAATTACAAAACCAGGTATGAATTTGACCCAAAAATAGTAAATTTGAGGATAGGGTTGCATGCCTAAACAGGTAGGGTCGACCCCACCTCAATAGAAGTCCAACCCATGACTTTTCAATCGTAGGGTCGGATGACTTAAGAACCATAGGGTTGACGGATTCTGCGACCCTACGATCGACCCTATGATGACAGACTGAAATCGTAAATTAGGAAACTTTCCTAATTTCAAGGAGTCCTTTCCTAATCTCGATGGGACTTATTTTGAGAGGTTTTCCTCTATAAATAGGACGTCCCTTAGCCTCTTTCACTCCTTTTAGAACCCTAATTGAAAGTGAGAGAAAGAGAAGGAGAAGGAAGAGAAGAAGAGAAGGAAAATTGGAGAAAAGACTAAGGAAGAGGAGAAACTTCAGAGAAACCTTTGAATCTCAGCCAACTTTAGGTATGAGTCTAATTCCCTTCATAAATTAAGAGTCTGGAATGGAATATGAAGAAGTTAGGGTTGGGAGAAACACAAACCATCTACCCATGGATGAGTTTTGAAGGAATCCATGTAGGTAATTATCATAGGCAATGGAAAGTGTGTAAAAATCATAGTTATGAGTCATAGAACAATATTAGAATGGACCTACGAGACCTCAGGATCGATCACATACCCTCGGGAAGTCCCAGGGAGGGTGTGGTCGCACATAGGGTCGATTGATAATCGACCCCATGTCCGACCCTACCCCTAGGGTCGATTGGGTAACTGACCCTAGGTACTACTCTACCTGCGACCCTATGATTTCAGCTAGTCTAAATTTGTTTAAATTAATTCTAATTAGAATCTATCGACTTGTTAGGTTTTCCTAGTGATTTAAAAGTGATTCTTAAAGCTTGAACGAGGATCTACACTCAATCAAAGGTGAGGGAACAAGACCTAAACTAATTGGATAATAAAAAGCTATTTTTTCTTATTGAGTCCTATACCATGATTGATTCTATGCATGCATGTGTGTATTGTGCATTTAACATGTCATCCAATATTCCTGCTATTACTGTTCATGCATATTTAATTTCGTTTATTTATAACATGATGATGATAGTGATGTTAGGAATAGGCATGTGAATATTTGTGTATAGTTAGTGTATTTGATGCGAGTGGGGCATCAGGGGGAGGACGTGATATCGTGGTGTGTCCTGGTCACCAGAC
Source organism: Protea cynaroides (assembly GCA_028583415.1). Lineage (NCBI taxonomy): Eukaryota > Viridiplantae > Streptophyta > Magnoliopsida > Proteales > Proteaceae > Protea > Protea cynaroides. The sequence goes on along the minus strand of CM053276.1, from coordinate 68,265,687 downwards.
TCTAGCTCTATCTCTACTCAAGTCTTGTCCACTAACATCGTCGTATCGCCATTACCTTAGCAGAGCTATTACGTCGTAGGGCATCAGGGGAGGTGGTATCGGACCGTGTAGTCTCTGACTCTGCCGGGGGGCCATAGCTCTATCTCTATGGACGTATTGAGGGATACTGGGGTGAGGCCTTGGATACACTGTTTGACATTAGGATTGGTTAGTTGTGAGCCCAGTTTGTAAGTCCTCGCCAATAGGGGCTTACGTGTTGGTATGGGAGCATGTGGTACCTTAATGCCGATACCCATTGGGTACACTATTTTCATGGTGGGTGCATGTGGGACGGCAATGCCGACATTCATTGGGCGGATTCACACACTCATGTATAGTAGTGAGGCGGCCTCCGAACCTTTCTATAGCACATTGCAAACTTATAAACCAGACCATAGATATGAATTGAATGCATACATATGTTTATTGCATTGTTTTGTTTTGCTCACTGAGCCGTGATGTGTGCTCACCCTTTTCGACGTCGAATATTTTAGTTGATGATGTAGGTACCACGGTTGAAGACTATATGAATGCTCCTATATACGGGCAAGCGACGACATTGGACGCTGAAGTGATGATGGAGTCGCATGATTCGATATGCGAGTGCAACTCTTGTGTTTTTTATTAGACATTTATTTGGATTATACAGACAATGTATTTGAATTAATTATTTAAGTTTATGTCTCAGTCTTTTTGAGAATAATTGGTTAAATTATTTATTTTATCACATTTAGATTCTCAGTTCATTTAATATTTAAGACTTCCGCTATTGCGTATTTACTCTGATTATTGTCATGGATATGTATGGTTTAAGCAAATGGATACAGCCTATTTGAGATCCTGGTTGAACCGTTGGTTTATTAGTGGTTCATCACACCATTCTGAATAGTGCAGAATTGGGGTGTGACATATAATGCCCATACCTTGTCCTGAAAGAAGTCTTTGGAATATCTCCTGCCTTGATCTTTAGTTGGTGATATCCCGATGTAAGATCAATCTTCGAGAAAACCATCACACCCTGCAACTGATCGGACAGATCATCAATCCTAGCAAAGGGTATCGGTTCTTGATGGTTAACTTGTTCAACTCTCGATAGTCGATACATAGTTGTATGCTACCATCCTTCCTCTTTACGAACAATATAGGTGCTCCCTACGGCGATATGCTTGATCATATGAAACCTCCATCTAGTAGTTCTTGTAACTGGGTCTTCAACTCCTTCAACTTCGTAGGGGCCATCCTATAAGGTGCCTTAGACACCGGGGCTGACCCTGGCATAAGGTCTATTACGAACTCTGTAGCCTTGTCTGGAGGTAGACCTGGTAGATCTTCTGGAAATATGTCTGAAAACTCTTGCACTACATCTAGATCTTCCATCTTTGGCACCTCTGTAGCAATGTCGACCACAGACACTAAGTAACCCATTCCTCCCTTCTCTAAGCATCTCTTAGCTTTTAGAGCAAAGAGGATTAGCTTCCGCTTCCTAGGTAACTTAGTTCCGGTGAAGCTAAACTCCTTTCCACTATCATCCTTAAAAGCAAGCTTCCTTTCAGCACATAATAGGATAGCTAAATTCTGGCCTAGCCAATCCATTCCTAAGATGACGTCAAAGTCTGTCATCTTGAGTTAAACTAGATTTGCTTCTAGGTTCTGCCCATCAATACTAACTGGGCATGGCCCATAACATTCATTCAAGACCACTTCTACTCCTAATGGAGAGCGAACTAATAAGCTTGGAGTTAAGAGCTTGACAGGTAACTCCAATCTCTTCCCAAAAGACACAGAAACAAAGGAGTATGTAACCCCAGAGTCAAAGAGTACTCTGGCGGGTACACCAGCTATATCTAAAGTTCATGGAATTTACTTATCCCTTAGTTCTACATGCTTATTCATAACAACATAGTAAGCAAAATAGTAAGGAATGAAATTATATCAATAACCACATTAGGTGATGCGGCTGCCTCTTCTGTGGTGACTACAAATATCTTCCCTTGTTGTGGCAGTTGTTTCCTTGGTAGAGTGCAAGTCTTTGCATAATGGCCCAATTGGTGGCAGTTGAAACATTTGACATTAGGGTTCGGACTAGCTACCTGTGGTGGGGGTGCAATAGTATTCCTTCCTGGCACCACAGTAGACTGAGCCTTGTATGGGTGGAATGGTCTAGTGTTCCCTCCACCCGAAGTATCAGTAGCAGGCCTCTTCAGTCCCCTGTTTTGAGCAAAGAAGTTGTCTCTTTGGCTTGATTCGATCACTCTTGCGATCTGCACAGCTTCGTTATACACCTTCTTCTCCAAACCCAAAACGTGGTCCCGGATACTTCCTCGCAATCCCATAGTGAACCTACGGGTTTTGGTTTCCTCCTCTTGCATGCTCGCTGGAGCGAAGAAAAACAGCTCTTCGTACCTCTGTTGGTACGCAACTACAATCATCTGGGATTGTTGCAGGTTGAGGAATTCCTTCTCCATTTGATCACGAAAGCTCTTAGAAAAGTACTTATCGAAGAAGGCTCCCAAAGTACTTATCGAAGAAGGCTCCCTTGAATATTTCCCAAGTGATTTGAGTGTGCTTCGTCTCCAAGTATGGCCAGGTAGAATTCCACTAGACATTGGCATCTTCCTTGAGTATGTGTGTAGCAAATAGCACCTTCTCATCCTCTGTGCTTCATCAGACGGAAGTTCTTCTCCATCTCAGCAACCCACTGTGCAGGCCATGGTTTTCCTGATTTCCCTATGAAGGTAGGGGGTTTTAGTTTCAAAAACCTATCCACAGCTTGGCTTAGGTCATTCTATCCCTGTGCACTTGTTCCATACCATGGTGGTGGGTACGGATAGATCCCTTGATAGGTAGATGATGTTGGAAATTGTTGTGGTAGCTGTGGATTCTGTCCTTGGCCCATCAGCCCAGTACTACCATCCATTGGCAGTGTGATGTTATTTCCCCCAAACTCAGGGGTACCTTCTATAGGGATATATCCTGGTGGCCTGAACATTCTCAGCATCTCGTTTAAGAATGCCTTCTGCTGAGCTTCCATCTGGTAGACCAGATTCGTCACTATAGTCTCAGAGTTGGTGTGAGGAGGGCCTGACAAGTTTGTTGGTTCTCTGTGACTTTGCCCTTCTCCTCCATTCCTTATTGGTGTCCTGTCCCCTTCATTACTCATTGGGGTTCCACCTTATGGATTCAGGTTTTTCTCACCAACATTTTCTGCTTCCACATTGTCCTCGGCTTGACGCACCCTTGAGTGGTGATGTTTTCGTGAACCTCTGTGACTGTTTTTGCCTACCATCTCAGATTACTTTCCCTGTTTGGATCTGAGAAGGAGACATAACACATGAAGTACATTCAAATAGTCCCATTTGTCATAATTGTGTTAGTCTTTAACAAGTGCGAGGTGAAAATCGTAATGGAAACTTTAAATCAAAAGTTTAAAAATTTTCTCAATTTTTTTTCTGGGCTTAAAATACTTGTCGGGTCGCAACATACCGGTCGCGGCACTGTAGAATATAGTGCAACCGGTATGGTCAGGCGGACAAACCTCTCGGACTTCTCGAGGGTTACCGGTTGATATACCGGTCGCATATAGTGCAACCGGTATAGTCGACTGGTCAGAAACTTCTCCCTGGCTGAGAGTTATCGGTCAACTAGCCTAGGGAGTACCGGTCGATCAGTATAGGGCAAAACCGTCAACCGGTATGCCCAAAAATCTTTAAAATCATGAAATTTAGACTCATTTCTCACTTTTCTTCTCATTTTCTCTCCGGTGGCGATTCCTCTTTGACTTGGTTAGTTGCTACAGTCCGACCGGTGCTTGTAAAAGTGATTCTTCTCTCCCACGAGTGCTTCACAACCTCTCTAAGTAAGTTCCTTCCTTCCTCTTTCTCTTTTTACATCATTTCTTCATGGTGTCTTGCGTAAAAAGTAGGTTTTCCTAGATTTAAAAGATTCTGATCGTAGGAACTCTTCTTCGTCGGCTTAGCAATGATGTTGGGACCTCTATGGACAAAAGCCCTCAACTTATTTGAGGTTCCACCGTATGGTTTACTCAAGATCAAAATTTTTGGATTTTTGACTTAGGTTTTGGTCAAAATCGATTTTTCTTGTAAATGTTGAATTTGTTGCTTGTTTGAGGATTATTTAGTTTCTATTTGTTGCTATATGATTATGTATGTCCTCCTACCCAGATTTTTGGGTAAGTTGAGTCCTTTGCTTGAAATACTGTTGTTATGTTGCCAAAATTTTGAAAAATCGTGACTAATTCTCGTTGTGTTACTTTGTTTTGTAGTTAAACAATGTCTCGACATCGTGGTGATGGTAAGCACGCATATACTCCAGGCATGAATCACCTGCACCCGCATGTTCTTCAATTTGAAGAGTGGTAGTTTCGCTCGGCGGCGGCACAAGCCCGTTTCCCATGGTTCGAAGAGAAAAACATAGAGTCTGGACGCTGCGTGAACCTAGAGCAACTCCAGCGGTTCAATGTTGAAGCGGCCTTTGATGCACTTGGGTGATTACCAGTGATCACCTATACAGTGACTACCCGACTCAATCTGGTAAAGCACTTCTATGCTAACTTGGAGGTCGAGGGGGATATTAACGATTTCAGCCACTGTAGGGACATCTGCCTCACCAGCTTTGTCAAGGGTGTTCCCATATCATTCAACACTCACCAGCTTGCTGATCTCATGGGGACTCCCAATGGTGGTGACTTGGTTTATTGCGCTCCCAAGGTGAAAGGTTTCTTTATTGATGATTTGTGCCAGGGGGTCACGGAGCAGATTCTTATCCCAGTGGAACCCATGAAAGTAGCAAATGTACGGCCTCTTCCTCGAATCTATTGCCGCATTATTCAGCACGACATCGTTCCTCAAAGCGGCCACTATAAAGAGGTGTCTCAGCTTACACAGTACCTCACTTATTGCGTCTGCACTAGAGAGCGGGTCTTTCTACCCTACATCATCATTTGGACCATGCTCCAGGCTATCATGCCCAACCAGATAAGCAACCTTCCCTATGGTTGGCTTATCACTACGCTCCTGCAGCGCCTTCTAGTGGACATGAGGGATGAGATTGCGGTCGAGGATACCATGATATTAGACATTGACTGAGATGCCATTATCTGGATGAAGATGGATAACCTGTCGATCAGTGATGAGGAGTTATAAGCTCTCCCATGTCCGCTTAGGAGGGCAGCAGTAGTGGCAGCACTAGCAGCAGCAGCCAATGCAGCTTATGCGGCAGAGGTAGGGTGATGATGATGAACAGATAGAGGATATTTCTCCACCAGAACCCCAACCCAACCTGGCTCTGATACCAAGTTGTCACACCTCAATTTCGACTGAACCAGAAGTGTGATTGAACCACCACTATACCAACGGTTCACATTAGGATCTCAATAAGATCGTATCCACTAATACCAACCATTGCACATAACCATAATCAGAATATAAATAAATACAGCGAAAGTCTTAATATAAATGAACTGAGTATTCTATTGATAAATAAAATAAATTATCTGATTATTTAAATACCAAAACATAAATAAATATATTTACATTGTTTATAAAACTCCAACTGAAATAAACCAACTAACTAAATTAACATATACTAGAGGTACATGCAGAATGGGCACTCGAATGAAGTGTCATGCTCGTCCGCACTTTTAAAGCAGTAACACCTCCATACACTGGAGCATCAACGTAGTCCTCCACAGTATAGCCTGCATCAACATCTAAAAATGGTGTATACACAAGGATGAACTCACAATTTAGCTCAGTAAGAAAATCCGACAATGCAATAAACAACATGCATGAATAACATTCACATTATCGTCTGGTTTTAAGTTAGCAATGTGCTATAGATAGGATTGGTGGCCACCGCACCTCTATACACGAGTGTGTGAATCTGCTCAATGGATCAAACACCACTGTCATCCCACATGCACCCACCATGGAATAGGGATAGAGCTAAAGTGTCTGAATTACACACCGCCAACACTTCCCCTGATGCCCTACCCATACCAACACGTAAGCTCCTATTGGAGAGGGCTTGCAAACTGGACTCGCAACTAACCAATCCTATATGTCACCACAGTAGGCCCTATCCGAGCATAGCTCCCTATGGCATAGAGATAGAGCTAGAGTCTGGTGGCCAGGCCGGAGACCACAGTGCCACGTCCTCCCCCTGGTACCCTACCCGCACCAAGCATGTTAAGATAGTAACGATACGAAAAAGTGCTAGTGTGAGGAATGATCCAAGAACCCAGGGCCTTCCCATTTCACATACCAACAAAACAATCACATGCCTAACAATCACATCCTAGCATAGCGAGTATGCATGAACAATATAATAATCGAAAGTAAAGATGACATGTGAATATGCACAAGCAACACTCCGTAGAACAATAGTTATTAACAACGTTTTATTGTTATTAGTTAATTAGGGTTTGAGTCTGATTCCCTTACCTGACACTTGATTGCTAGCTTGTTCCACGTTACAGTGTCCAATCTTGCTATCACAGGGTCCTATACGATGTTAGGGTTTAATTATAATTGGTTCCTTAGGGTTTACGTTGGTTGAAAACCAACTGGGTCAAAAACACCCCTCTCGGTGCATACCGATCGCAGGTACCGATAGTGGCACTGTGGGGAAAGGTGCGATCGGTATGGTCGATCGATCACCCAATGACCAGCTCCCGAGAGGTACAGGTTATAGTACTGGTCGCACATAGTACAACCGGTATGCCTCCGGTAGACCACCAACTTGGTGTTCGCCTTTTGTCGGTCACTCATTATGGGTGTTGGGGTTTCTCCTATGCATTCTAGGCCTGAGCAACTAGTTAGGGTTGTTTTATGTTCCATTCAAGTCCTAGTTCTTAGGAGTCATTGGCTAGAATTTGAATCTAGGGTTTAACAAACAATTAGGGTTTAACGACAATATAAGGGATTTTAGATCAATACTTAGCCTTGCATGGTATTGATCAATCATTCACAAACCTTAACCTAGAGAAAGTACAGGCACTTACCGTTGGTTCACGAACTTTGGTGTTCTTCGTCCAATGGAGGCACCTCTTTCACCTTTCTTAGCTCCTCCTTCTCTTCGGATCTCCTTCTCCTCTCTAGGGTTTGTAAAAATCATCAAAGAGGTTTAAGGAGGTTTAAGGGTCCTTAAATAGGCTAGGTTAGAGTTTAGAAAGTTTTTCTACATTAGGAAAGTCTCTAGGCTAGAGATTTGGCAAGCAAGACCCATAAAGATCTATTTTCGGATCTAACTAGTTTGCCCACGCAGACATATCGATCGATCGGTATATAGACTGGTATGACAATTATCCTAAATTTGTGTTTATTTTCATACCTGATTGTCATCCACTAATCCCGTCTGGTTCGGTTATGATTGAAAGACCTGTTATGACATGAAATAGAGGTTTAAATTGGGTTTATGGAGTGCAGGTCTTACAATACAACTACCATCATAACAAAAAATCCTGAGATGGGATTCCTGCCACCAATGCAATCTCTAAACACTACATCACAATAGCCAAGAGCATCACTACTGCCACAGATGATCAGATAATCCTTGGTCCTCTGCAAGTACCGCATTGACCTTCTATTCCCGTTGTTCAGTGAGCTATACCAGCATCTAACTGAAAACGCCACAGAACACTCTAAACAAAGGCTATATGAGAATAAACATAATCTTAAGCATACACCAAGCTCCCTACTACAGATGCTCTCTCTCAACATCATTTCTTGAACATAACTCTGTCAATTTGCTTCCTTTAATGACTTGAGTGTTCTCAACTTACCTGTTACACATGCACACTCAATCATTCGAGAACACGAACAACGTATACACTTTGAGACAAATCCAGAGTTTCACTTTTTCTGTCACAAGAAAACTCAATGTCAAGTACAAAGGTACTTACTCACACATTCTTCATCTCAAATTTATTAAACATTGAAACTTTGGTTTCAACTAGTAAGCCATGTCACTGCTAGTCAATGATAAACCTTCAACACATATGACTAGGAAATGAATCCACTCCCACTGACCTCTAGATATATATAATGATTAATGACATTCTCAACAAAGTTGAAAGAAGATACAACTCTATCAAAACTTCAGGTACCACTACCTGGATGCTTACTTAACCCATATATTGACTTTATAAGTCTACAAAATAGATTTACTTTCTCTTTTACCTCAAAAACCTTCTAGGTAAAGCATATAAATACCTTCTTCTAGATTTTCTTTGATCAAAACAATCTTTACATCTATCTGATGTAATTCCAAATCAAAATTCACAACTAAGTCCTCAAAGATTTGAAGTCCATATTTTTCATTCTCTTTGTATGATTCCACTTCGCTACAAGTTTTACTTTGTAACAATCAATTCTCCCATTGGAATCACACATTTTTTTGTATACCCATTTTGAACCTATGAGTACATTGCTCATGACAAGATCATAAAATCTCAAATTTTGTTGATGTTCATACAACAACACATCATTTATGATTGGTAACCACTCAAAAGAAATTTCATTATTGATAACTTGCTCAAAACTATTGGGATCTTTTGTCACACCCCAATTCTGGTCTAACCAGATTAGTGTGATGAACTGTCAATAAACCAATGGTTCAATCAGGATCTCATATAGGTCTTACCCATCATATCAAACCACACACACATTCCACGATAATAATCAGAGATAATAAACAAATAAGCAGAAGTCTTACAGATAATGAACTAAGTGTCTAACAATGATAATAAATAATTAATCTGATTATCTCCAAAACTCAAGACATAAAAATAATTAATCCATTACATGTTCTAATAATCAAATATAACTAAACTAATAGAAATGCACTGGTTACACTCGCATGATGAATCATGCACATCTTCAACTGCTTCTACATCCATGGCGGCAACGTGTCCATACGTCCACACATTCATATATTCTTCAACAGTATGACCTGCATCATCAACTAAAATATTCGACGTCGAAAGGGTGAGCACACATCATGGCTTAGTGAGCAAACAAAACAATGCAACAAACATATGCATGCATTCAATTCATATCTTTGGTCTGATTTTTAAGTTTGCAATGTGCTATAGAAAGATTTGGTGGCCCCTGCACCTCTATACACGAGTGTGTGAATCCGTCCAATGGATCAAACACCATTACCATCCCACATGCACCCACTATGGAATAGAAATAGAGCTTAAGTGTCCGGATCAAACACTGCCAACACTTTCCCTGATGCTCTACCCATACCAACACGTAAGCCCCTGCTGGTGAGGGCTTATAAACTGGGCTCGCAACTAACCAATCCTAATGCTAAATAGTGTATCCAAGGCCTCACCCCAGCATCCCTCAATACGTCCATAGAGATAGAGCTAAGGCCACCCGGCAAAGTCAGAGACCACACGGTCTGAGACCACCTCCCCTGATGCCCTACGACGTAATAGTTCTACTAAGGTAATGGCGATATGACGATGTTAGTGGGCAAGACTTAAGTAGAGATAAAGCTAGAGTCTAGTGACGAGGTCAAAGACCACCATGCCACGTTCTCCCCTTGATGCTCCACTCGCATCCAACACACCAACCACACACATACATTCACATGCCTATTCCTAGCATCATCATCATCATGTTGTAAATAAACATAATTAAATATGCATGAACAGTAATAGCAGAAATATTGGATGACATGTGAGATGCACATTACAAGCATACAAGCGTAGAATCAATCATAGTATTAGACTCAATAAAAATAAAATAGTTTGTTATTATCTAATTAGTTTAGATCTTGTTCCCTCACCTGTTAGCAATACTCGATCTCCTTTCAAGCCTTGAAATTCTCTTTCAATCAATTTAACAAACTAAAATTTATATGAATTTAAGTTAGGATTCATATGTGACATGTTACAGTAGTCAAAAATCAAAATAGAGCACTGATAGGTGTCTGATTGGTCCTATGGTCTCATACTATATCGACCTTATGGCCTATGGTCCATCTCCTACGGTCGCATATGGTGCAACCGTAGCTATGACCATATGATTCCTGAATCTTTCTGAATGCCTATGGTCGATCCTCTTATCAAGCTAATCATGCTATGGTCGATCGTAGCTGCGACCTTGGGATTTTTGGTCACAGACTACATGTAATTCGAGTTTCCTGGGTCAATTCCTCTGATCTTCAATTGGGTTTATTCTAAGATCATCCTATATCCATCATTAGTAGTTTCTTATCAACCTTAATCATCAAACTCATCCCTCATGGTTCTCCTTGGGATTTTCTCAAGGAAATCACATAGATCATAATAGGTTGATATTGCCTATCTTCTATAGAAGTCTTGTTCCTTAGAGTTTACATCTCTAGAGATTAGGTTCATACCTTTTCCTGTGATAGAGAGCCAACCTCTTCTCAGCAAAATCCTCTGCTTGGCTTTTCTTCTTCTCCTTCCCTTCTTTCTTTTTCCTTTTCTTTCTCTAGGGTTTACTAATGTTCTAAAAGAGTGAAAAAGGGATAAGAGATGTCCTTTATATAGAGAAAAACTCTCCATATAGAGTCATCTTACAATTAGGAAAGAAATCCCTTAATTTAAGAAAGTTTCCAAAACTCAGAGTCTGGTCTGGGGTCTTATGATCAATGGCTACGGTCGCAGAACCCGTCGATCATAGGGTCGAAATCATCGACCGTTGGGTCATTTGTCAGTGACCATTGTTTCTTTCCATATGGTCGACCATACCTACCTATGTATGCGACCATATGTATAAAGGTTTGGGTGTTGAGTTGATTTTTATACTTGATTTGTGATCCATCTTTACACGCTCGGTCCACTTGGTCCATGAATGATGGGAAGACTTGGCACGACACGATTAAACCAAGTTAGTGGAGTGCGGGTCTCACATCTTCATCTTGTCCAAAATTGGCTCTACTATTTTGACTATGCATCAACCTGAATGAAGATAGTTTCAACAATTATCTCATTACACTCTGATAATATTTGATACCTCAACTAATTGCTCCACAGTAATTTCAATATGATTTCATTAAACTTCAAATTTCTCAGATGTGACTGCTAACCGGCATCATCAATGAATCTTGCTTAATCCTTCAAACTTGAGTGGATATCCCAAAAGACAACAACTCAAAATCCTAAAGCAACCACTCTATCATGAGGGTTATGGAGCCATCTCGCCTCTATAGTCCCAAAGAAGAAAATAACTTAAACTGAGATCAACTTATTTGGTACCCTATCAATACTATAGGCTGCAATATTGATAACTCCATAGGATCTAATACACTCTCAAGTTCTCTTGATCATATCTATTTGCCACTCTTTTGTTGTTGAATCTCATCCACAAGTCTCTAAGCTATAAGTTTTAGCACTTGTAAACATTTGGCTAAAATCATTGGGAATATATCAATATCACCCGATCTCTCTTAACAATTTACTTTCTCCTTCAAATCCAACAGTCTTAATCCTTTAATAAAAGATTTTCCTTTCTTTCTTTTCAATATATATTGAAAAACATCCAGTGAACTGATTATCACAAGAATTCCTAGATGAAATCACGATGTCCACAAGACGTAACAATTCTCTGTTGCAAATACCTTTTAATATTTATTAATCTTGTCATCTTTTCCTTAAACAATCTTTACAAGTACGCAAGTCTTTAACTTTAGGGATTTCTAGAATTCTGTTCTTTATAATTTTTTTACAGTCTTTCCTTAGATAAGAGTCCTAAATGTCTATGCTAAGGATGGAATTAGGATACACTGTCTAATTTTTATAGCTAAGTAAACTACAGAGAGTAAAAAAGGAATTTTGCTACTCCTATAGGTTTGGATTACTTGTACTACTTAAGTCTCCAATCTCCATCACCTTCTCACTCGAAAGTTTCATGATCCTACTTTTCTTCTAGTTATAACATTTTCCACATGTTTCTTCTGAGTTCTTGTAGCTCCATAAAATCATTTTCCTTATCAAAAGTTTTTTACTGTTCCTTGAAAAATTACTTTTCTTTTCGTAAGACCCTACCTTTCACTTATTGCATTTGTCAGAGTATGGCTTACATGTCATGACATTGGAATTCATTCCTTTCCCATTCTTTTGGAATTTCTTCCTTAGTGTAAAGGAAGTCAACTCATCTTCTGTCCGCTGGGTTTATGGGTCACCAGGATCTGACTTTGCAGTCTAGGTGAGGAAGTGAAAGTCAAGTGAATCATCTACAATGTTTTAATGAGTTACCTACAGAGATTCACATATTCTAGAGCTTATTAGTGATGGCTAACAGCTCCAACTTGTGTTTCCTCATACTCTATTATCATCCTATACCAATCAAAACTGGTACAGACAGTCTTGAGAATAAAACATCTCTCCACCCCATTTAAATATCAAAATTTCTTTGGATTTCACTCTGAACATCCATTTCCAATGTTCCTTATCAGAACTTTCCTTTACCTGATCTTAAGGATTGAACATTCCTAAAGACTAGAATACAATCTTTGCTGAGTATATCTAGGTTAAACACTCCTAGACTAGCTTTCATTTTTTCATGCCAATTCATAGAACTGACCCGCCATAACAGGCATCATGAGGTGTTTGATCATTATATGTTCTCTAATATGTGTAATATAATGCGAACATTGAGAAATAATGAAACATATACACAAGATAAGTTAAACTTGCAATCATTAAACATATGCAAGTTTATTTCTTTTGAAGAGTCAATCGAAACTACACCCTCATCCTTTGGGACAAGAACGCACTGGTCCTCTTATTATCCGTAAAGAGTCAATCGATACTACACCCTTATCCTTTGGGACTAAAGTGCACTGATCCTCTTACTATTCGTGAAGAGTCAATTGAAACTACACCCTTTTCCTTTGAGACAAGAGCGTACTGGTCTCTTACTATCCGTGCAGAACCTGCGAAGGGATTATGACTTAGAATCTCACCACCTTTAGGTGTATGAAACTCCTAAAGTCAAGATCCTTCATCTATATGCATGAGTATACATGATCTTTGACACCGCCACCTTTGGGTTGACAATGCTGCTCTTTGCTGCTTCTCTAAAATTGAAAATCTTGACAATGCCACCTTTGAGTGAGCACTGTCCTTCTTTGCTATGTCTGTAAATGCATAAATACTGGATTTGAACATCTCATGATAGAACCGAGCTTGCCACTTTAGTGGTCCCACCTAATCCTTACATAATATGTACAAATCATAATTTAAATTAACTGGGACAATGCCACCTTTGGGTGAACACTATCATTCTTTAAAGCATTTATAAACACAATCGCTTGAATTTGAACACATCATGACAAAACAAGGTATACCACTTTGGTGGGATCCACCAAATTCCACTATGATATGAACAAATCCCAATCTGCAGTACTAGTGGGACATATATAACCATGAATTTTTTTAAAATATAAATAAACATTCAATTAAATATGCATATTAGCTCAATAATCAATATGGTACAAAATATTGAGAAAAAGCAACAAAAACATTGCAAACCGAGCTCCAAAAGAGCATCAATTTGGAAAATCACTTTTCTCCATGTACCAAAATGCAATAATATATATTTCAGATTGAAGAATATTGAAAATCGAGTCCAACGGATTAAATCGAAGGTCAATCTGACCTTTCAAGCTCCCACAAATCCAGTTTAAAGTCGGATTGTGAATGCAGTCAAAAAATTGCAAGGCAAATAGGCCTTAGCCCTGGACCGGGATGAACCACGGTTTGAACCAAATCGATCTGGTCTAGAGACCAAACAGGTTTAACCCAGTTCATAGTATCTGGGTTGACAGACCAAAATTCTAGGTCAAAGCGGGACTATTGGGTCAAGACATTCGGGTCTTCGGGTTAGCTCATCGGGGTTACTGGGTCCCACATTCGGGTTGACCCACCAACAAGGTTTTTTGTGGTCAAGCCTGGGCTGGTTTTGGTTGGCCTGGCTTTGCCTGGTCTAAGCTGGTAGGGCCTGGTTTGGCTTGGCCTGGCCGGGCTAGCTAAGCCTAGGCTGGGCTAGCTCTGGCTAGGCCGGTCTGGGCTTGGCGGGCCTGGGCTGGCTGGACTCTGCCCGAGTCAACCCTACCAAAATAGGCTAGGGTTTACGACTCTGCGCCGAGTCGACCAGGCGATGACTCGCGCCGTCAAAGTTTTTTTTTTTTTTTTTTAAAACTGTCGGCGCTTGGATCTCATGTGCATTTTCAGGCAGCGCCCTGAAAAAGCGTGTGAGGGCGCGTCAGGCCACCTCTGGTGACCAACTTTGTGTCGTTTGACTCATCTTTTAGAGTACTACAAGCTGGCATAATTTATTTTGAATTTCATAGGTCTGAAAAAATTTCGAAGGGTTTTAAACTTTGACAGTTTCGTGGGAAAAAATTATGGAGAAAAATTTATTTTCTTTTCAATCCAATCTTTCATATAGTCTTTAATCATTATTGCTTATGATCCAAGGTCTGTACGGGTGGCTCTGATACCAATTATTAGAATATTTAATGCAAATTAGGGTTTTCCCATGAACCCTAACCGATCCACCACACAGATTACTAGAATACAATGAGCAATAAAAGAGATGATAGAACACATACCATTTGCTATAGATTGATTTTTGACCGTTTCCTGTAGCTTGAATGCCTTGATTAGAGTCTTTCACAGCCTCTTGGGATCCCTTTTTTCCTCTGTGCGTATAGGAGCATCAGAGAGATAAAAAACTAATGGCTGTGGGGACCCTAACCATAGTATTTAAAATACTATCCCTAACCCAGAACCATTCCCACAGTGGACCGGGTTGGTAGTCTCTCACCAGTGACGAACCAGACCTGAACCGATCAAACCAGTAATTGAACTCCCACTTAACAACTGGTTAGGTAATTGATTAAGCCCACACAACAGGAATCTAACACATATAGCCTTGATAACTTTGTCTATTCTTGTTTATGAGTACTACTGACTACCAAGACTCATTGATAGATTTTGGCAATACTTAAACTATATATGTAAAGGGAAGTTCAACTAAATAAGCCTACACTTTTACTGTTCAGCTGCCAAACCCCCTTATCCAGTTTTGCCATGTTTGTTATTTTCCTTTGTATTTTATTTCTAACTTGTATAGTGTTTTATTTTTAGCAATTACGAAATAATAGTATGCCTTGGAGTTGGGTTGGAGGTTCAAAGGATCCATGTTTCAGGTTGTCTTTAGTTTGAGGACTTTTTACCATTGTTTTCACATTGGTTTTTATTTGTTTGCTTTCCCTTTGTTAAAATTGTATTTGAATTCGCCTTCCTCTATTTGAGATAATAGATTATTTTCAAATATAGACAACATTATAAATTGGGAACTATTGGTGGTATGAAACCAAATTTACTCAAAAATTATTTATAATAATATAAATATGATTAATCCAAATATATTCATGTACTTTAAAGTAAGGTTAATTAACTTTGGTTCAAAGAAAGTAGTCATAGAGATTAAAATGTAATAAAAATGTGTATGTGATGTATATGCGAGTCTTTAGCTCAAACAGGTAGAGCACTTGGGTATTCCCCAAGAGATGGTGGTTCAAATCCATCAAGATTCATCGATTTTCTTGTGTCCTAAATTCTTTTGGCATGAATCCAAATGATAATCCAAAAGGGGGGGGGGGGGGGGGGGGGGGGGGTTGCTGTAGCGGCATGAAATTATTATTATTATTATTTTGTTTTATAAAATTTTCTTGTTTAATTGATCAACTTATCCCCATCCACCTGCAGGTACAACTAATAATTAAATGGCATTAATATAAATTAGTTTGGCAAGATATTGGTTTAATGGCAATTCTGTAATATTTGAATCCTTTAAAAAAAGTGTTCTAGAATAAATTTTACCAAATAGCAAACAGGTCAGAACAGTGTTCTCAGACTAGTTCTAGAACATATTTGCCAAATAGCCTTAAGCCCAAAAGAATAGTCAAAGAACACTATTTTCATAACAGAACAGAAAAAGACTATCTCTTCTGGTTCAGAACAAGAATAGGTGAGAACATTACCGAACGGAGCCTATAAAACACTTTTTCTGTTCGGTCCCATCTTCGATCCGTTCCATTGGATGTTAAGTACAGTAAAAAAATGGTACAGGTTTCCATATTTCAAGTCTATCGGAGAAGGAGATCACTAGATATCAAGATTTGTAAAATTCTAAAACTTGAAGAAATCCAACTCTTGTTCTTGATTTAGGCCACCTAAGTTGTATTTTTCTGGCCGTTCAACTTCCAATCAGATCCGTTGGATGTCAAAATCAAGAAAGATGGCAAGGGCATCCAAATTTCAGATCGATTGAATAAGGGGATCACAAAATATCATAGCTTAGAAAATTTTACAACTTGAAGACATCCTACTATTGGTCTTGATTTCGACCACCTCAGTTGTACTTTTCTGGCCTTCTAATCTCTGATCAGATGCATTGGATGTCAAGTCTAGGGAAAAAAAGATAAAGGTGTCTAAATTTTGTTTTGATCGGATAAGGGAATCACAAGATATTATGGATTTAAAATTTTGCAACATGAAGAAACAAAAATAGATTTTTATTTTCAATAGAATACCAAACTTATTTCTCATTTTACAATCTATTATGCATAGTATCTATCAAACAAATTTTTATTTTTGATCAAAGCTGAATTTTAAAAATGCTTTTTGATAAATAGGTAAAAACCAAAAAGAAAAATGATGCCAAAGAGAGTCTTAGTTCTTAATCATCAAGAAGAAGTTCTAAATTTCAAGTTTCCAACTCAAAAGTTCAAATTAGTAAGTGTAGGGACTCTCCATATATAAGACCACAAGATTCTAACCTCATTAGCAATGTGGGACTATCATTAGGTGGTGTATACGTGGCAATACATGGCATTTACCTTTCCCTCTTTTTCAGATGACTGATCCCTCGCAAGGTAACTGGTCCCTCTTTTTTAGGAGGCATATAGTCCCTGTTTTTTTGGGTGATCGTCCCTCTTTTCAGGAGGCATATAGTTCCTGTTTTATTTGGTGACCATGCCTCTTTGGTGACCATAGTTCCTTTTTCTGTGCATCTCTTTTTAGGGTTATTATGAAAGGGAACATGGAGCTCTGATACCATGTTAAGTTTCCAACTCAAAAAGTTTGAACTAGTAAGTGGAGGGACTCTCCATATATAAGACCACCAGATTCTAATCTTATTAGCAATATGGGACTATTCCCAATACTAAATCCAGGTATCGGACATGGTATTAGCTACATCTAAAACCAATCCAATTCTTATCGAATAAGATCCAATTGGAGCTAACACGTGGCCATTAACGTATATAATAATATTCAAATAATATTTAACCAGAGATTAGTTAGGTTCAAAACCGATACGAATCCGCTGACCTGGCATCGATTACTCAAACCATGAAATGTTCTAAAATAAAGGGATTTACAAGAAAAGTTTATCTTTCAAACAATTGATTGGATTTTAGACTTTTGAAGTCCACATGATCAGTGAATTTTATAATTATAAATAGTTATAGTAGTAAACTAGAATATTAACTTTGTTGGATAAGCCCTTAAGATAAGTAGCTTTGGAATCTTCCCCTTGGCAGTTTAGGTGGCAATGCAAAAACTCCTTGAAATCTGTTATTGCTGAAATCCGAGTCGATCTTCCAAGATGGGACTTAAACTACAGATGACAAAGAACAAGCATAAGAAGGGTTGGACTTGGGGTTCGAGCGTACATTTCGATGCTTAAGTTAGATCCAGGAAGTTAACAGTAAAAGGGGGACAAGCCGTAGAAAGAGAGTAAGTATAATGTGATGTAAGAATGATGTAACATTTGGTAGATGAGCCTAATACTGCCTGTTGTAATTGCTTTTGTCGATTATACCCCTGGTAATACGATTATTGCTAAATGTATCCTTGCTTATGCATTAAAGGCGGAATTGCCCCTGAATGGGCAAACTTGCACGTCACATGTACGCCATTGATTTGCTAGTAGTATAGGCTTGTTGAAGTAGTTCAACACATTGTGGCACCATCTGAGGTGTTTTCGTGAGTCCTCGAAATAAGATGATGACGGAAATAATTTTTAACCAAACATTAATCAGTCGTGTATATATATATATATATTGGTCCACAATGCATTGCCACCAAAATCAAGATATCGGGATTGGACTTGTTAATCGATTCATAACCTTTTGAGCACAACCAATATATATTCGAACCCCCTTTACTTGCAAGAGTCAATCTTGGATCTGTCGATTATGTTATGGTCGGTATGCACAACAAGTTCCATACCACCCACTCACCATGCTGTAGGCATCAGCCTACCACAATCTCCATAATTTGATAAAAAAAAAATTAAGCGTTAAATAACACCATATTTGTTTATTTAATTCACTTATTTAAAAATTATTACTCCAATTAATGTATATTTAAGAGGGCAGAGCTTAGCTTGGTAGAAGAATATGCTTATAAGAGAGAAAAAGAAAATAAATTCAGAAAGAAAATGTAAAGGAGTTATCTTATTTATTTTTTGTTCAAACTCATAGAGGGGCTAAATTTTATTCATTCATAATGGGAACAAAAAGGGAGATACAAGGGTTTCCAACTGAATCGGGAAGGGGGTGACCCCAAACCCATTGTCGGTAGATGTGAGGGCCCACTTAGCTACACTAAGTGCAAAATGTTATTACTGGATTCACATCGTCTCCTCCCAGTGGTTAAGGGAGGATGCGGCAGCCTTACACGGATGGCAGACACGTGACTCTTGGGTGAATCCGAGACCCACGTCCCAGCTGACACCCCTTGTGGGCCTGGCTTGTCGGCTAGGTGTCGGCTCGGACATGGGTCTCGGATCACCGAGAGCCACGTGTCGGTCATTAGGGTAAGGCTGCCGCTGTCCTCCCAGAGGGGAGGAGAGGATGTGGATCTATTATTACTCCTACAAACATACTGAAAAGAACAACCACTGAAACCATGCCAAAGAGCTAAAATGTCATGAGTAACAGAGGAAGAAATAGTCAGAGGGATAGGATTGAGCCCCAAAAGGTGACGAACCAGAGAGAAGGACTCGGATTAGATTGTTACAAACTAAGATCCCAAGTCAGGTGCCGAATGCAATCCAAGACAGACTGCAAGAGCTTCACCGATGATAGGTGCCGAAGGATGCAAGTTTTGAGTCGCAATCTAGGAATGTGTAAGAGAAGGGTCAATTCCCAGGCAACCCAAACCCATTGAAAAGGGAGAGTGAGAGCTGAAAGCAACGTCAGTAAAGATTGAAAGACCAGGAAAATGATGTATAGGTGTTGGAGGAACAACGACTTGAGCTGGGTGCCAGATAAATTCATTAACCTGCATCCCCATTATATTTAAGAACTCAACAATCAAGGAGTTGGCCATTAACAACCATGGTGCAAATGGAGGATGGCAAGTGCAGCTAAAAAATTATAGAATTTTGATGCTTCCAAATTTCTTAGCACAAAATGGCATGTGAACTGAAGAACTATTGCTATTCAACCACCGATAAACCTCAATGCTCAGATCATGATAGGATCTAGCTATGAGTTTCATAAGTTGGGAAAGTTGTAGGCCTCATAGGGCAAGAGATCCAAACCAAGCCATTCAAGCAACATGGCAATCAAACAAAATATGTTAGATAGATTCTATAGTTGATGGACAAATATAACAAGCAGTTGAAGACAGAATACCACGAAGAGCTAAACTTAAGTTAATAGCCAAGCACTTCATGCAAGCTTTCTAGAGAAAAGTTTTAACCTTTGGGGTGCTGTAGATCCCTAGATGGAAGACCATAACTTCTTAGGAAAGGCTGCAAATCTTATTTTCGAGTATTGGGGAAAAATAATAATGGATACAAATCTGATCGTCAATTGAGAATTTAAGATGATCCTCAAGAAAAGAACACGTGGCATGCATTTAAGGCGTGAGGTATGAGAAGAAGAGATGTTCGAAAAAGGAACTCGTATTCGACCCCCCCAGGCTGATCCAGACATGATGGGACAGATTGGTGGGGGTAGCTGGGCATTTAATGGTCTGCCATTAATGTTCATAAATACTGTCACCAATCATAAATCCCAAGTAGGCAGATTTGATTGGCCAAATCACCATATCATGGACTGAATCAGCAAAAAGCAAGACTGGTACTCGATAAAAGTGTAAGGACAGAGACAAGCATTAGAAGATATGGAGGACGTGGACTACAAGGGGGTCGAAGAAGGCCAAGGGGGGTCGTAAACGGCTGACAAGACGTCCTAGCGCCACCCTAAGGGGTCGTAACCCCTCGAACCTACTGTTTCCTAGGGGGCTGATGATCGAGATGGTAGTAGGTGTGGAAAAGCTTGTCTGGAAAGCTTCCTCTTAAACTTATATATGGCAAAAGGATATTGATTGTAAAAAAAATGGGGAATTTTTCTGTCATAAGAGAGAACATCCTAGTCAGGTATTAGTCCTCTTGTGCTTTTACTCCCTGTGTTGTTCTAAGATCTCATTTCACTGGAGAGGAAGGGAAGATGGTGGAAGTTTTAGTATCTCAAGGAATCTCCATTTTCAAGGAGCTCTAGTGTTCCACTAAGAGCTCCATACTGCGTATCCTTGGACTCTAACTTTAGCATCAGAGTGGCCCCGGGGTATATCCCGCCCACTTTCTTGTTGAAGTGTTTTAGCCACGTGGTAAGATCGGGGAAGCTGAACGGATTCCACCGACAATAGAATGGCACCCACCGTGGGGTCCTGACATACTTTACCTCCCAAATCTTTCCTTTCTCTTAAGCTTGTTCAAAAAAATCTCCATCTCTTTCTTTCTCTTTTCATCTTACTTCCCTTCAAGTTGATCTATACCCTTTACCATAGACACACCTTTTACGCAAGGCACTTGCGGGAAGAACCGAAAGTTCTTATAACCTATGGGAAACCTAGGCCCATCGCACTGAAGCAAATATATGTCAAGAACGAGGGGACATCCCCATAGGTCTTGACCCTCAAGAAGCCCCACCAGAAGATCCTTCCGCAGAAGGAGCTGGCAGTCCCAACCTTGACCCCTCTCAATATATCACCAGAGTACAGTTTAATAAACTGACCCAGCAGTTGGCCACTTCATCAGTCTGGAGGGATTCAAGGTGTTGACATCAGTGCGTTTTGGCTTTTCAACAACCAACAATGTGGTAGAATATGAGGCCCTGGTTGCGGGGCTTAAGTTAGCCAGAAAACTGTCCATAACTCACTTGTTGGTGCATGAAGATTCCCAAGTAGTCATGGGACAAGTCACAAGGGTCTATGAAGCCCAGCAGCAACATCTCGCCAAATACTTGGCCCTGGTGAAGCAGCTAATCGAGCCCCTGGAAAAGTTTGAGATGGTCAGAATCCCCCGGGATCAAAACACTGAAGCAGATGCCCTTTCTCACTTGGGGTCGGGTGATCTCAACAGCTTTGACGTACCAGTCTATGTGGAACACTTGTCCCAACCAAGCATCGACCCAATGGTGGAAGTCATAATTGTAGACATCAAGCTGTATTGGATGGATCCCTTGCTCACCTACTTAAGGGAGAATGTACTATCAGAAGATAAGAAGGAAGCTCGTCGTATTCAGACCCAGGCGGGGTGGTATGTCATCCATGATGAGGTACTCTACAAGAAATCCTACACATTTCCTCTACTTTACTGCGTCCCCCCTTCGAAGGCTGAATATATCATGGCAGAGATACATAAGGGAATCTGTGGAGCCCACCAGTACGGACACACCATGTTTTTAAGATTATTCGGAGGGGCTACCATTGGCCCCATATGATGCAGGACTGTAAAAGATACGCCAAAGCTTGTGAGTCGTGTCAGAAGCATGCTACCATGTCCCATCGCCCATGCTCCTAACTGCAACCCATCCCTTCATCTATTCCCTTTCACAGTATGGGGTATGAATATTCTAGGACCATTCCCACAAGAAAAAAGGCAAATTCAATACATTCTAGTGGCAATTGATTACTTCACTAAATGGATCTAAGTAAAGACAATGACCAGGGTCACTGCACCCAAAGCGGTGGAGTTCTTCAGGCTGGATGTGCTCTACAGGTATGGGATCCTGCAAGTATTGATTACAGACAATGATCCATAATTTTCAAGTCGAGTCTTCCATAAGTTCTGTTACAACCATCGCATTGGCCATAGATTTGCATCAGTAGCACACCCGGAGGCTAATGGGTAGACAAAAATTACCAACCGCACCCTGTTGCATGGCTTAGCATGGCGCATCGAAGAAAAGAGAAAATTATGGGCGCAGGAGTTACCCATTGTGGTTTGGACGTATCGAACTACAGAAAGGACTGCCACAGGAGCTACTCCTTTTAAGTTGGTATTAGGATCTGAGGCTGTTATCCCTGTCGAAGTAGTGGAAAAAAGTTACAGAGTGTTGAACTTTAATGAAGATACCAACAAAGACATTCTACTGATGAACTTGGACTTGCTGGAAGATATTCATGAGACCACTCGACTATACATAGCAGCCTACTAGCAAAAAACTGCTAAGTACTACAACTCCAGGGTCAAGGAGAATTTGTTCCAAGTAGGTGACTTGGTTTTACGATCGATGGCTGTCACTACCCCTATAGGGCAAATTGAGCCCAAATTGGGAGGGACCATACCGGGTCACCAAAGCTACTAGACCGGGGTCATATCACTTAGAGACGATGGGTGGGTCGGCCATACCATGCACTTGGCATTCCAAGAACCTCAGAAAATACTACGTGTAAGGCTTATCTTTTACTTAATGAAGGCTCTTTCATACTCATCCATTTCTATTTCATAGAAGTATGTGGCCAGGTAAAAAATTAAGCTCTCTTACGAAGAGAGATAAGGCCTACGGGTCTCAAAAAAAGAGATAAGGCCTACAGGTCTCAAAAAAAAGAGGTAAGGCCTACGAGCCTTGAAAAAAAAAATATAAGGCCTATGGACCTCAAAAAAGAGGTAAGGCCTATGGGCCTCGAAAAGGAGAAAGGCCTATGGGCCTCGAAAAAGAGGTAAGGCCTACGGGCCTCGAAAAGAGGTAAGGCCTACGGGCCTCGAAAAAGAGATAAGGCCTATGGGTCTCGAAAAAGAGCTAAGGCCTATGGGCCTCGAAAAAGAGATAAGGCCTATGGGTTTCGAAAAAGAGCTAAGGCCTATGGGCCTCGGAAAAGAGGTAAGGCCTATGGGCCTTGAAAAGGAGATAAGGCCTACGGACCTCGAAAAAGAGGTAAGGTCTATGGGCCTTGAAAAAGAGATAAGACCTACGGGTCTCGGAAAAAGAGCTAAGGCCTACGGGTCTCGAAAAAGAGCTAAGGCCTATGGGTCTCAAAAAAGAGATAAGGCCTACGGGTCTCCAAAAAAAAAAAAAAAAAAAAGAAATAAGGCCTACTGGTCTCAAAAAGAAATCAGGCCTACGGGTCTCAATAAGAATGAGGCCATCTACTTATTGGGGTAGTCTTTGACTTCATTCAAATTGCATATGCCCTCCGATTCGGACTTATAGTGATCGGCAGAGCGCAATACTATAAATCAGGGGGGTATGTAGTATAGTTACTTTGTGAAGGAGAAAAGCAAAATGTAAAGGAGAAAGTAAGTGTGTTGATAAGTAATAGGGCCCAAAGGGCTTACAAAAAAAAAAAGAAAAAAAGAAAAAAAAAAGAGAGATCAGTTTTGATCCCTGAGAAGCTCATTCTGTCAGAGGTGCATCTAAGGGAGGTGTTTCTGAGGATGTCATGTCGGGGGTTTCTTTTGAAGGGTTGGAGGAGGGATCTTTGGGGGTTGTTCTTGGAGTTTCTTGCGGAGGAGCAACAAAGAGAAAAGCAACCTTTTGAGGAGAAGGCACCACTACTATCTCGTTACTAAAAGCCGCTGGAGGAGGAAGGTTTGAAGGTTAATCGATTTTATCCCGAATCACTTTATTCATGAGGGCGATGCAGGAAAAATCAAAGGCTGGAAGATGAGCAGACATCTGCGAATGAACCACGAGGAGGGCTTTCCTGATGACTTGAGCTCTATTTTTCCTGAAAAGGCCCTCCATCTCATCAGATTCCAGCAGTGCTCTCAGAGTCTTCTCCTTATCCTGTGCTAAAGTGGCATGGGCCTGCGGTAGATCTTGGGTTAGGTGATCTGTGGTTACCTGAGCTGGAAGACGAGTCATGGAAGACTACGTGTTGACACTCCGATCCTTCATGACGGCTATCTCCTCTTTGAGGGCTTTCTCCTTGGTCAAGGTATGGGTAAATTCAACCTGCAACCTATCGCTCTCTGGGAATAAATTGGCCTTCTCCCTTATCAGTTCGTTATGGGCCTCCTGGAGATCCTTGACTTCCTATTCCAATTGATTGTTGAGATCGGTGGTTGCTTTGAGTTGGTCTGACATAACTTCATTGAGTAACAACACTTTTACTAGTTCTTTTTGGGCGGCCTCGCAGACTTTGGCATGAGTGGTGAAGTGCTCATCAAGCCGCCTATACCTAGTCCTTTCATCAGCAAGCCACTTATGGTTCATGTCCAAAGTTGCTTCAGCAGAGCACCATTTTATGTCAAGTTCAGTGGCTCGATCGTCTACCTCCTTGGCACGAACCGCTGCATCATCTCTCTCTTGTTCCACCAATTCCATTTTTGAAGACAGAGTATCTCTCTCCTCGATCCAGATCTTCTCAGCTTCTGTTCGAGCCGCGATGGTAGCATCTCAATAGAGAATGGCTTGTTCCGCTCTGCCAAGGAGGTCGAAAGAAGCTTGTTACCCTCCTAAACCAAACCTTGCACTTTCTTGAGCTTGCGGGCGGACCCTGCTAACATCTTACGATAATAGATCATCCTACACATTAACTACAAATTATATCAAAGAAGATATCAGATACAAATGCACTGGAAAAATTAAAAGAAAGGTGAAGAAGATGTAACAAGGACAGAAGGGTAACTTACCTGGTACAAGGCCGCACATTGACCTTCATCGATATTATCAAGCTTGGTTTGCTTGATGAAGTCTGCATTTGCAGATAGGTAGGCATGTTGAACTATCTCCTGAGCCACCGAGTGGTTAAACAGCCCCGTATCTGTGGTAAGGACTTTCCAAGGGGGAGTAAACAATATTGGCTCTGCTGTAGAACTTGAGCCGACGGTAGAAGGAGTTGAACATGCAGTCAAGGCCACAGTGGAGCTCATACTGGGGGTTGAAGCGGGACCTTGGATCATGACAGCAGGCGAAATGGCAGGGCCTTTGCCTTTGGTGCTGTCCTCTGTGGATAGATCGGATGGTGAAGATTGTACTGGCATAAAGGAGGTGGTTATCTAGAGAAAATTGCAAGGGGCTAAAGGGGGCAAGTCTTCAAAAAGGGGTCAAAAAGAGGTTACCACGGTTGAATATGTAGGAATCGATGGTAAACCTATGGGTGGTGTAGTAAAGGTTGCTATGCTCGAGTGCTGTGGTGTTACTGCTACTGTGGTGCTTGCTGTAGTCTGTGCTGCACCAGAAAGAGAACCGGCGGCAAGGCTTGCTTCTGTGGAACTGGGAGGGGCGTGAGTAACCTCTAGGATGACGGTTGTAGTGGTGACGAGAGAGGCACTGCTTGAAAGGCTGGCGGGCGCAAAGATGACGGTCACATCTGACGGGGGCAGAGATTGCAGTGGCGGAGGGCTGGCCGGAATCCTCTGCAAAATGTCCTGAGGAGTGTCTTCAGGATAGATGAGTTTGGGGGTCTCAGAGATGATCTTCCTTCTCTTTGATCGACGCAGTGTCTCTGAAATAGTTTCCTGGTCATCATCCTCTGCACAAAATAGGAAAGGCGAAACACTCAGAACTATAGTGTTGGGGGTCAATACATTAAAAAATGGAAAGTATAAGAGAACAGAATATTCCATCCTCTGCGATGTTGATGATCGGAGGGGAAACCGGTTCTTCTATATAGGTTATGGGATTGAAAGCTCGATAAGAAGACCCCCCCCGTCGGCTCAAGTTCGGTGGGCGGATCAATCAGGGCTGCAGGGTCGAAAGATGGAGGCGCATCTTTTTCTGAAGGCGGTGGAGGGATTTCTGCAGGAAGGGTAGGAGCCGTGTCCACAGCCCTCTCAAGAGCCTCCAATTTTTGGGCCACAGTGGCAATTATTTCCTCCCTTTCCCTCTTCTGATGGTGGAACAAGTTTGGCCCCATCAGATCCTCCCACATGTTGTCGTCAAGACCCTCCACTGCATCAAGAACCAACATTGAGATGTTAGGGGTCGAATCAAAGCACAAAGTAAAGCAAAGAATGAAGGACAAGTTAGTATTCTCAGGGGTTGAAAGGGAACTTACTCAGCCCGTACAGGAACAAGAATTTTTTGTGGCCCAGGTCCTTGTACAGGACTGCTCTCCCTCTTTCTTCTACCCTTTGAAGGGTCTCCATCTCAAGCAGTGTTAAGATTGGGGCGACCCCTACCACTGAGGGGTCGATAAAACTGCCATCGGTTATAGATGGGAAAGGCGTGCATGTCCATTAGGCTATGGCCTCATCTCACTATCGCCCCAAAGAATTTCTCCTTCCAGTGAGGGACTGAGGAAGGGGTGGATTCTGCCATGGGGGAAACTACATCTAAATTCCGACGGAAGAAGTATTAGGTGCCATTCGGCTCGGTCTTGTGGGTCCGGGGGTTATTCCAAGTAATTGCCCCCAGGTCAAATAAAAATTGGAAAAACTTCAGAGTGGGAGGCTCGCAGCAACGGAGGAAGAAGATGATGAAGGAATGGATATGGGCCTAGGAATTGGGTGGAAGCTGGGTAGGGGCCGAGCCGTAATAACCCAAGATCTCGAATACGAGAGGGTGGCAAGGGAAGTGGAAACCGGAGAGGAACATGTTATAATTTATCACCATCCTATGAGAATAAGGATGGCAGACTCGGTCTTCGGGCTGCGGAACTATCAGCTCAACGGAGTCAAAAATTAGGAAAGAAGCCCTAAGATCCTGGAGTTTGGACTTAGTCATTAGGGGTTTCATGGAAGATTCCACACAGTAAGGACCGGTCTCACTGGAGGCATAATGGGGAGGACTGCCAGGGTTACCGCTTGAGCTACCCTCACCTTGGGTAGATCACCGTATTTGCAATCGACGCAAGGTAGGCTCAAAGGCACGACTGACAATGGCCTTATTGCGAGCCATGACTGGTCGAAGGTGAAATAATGGTAATAAAAAAAGAATAAAGGTTAAAACTTACTCGAAAGACAAGCAAATCACCGGAAACCTCTTGCGATGGAGAAAGAGCACTCTACGCAAGATTAGATACACCGAACGAAAAAGCTTAAGGCAATGTAAATCCTTAGAGAGCACCGTAGACGTTCAAATGTGAGGAAGAAGATGAGAGAAAAGGGTGAGATTTTATAAATTTTCTGACAGACAGGTCCCATCTGGCAGTCATGATGGTTTCAAGCAGTGTGACCATTATTCAAAATCACAGATATGAAGCTTGGACAGGGAAGCGACACATAGACGGTCACGATGGATGAGAAATGGAGGGATTGACGCTGATAGATCCAAATGATGGTTCGATCAAAACAGAAACTTTGTTGGGTGCATTCAATCAGGGCTCACTCAGACCATTACGGAACATTACATACGTTGCACAAGGGAAGTGGGCATTCAAATTTTGAGAAAATAGAAGAGAAGGTGACACATAACTACTGTAATGACAGGGAACCTGCTGAGATATATCTGCGTGCGGAAGAAGGAAGCATTCCCCCCCATAAATGTGTCTCCTTCGGTCGAAACGATGCAGAGGAGGCAAAGGGGTTTTGTTGGGGGAAAATAATAATGGACACAAACCTGACCGTCAATTGAGAATTTAAGATGATCCTCAAGAAAAGGACACGTGGCATGCATCTAAGGCGTGAGGTATGAGAAGAAGAGATGTTCAAAAAAAGAACTCGTGTTCGACCCCCCCAAGCTGATCCAGACATGATGGGACAGATTGATGGGGGTAGCTGGGCATTTAATGGTCCACCATTAATGTTCATAAATACTGACACCAACCATAAATGCCAAGTAGACAGATTTGACTGGCCAGATCACCATATGGTGGACTGAATTAGCAAAAATCAAGACCGGTACTCAATAAAAGTGTAAGGATAGAGACAAGCATCAGAAGATATGGAGGATGTTGACTATAAGGGGGTCGAAGAAGGCCAAGGGGGGTCGTAAACAGCTGACAAGACGTCTTAGCGCCACCCTAAGGGGTCGTAACCCCTCGAACCTACTGTTTCCTAGGGGGCTGATGATCGAGATGGTGGTAGGTGTAGAGAAGCTTGTTTGGGAAGCTTCCTCTTGAACTTATATATAGAAAAATGATATTGATTGCTAAAAAAAAGGGGGAATTTTCCCGTCAAAAGGAAGAACATCCTAGTCAGGTATTAGTCCTCTTGTGTTTTTACTCCCTCTATTGTTCTAAGATCTCATTTCACCGGAGAGGAAGGGAAGATGACGGAAGTTCTTGTATCTCAAGGAACCTCCATTTTTAAGGAGCTTTCCACTAAAAGCTCCATAATGCGTGTTCTTGGAAGTCTCTAACTTTAGCATCGAAGTAGCCCCGGGGTAAGCCCGCCCACTTTCTTGTTGTGTAGGTGTTTCAGCTACATAGCAAGATCGGGGAAGCTGAACAGATTCCACCGACAACACCAAGAAAGTTTGCAGAGGTGCTTGTGAGGATCGATGGCTATAAGCAGACTTTATTGACAAATCACATTTCTTGCTAGAACCCCAACTTGACAAATTACCACTACCTTCAGAACGGAGAGGAAAACTGAAGCATACAATGACTCTCTTCAAGCGACGATAGACTATAAAGCTTGTCAACATCCCAAAGGCTCTGCACATAAATGAGATCTAAAACCAAATAATCAGTACAAAGAAAAAGGTTTGGGAGTTTGGATGTGGTAACCCTCCAAACCTGAAACCGAAGGGTCGACTTAAAGCCTTATGGAAGTGCCAGTTCCAACTATCCAGATAAGCCCACTTTTCAATACATTCCAACCTTTACAGATACTCTTCCAACCCCATGAACTTGACCCCCTGACGTAGCTGAAAGAAAATTCCCATCAAAGAAGAAAATCCTTAGGAGTAGTCGAACCCATAGGTAGTCGGTTTGATTCAGAATTTTTCATCCTACTTTTGATACCAAAGCTCCATTTTGAACTTGTAATCTCACAGACCTATACCCCTATTTAATTTCGGGCAGCCTAAGCACTCCCAACTGTATTCAAATCCTCTCCTGCGGTCCTGTCGCCTGCCAAGGGCCAGATTTCAGCCGCCCACCCCCCAATGTATTGGCAGGTGACCAGACTGAACCCAAGTCCTTGGATCGGCGGCAGGAGGCTCCTGCCGCAGGAGACGATTTGGATCCCTCCCAACTGACCCAATGGATATTTTGCTGGCCCCACCAGAACTAACAAATGGGGTTGTTTCAAATCTACCAACATACATCAGGCAACTTGTATTGTGACATGGCATAAAGGGCGATGCAGATGCAACCGATTTCCACAAACCATCATTACCTGCCTCTGAAAACAGTTTACCTTTCCATCTAGATATCTTATTTAAAGTGCGGTCCTTAAGATTTCGAAATGCTAAAGCTTTCAATCTCCCAATGTCTGTTGGGAGCCCAAGTATTTCCGTGGATTTTGGACGCTCTTATACCCAAAACCTTGGCAAAAATATGATGAAGGCGGACTAGTATGGTAAAACTGAATGCTGCTGAGGATTTATCATAGTTGATCAGCTTGCTTGAAGCTCAACAATAAGTGTGAAGCACTGCAAAAAGGTTTCTTAAACGAGAGTGACATGCTTTACAAACAAAAGACAGTCGTTAGAGGAAAAAAAAAAAAAAAGAATGTATAACTTCTGGTTGCCAAGGTTTTGGCACCAGATATCAAATAAGATAGGCATTTCGTACTCATGAGAAACAGAACAGGGATAAAGGGTTCCCTTGTGTATCCAAGGTTGGGAGAGAAGCTTTGTTTTTCCACACCATTTACTAGTAGGGAGAAGGATACAGATGATACGCTCTGCATTAGAATGGATACCAACTTATTATTACATAGACCAAGCCTTCGAAAAATTGATTCAAGAAACCACCAATCCACCTGATCATAAGCTCTACTTATGTAGAGTTTGAATGAAACTAGGTAATCTGATCCCCTCCGTCTGATCTTTATGGAGTGATGTATTTCATGAGAGATAATTATATTTTTCGAGATAGCCATTATCAAGAAAGTACTTCATACCCACACCTAAATCAGGGTCCATTTTCTCTCATTTATGTTTAGAAAAACACCAGAGGTAATCCATCAGCCCCAGTAACTTGAGAGGTTGCATAGTTTCCTTGACCTCTTCATCTGTAATGGGGCGACATATGTCGATGTTCATGGATGGCGTGAATTTAGAAGTAATGAATTGTAGTGCTTCATCACGATTATAGGGTGCAATAGCTTGGTACAGATGTCCGTTTTTTGTTCCAACCAAATACCTTCGCTTGACCTAATTTTAACAATACGATTCATATTTCTTTGCTGTAGGGTGGTGGAGTGAAAGAATTTTGTGCTCTTATCACCATAAGTTTACTGTAAGACTTTTGATTCCTGCTACCATTATCGCTCCTGCTGAATAATGGTATCCTCTAAATTTTTTTCTAGGCTTTAATCTCCATTAAAGGAAGGGACACAGACCATGCCTCAAACTAGATTAACTGTAGTGCCGACGAACACTGTTCAATTTCTTTGTCTATATCCTGCACATGTGATTTCTTCCCGTTGGCTATATTTCGTCACGTACACCTTAACTATCTTACAGTAGATTCACTTTAAAAGAAGTCCTCCTGTTGTAGAGCCCCAGCTACCCCATATAGTTTTATTACAACCCTACGAAGCTCACCATCAATCCTCATATAGAAACAAAATGTTTACCAGCTAGCGAAAAGAAGTGACCAACGACAACCAAACGAGAGTGATCAGAATCGCATGTTGCATCTTACATAGAGCTAAAGTATGAGAATATATCTTTCCATAAAGTGGTGTAGAAAGCTCCATCAAGCTTTTCTATTATTAAATCATCATTCCGTCTCTCGTTGGACCATAAGAGATTACAGCCACTTGATATCAGTTCCATCAGATTGCAAGTCAATGAAGAGTCTAAAATTGGTGGGTTGGGAAGCTAGTGTGCGTTTGTCACCCTACTTATCAGATTTGAATAGAGCCTCATTAAAGTCACCCATCAACAACTAGGGAAGGGAGACAAAGCGGCCAATTGCAGATAGGAGCTCCTAGAACTAAGGCCTATTAGAAAAACCTTGGGGGACCATAAGTCCATGAAGACGCCATATAGAGGATGAATTCCCATCAGAGACTTTGCAATCGATCACTCGAGCAGAATTAAAAAGCATCTTTATTATTAAGTCAGAACATAATTTCATAAAATTTATTTGTAGGTGGTCAGATTTTGTTTCCATGAGAAAAACCACCAGGGCAAGTCTTTTCCCATAACAGCTCAGAGCATGCAGTGTCACACCTCAATTTTGATCTAACTAGATTAGTGAGATAAACCGCCAATAAATCAACGGTTCAATCAGGATCTCATATAGGTCGTACCCACCATATCAAACTACATATACATTCCACAGTAATAATCAGAGGTAATAAACAAATAAGTGAAAGTCTTACAGATAATGAACTGAGTGTCTAACAATGATAATAAATAATTAATCCGATTATCTCCAAAACTTAATACATAAAAGTAATTAATCCATTACATGTTCCAAAAATCAAGTATACCTAAACTAATCGAATATGCACTAGTTGCACTCGCATGATGAATCATGCGCATCTTCAACAACTTCTACATCCATGGCCACAACATGCCCATACATCGCGCATTCATATAATCTTCAACAGTAGGTCTTGCATCATCAACTAAAAATATTCGACGTCGAAAGGGTGAGCATACATCACGGCTCAGTGAGCAAACAAAACAATTCAACAAACATATGCATGCATTTAATTCATATCTTTGGTCTGATTTTTAAGTTTGCAATGTGCTATAAAAACGTTTGGTGACCCCCGCACCTCTATACATGAGTGTGTGAATCCGTCCAATAGATCAAACACCACTGCCATCCCACATGCACCCACCATGGAATAGAGATAGAACAAAAGTGTCCGGATCACACACCGCCAACACTTCCCTTGATGCTCTACCCATACCAACACGTAAGCCCATGCTAGCGAGGACTTGCAAACTGGGCTCACAACTAACCAATCCTAATGCCAAACAGTGTATCCAAGGCCTCACCCCAGCATCCCTCAATATGTCCATAGAGATAGAGCTAAGGCCCCCCGGTAGAGTCGGAAACTACGCAGTCCGAGACCACCTCCCCTGATGCCCTAAGACATAATAGTTCTGCTAAGGTAATGGCGATACGACGATGACAATGGGCACGACTTGAGTAGAGATAGAACTAGAGTCTGGTGATGAGGTCAGAGATCAGCATGCCACGTTCTCCCCCTGATGCTCAACTAGCATCCAATACACCAACCACACACATACAACCACATGCCTATTCCTAGCATCATCATCATCATCATGTTATAAATAAACAGAAGTAAATATGCATGAGCAGTAATAGCAAGAATATAGGATGACATGTGAGATGCACATTACAAGCATACACACATAGAATCAATCATGGCATTGAACTTAATAAAAGTAAACAGTTTGTTATTAACCAATTAGTTTAGGACTTGTTCCCTCACCTGTTAGCAATACTCGATCTCCTTCCAAGTTTTGAAATTCTCTTTCAATCAATTTAACAACCTAAAAGTTATATGAATTTAAGTTAGGGTTCATATATAACATGTTACAGTAGTAGGAAATCGAAACAGAGCACTGATAGTTGTCTGATTGGTTATATGGCCTCATATTGTATCGACCTTACTTCCTACGGTCAATACCCTACGGTCGCATATAGTGCGACCGTAGCTGCGACCATATGATTCCTGAATCTTTTCGAATGCCTATGGTCGATCCTCTGATCAGGCTGGTCATGTTATGGTCAATTGTAGCTGCGACCTTGGGATTTCTGGTCATAGACTACATGCAATTCGAGTTCTTCCTGGGTCAAATCCTCTGCTCTTTAATTGGGTTTGTCCTAAGATCATCCTATGGCCACCATTAGTAGTTTCTCATCAACCCTAATCATCAAACTCATCCCTCATGGTAATCTTTGGGATTTTCTCAAGGAAATCACATGGATCATAATAGGTTGATATTGCTTATCTTCCATAGAAGTCTTATTCCATAGAATTTACATCTCCAGGGATTAGGTTCATACCTTTGCCTGTGATAGAGAGCCAATCTCTTCTCAGCATGATCCTCTCCTTAGCCTTTTCTTCTTCTCATTCTCTTCCTTTTCTTCCCTTCTCTCTCTCTAGGGTTTAGTAATGTTCTAAAAGAGTGAAAAAGGGCTGAGGGATGTCCTTTATATGGAGGAAAACTCTCCATATAGAGTCCTCTTTCATTTAGGAAAGAAATCCCTTAATGTAGAAAAGTTTCCAAAACTCAGAGTCTGACCTGGGGTCTCACGGTCGATGGCTACGGTCGTATAACCTGTCGATCGTAGGGTCAAAATCATCGATCGTGGGGGTCCTAGATTCGTGATCTTCATTCTTACCATATGGTCGACCAAAGGGCTGCAACTGGGTCGGGTTGGGCCAGGTTTTTCAAAACCATAACCCCAACCCTGACTATTTAACCAGGGTCAGAAAAAAAGAACCCTAACCCTGACCCTGATAGGGTTGGGCCTAACCCTAACCTGCCTTGATTGACCCTGACAGGGCCGGGTTGGGTCGGGTTAACCCTGATTAACCCTGATTCAGGGTCAGATTGACCCTGATATTGCAACATTGCTTTAATGTTTTTGGTTTTAAAACACATTGTACATTGAATTCATCAGAGAATTCACTCGTTCTCATTCTCACACAGAAATACATTTGTTCTATTATTCTCCTATATTACATAGTCCTTAAGTCTTACTGACTTAGAACGCTTTGATTCCCCTCTTCGTGGTATAATTCCAGCTATTTAAACATCGGATCCTGTTCCCATCATGTAGCATTTCCTAGTTCCCGTTACGGAGTTCTTGATCGGAATACTTTATAAGATATACAGTTGAGAGTTGAGACAGTTAAAAGAGCAAAGAAAGGAAGGGGGGAAAATGAAGAAAGATGTAATATGAAAGAATCGGAGTCAAAAACCTATCTAAAGTAGATAAGAGGAAAAAATAAAAATGACAATCACTAGAACCAGATCTCAGCAAATCTGCAGAAACGATCTATTAAAAGGACAATGTAGGAGTCAAATTGAAGATCTACGAGGTATTACTTCATAAAATACCACATTTAGAAGTAACTAAAAGAAGAAATCTATCTGCACGCAAAGTTGTAGTATTGTTGACAAGATCTACTGAAAAGAAAGAGCATTAAACCAACATAAATATAAAAAATCTTTGTTCTGTTTCAGTTCTTGCGCACAAAAATAAAATGGAGCAAAGAAGAGGCAGGCTTAGATTTACTATCAGCTTGAACGGAAATGATCAGTAATGAGGCAACAAGAATCCAGGTAATAATCGACATTGCCGCCTCTGGCTTGTTTTGATGAGAGGTCTTAGGTGTGGAGTTGATTAAACGTCGAATTAGTCAGGTCGAAAACTGTTCTTGCGACGTGTAACCATTGCAACTTGTAATGGAGGGCTAGCGGAAATGGATCTGCCGTTCCCTCTTAGGGTTTCATTTGAGAGAGGGAGATTGAGAGAAGTGGTGAAGAAGAGAAGAGATGAAGGTGCCGCCGTCTACTCTTAGGGTTTCGTAAACTCTTAGGGCTTTGTTTGAGAGAGAGAGATTGAGAGAAGAGATGAAGAAGAGAAGAGATGAAGGTGTCGTCGTCTTCTTAGGGTTTCGTCTTCTTGAAAGAGAAAGATTGAGAGAAAAGGATAAGGCTCTACCTCTGAGCCTCTGAAACCGTAAGATGTTTCAGAATCTATGATTTCAAATTTACATATCCTTTGCCCTTTGGTCGATTAGGGCTTAGCAGCTTAGGTAGTTAGGTAAATTAGGTTTAGCTTTAGGGTTTATAACTTTATATGTATATATAATAATATATATAAATTTATATATGAATATATTCAAATATATACAGGGTCGGGTTCAACCTAGGGGGTCAACCCTAACCCAGCCCAACCCTGCTAGGGTTCAGACAAAAGTAAACCCTAACCCAGCCCTGTCAGTGTTCGGGCCGGGTTCAACCCTGCCAGGGTTCAAGGCTGGCTTGGGCGGGTTCGGGTCGTCAGGGTAAAACTTGCACCCCTAGTTGACCATACCTACCCAGGTATCCGACCATATGCATACAGTTTTGGGTGTTGAGTCGATTTTTATACCTTGTTTGTGATCCATCTTCATACGCTCGGTCCACTTGGTCCAGGAATGATGGAAAGACCTGGCACAACACGGTTAAATCGGGTTAGTGGAGTGCGGGTCTTACAACTCCCCCCCTATTATATAAATTTTGTCATTGAAATTTACACATACCTTCCGAGTCGAATAGGTGAGGATATTGCTTCCGCATAGTATTCTCTTCTTCCCATGTAATTTCTTCCATATTTTTGCTTCTCCAAGTAACCTTAACGTAATAAATGTTGCGGTTGCAAAAACGTTGCACCTTCCGGCTAGTGATCTCAAAAGATACTACTTCGAACGTCAAATCTTCAGTCAAATCTAATGGATCTATTGTTAACACGTGTATTGGATCATTGATGTACTTCTTCAATTGTGAGACATGGAATACATCATGTACACTAGACATTGATGGTGATAGTGCTAACTCATATGCTACCCTTCCACGTCTATCTAAAACTTCATAAAGTCCAATATATCTGGGACACAGTTTTTCGTTCTGTCCGAACCTTTTCAAACCACACATAGGAGATATTTTCAGAAATACCTTATCACCTATGGTGAATTCAAGATCTCTACGTCGATTATCTGCATATTGCTTCTGACGGTTCTGAGCCACTCAGACCCTTTCCTGATAATGTCGACCACTCGACAAGTCTCTTCAACAAACTCTGGTCCAACAATACTCCATTCTCTAACTTCGTTCTAAAATAAAGGAGTTCGACATTTCCTACCATACAGTGCTTCATAGGGTGACATCTGTATAATCGCTTGATAGCTGTTGTTATAAGCAAACTCGATCAATGTTAACTTCTCATCCCATGATCCTTTGAAATCAATGACATAAGCTCGAAGCATGTCTTCTAAAATCTGAATAGTATGCTCCGACTGTCCGTCTGTCTGAGGATGGAATGCAGTGTTAAACTTCAACATTGTAACCATGGCCTTCTGTAATCCTTCCCAAAATTTTGAGATAAAGCGTGGGTCTCTGTCAGACACGATGCTTTTAGGTACACCATGCAATCTAACAATATTATCCACATATAACTTAGCTAATCTCTCTAAAGTATACTGAGGTCGTATAGCTATGAAACGAGATGTCTTAGTCAAACGATCTATAATCACCTAGACCGCTTCAACTACTCGAGAAGTCAATGGTGTGACGAAGTCCATAGAGATGCAGTCCCATTTCCATGCTGGTTCAGGTAGTGGTTGCAACAATCCTGCAGGTCTTTGCCTTTTAGCCTTACCTGTTGATAATTAAGGCATTGGGACACAAATTTAGCTACATCCGCTTTCATTCTTCTCTACTAATATAGTTTCTTTAGATCATGATACATCTTTGTACTTCCAAGATGTACCAAATAAATGATGGTGTGGGCTTCCTTCATTAGTCTGTGTCTAATATCCAAGTTTTCATTTTCAGGAATATATACTCTCCCTTTGTATCTTATTACTTTCTTAGAATCCAAAGTGAACTCAGGGTTAGTCCTACCTTTTTTACAGTCTTCTTGCACAGTTCTCAGATAAAGGTCTAATTGAATAGCTGCTTTCACTTCATCTAATAGATCATGTACGATCTTCAATGTAGCAAACATGTTTGAGAATAGATGAATAAACCCTTGGTCAGTTGATTCATCTGGAATATCAATCACGAACTGCTCTTTATCGTAACTAAGTACTTTTCCTGTGACATACATTGTAGCATTTATACTAGCTTCTTCCTAAGACTTTGTCATTGCCTTTCTGCTTAGTACATTAGCAACTACATTAGCTTTTCCTGGATGATATTGGATATCGCAATCATAATCCTTCAGTAATTCCAGCCATCTTCTCTGTCTCATGTTCAACTCCTTCTGATTAAAAAGATGTGTGAGACTCTTATGATCTGATTTAATCTGAAATATTTCTCCATACAAATAATGTCTCCATATCTTAACAGCATATACCACCGTTGCTAACTCCAAGTCATGAGTGAGATAGTTCTTCTCATATGTCTTCAGTTGTCTTGAGGCATACGCAATTATTTATTCTCCTTGCATAAACACACATCCCAAATTTAACCCAGACGCATCGGTGTACAAGGTAAATGGTTGTCCTAGAATCGCAATGGTCAATATGGGAGCTGATATCAATCTAGCCTTCAATATTTGGAAACACTCTTCACATTTATCTATCCGAATAAACTTTTCTCCTTTCTTAGTCAGACTAGTGAGAGGTACGGCGATTCTAGAGTAATCTTCCATGAATCATCGATAGTATTCAGCTAAACTTAAGAAACTTTTAATCTATGCAACATTCTTGGGTGTTTTCTATTTCACAATGGCTTCAATCTTGCTAGGATCCAATTTAATTCCTTCAGCTGATACAACATGGCCTAAGAAAGCGACTTCATTTAGCCATAATTTCACACTTAGTAAATTTTGCATAAAGCTTCTCTTTTCTTAGTCGCTACAAAGCGGATCTTAGATTTGTTATATGAGTTTCTTTTCCTTAGAGTAGACTAGTATGTCGTCAATAAATTCAATGACTAATGTATCCAACATATCATGGAATACCCGATTCATAAGTTCCATACAAGTTGTGGGTGCCTTAGTCAATCCAAAAGACATGACTAAAAATTCATAATGCTCATATCTGGTTCTGAATGCTGTCTTCGGAATATCACCTTCCTTAATCTTCAACTAATGGTATCCTGACCAAAGATCAATTTTGGAGAACACTTTGGCACCTTGCAACTGATCGAACAAGTCATCGATCCGAGGTAACGATATCGATTCTTGATTGTAAGCTTATTCAATTTTCGATAATCTATACATAGTCGAACGCTACCATCCTTCTTTTTCACGAACAATACTGGCACTCCCCATGGTGATATGCTGGGTCTAATAAAACCCTTGTCTAGTAATTTCTATAACTGTACCTTCAGTTCTTTCAGTTCAGTAGGAGCCATTCAATAGGGTGCTTTCGATACTGGTGCAGCTCCGGGTATAAGGTCTATAATGAACTCTATCGCTCGATCAGGTGGCAATTCTGGTAATTCCTCAGGAAATACATCTAGAAATTCATGCACAACTTCAATATCCTCCATTCGTGGTGCTTCCTTGGTGAGGTCGACCATGGATACTAGATACCCAATTCCTCTTTTCTCGAGGCATTTTCTAGCCTTTAATGCTGAGAGAATGAGTTTTCATTTACGAGAAAATTTGGTTCCCTCAAAATTAAACTCTGCTCCTTTCTTATCTTAAAATGTCAGTTTCTTTTCTGCACATAATAGGTTTACGGAGTGCCGAGCTAACCAATCCATTCCCAAGATAATGTCAAAGTCTGCCATCTCGAGTCGGATTAAGGTTGCCTCTAAAATCTTCTCGTCGATAAGAACTGGACATGGTCCCTAACCTTTGTTTAGTTCCACTTCTATTCCCATAGGTGATCGTACAAGCAATTTACAGTCTAAAGATCTGAGGGGTAGATTTAACTTCTTTCTAAATGACATAGATATAAAAGAGTGAGTAGCTCCAGAGTCAAAGAGTACTCTGGCGGGTAAGCCATTAATAGGTACAATACCTATGATTTGATTTAATTTAGTCTACATGCTTACACAAGGTATTTCAAAACCAAAGGTTCAGGTCATACCTGTGACCACATTAATGCGGTAGCATCCTCAGAAGTAACTGCATACACTTTTCCTTGCTGTAGCTGCTTCCTTGGCTTAGGACACTCTCTTGAATAATATCCTACTTGATCGCAATTGAAGCATTTGACTCCAGCATCACTTTGCTTCTGTTGAGGTTGGAGTAGTCTTGGCTGCAGCATTGAAGCCTTGAGTACGGAAGGGTTTAAATGTCTTTGAGTTCCCTCCGTTGTATGAGTTTCCATTGGGCCTCTTTATACCTCTGTTCTGAGAAAAATAACTTTCCCTCTGGCTCTATTCTAGTACTCGAGCAATCTGTACTGCTTCGTTATATATTTTCTTTTCTAATCCCAATACATGCTCATGGATGCTTCCCCTAAGTCCCATAACGAACCTTTGGGTTTTGATATTTTCCTCCTACATGCTAAAGGGAGCAAAGAAAAATAGTTCTTCATAACGCTGTTGATATGCGTCTAAAGTCATCTGTCCCTGATACAGACTCAGAAACTCCTTTTTCATTTGATCTCTGAAACTCTTTGGAAAATACTTCTCGAAGAAAGCTTCTTTATAGATAACCCATGTCAGTTGGGCGTGCTTTGTTAACAGATAACTTCTAGTTGATTTCCACTAGTGGTGTGCTTCACCTTTCAACATAAATATGACAAATAATACCTTTTCTTCTTCATTTACAGTCATCATCATAAAGTTTCTTTCCATTTCATCGATCTAGTGAGCTGGCCACAAAGGATCCGATGGCTTACCTGTGAATTCCTTTGGCTTCATCTTCAGAAAATGCTCGATCAGTCTAGAGTGATCAAGCTAATACTGTGCATATGCCCCATACATAGTGGTTGGTACTGATAATTACCTTGGTTATACCCGTTGGGCAATGCTTTAGGGTTTTACACTTGGCCTTGTACTGTTAGTATTTGCGGTAC
Source organism: Protea cynaroides (assembly GCA_028583415.1). Classification (NCBI taxonomy): domain Eukaryota; kingdom Viridiplantae; phylum Streptophyta; class Magnoliopsida; order Proteales; family Proteaceae; genus Protea; species Protea cynaroides. Next base: position 68,225,590 of record CM053276.1, on the reverse strand, counting down.
TTGAGGTACAATGTTACTACCACCAGGTGCCGTACTAGCTTGTCCTGCAGGTAGAGATGTTATGTTTGCAACTGGAAAATCAATTCCCATAGCAGCTTACATATTGGCTTACATTTGCTGTATATGCTGCATTTGCTGTGCCAAATTCATCACTACAGTAGCCAAATCTGTAGGTGGTGCAGGTAAGTTGGTTGGGTTGGCTTGGATGTGAACATTCTGAGGTGCAGCGTTCTGAGCTCCAATATTTCCTTCCTGCCCTTACTGACCTTCATTGTTGTTGGTATCCATAGGTGGTGGAGATGGGTTTGCATTCTGTCTCCTTCTACTTACCCTACACCCAGTCATTTAAACTCTTGATTGATGTGTTATTGGCAAAGCTACACATGTGAAATAAAATAGAGTGGTGGTATTTGGTAAGTCTCACAATGGAAGGCGAGAGAAGAACAAAATCAATAGGCAAAAGTTCGAATAGAATCAAAATGCAAACAACAGTCGGTTATACGGTCGATGGCCTACAGTCGCATGTTATGCGACCATAGGTGTGACCATCAAATCCTTGGCAACTTACCAAGACCCTATGGTCGATCATACGGTCGATGGTTTTGGTCGAATTGTGAAACCGTAAGATCCCAATCAGGTTTTAAAACCTGTTTTCGAGATTTTTCCCTCCCATTCTCCTTTCCTTTCCTATGGTCACGACTCAACTTGCCACCATTGAGTTGCTACAGTGTCAACCGTACGAATTTGATGATTCTTTCATCGATCCACAATCTCCATTCCATTCCTTGAGGATGTTCTCTACTCTTTCTCCTTTTTAAGCTTTCATACCTAGGTTTTGCTCTATTTATAGGGTTTTCTTCAAATTAATATTTTTTTGATCGTAAAAATTTGATTTTTATTGGGGGCTTTTGCTATAGGCTACCGAATGGATGAAATCCCTCAAGAAAATTCGAGTTTCATCGGTTAGTTTAGTAGAAACTTAAAAATTCCCATTTTTTGACCTAAATTTTGGGGGTTTTCCCCAATTGTCAAAATTTCTTCAAATTCGACCTACCTAGTTAAAAATTCTGATTGAATATGCCTTACAGGATGGTTTGGGACCCATGTAAGTCCTCCTGCCCAAAGTTTGGATGAAAAGTGAGGCTTTTTTCCTTTCTACGTCATTATGCTGTCAAATTTTAAAATTTATCTAACTTGTTTTTCTTATTTTTGTCTCTTGTAGTTATCATGGTTCGCACTAAGGTTCCTCGAGTTCATGATCCACGTCACTTCAGGTCCGTGGAAGCAGAAACACAATACCCTTGGTTTAATTAAAAGAAGGTGGAAGGGGGTAGATGTGTTAACTTAGCCCATTTAGCCCTGTTTGATGTGGAAAGGGCATTTGGTGATATGGGCTGACTTCCAGTGATTCTGTACGAGGCTTACACTCGCCCGGACTTGGTCAAGCAGTTCTACTGTCACCTACAAATAGAGGGTGACTTAGAGGATGTGGACAGGGTTAGAGAGCTTTGGATCACCAGCTGGGTGAAAGGGGTTCCGATCTCTTTCAACTGTTGGAGTTGGCTAATCTCCTAGGCATCTCAAATGATGATCAGTTGGTTTACTGTGCACCGAGGGAGCCACAGTTTCTATCTACACAGGTGCATGCAGAAATAGATAACCAAATTCTTTGGGATGACCATTGGGAGATGAAAGCAGTCAACCTGCGTCCAGAGCCATGGGTCTAATGTAAAATTATCCAGCATAATCTTATTCCCTAGGACGGACACTATGAGATGGTCTCACAGCTGACTCAGTACCTGTTGTACTGTATCTATACTAGGCAGCCTGTCTGCCTCCCATATATTATTCTTCAGACTATGCACATAACTACGTTTCCTGACTCGAGAGGTAACTTGTCCTATGGGTGGCTGCTCTCTACCCTACTCGCTTGTCTACAGGTGGAACTAGTAGATGAGAGGATCTTTGAAGACACCTTCTCAGCTGACCTTGATTGGGAGGCTATCAGCAGGATGGGTATGAGAGAGATACAAGTCAGTGATTAAGAGAGGAATGCTATGAGACATCCTCTCACTCGGGTAGTGGCAGCAGATGCAGAGGCGACAGTAGCAGCAGCAGCAGAGGCACATGAGAGTGATGATGAGGAGGATGATGATAGGATGTACATGGATGTGGATGCCATCCCTCTTCCATTACCATAGCAATCAACTGGGGCTGGCCCTTCTGAGGCTTCTCATTTAGTTGGACCTTCATGCCCACCACCAAATGACATGATGGGGCTGTTACGTGAGATTCGGGAGGCTCAGCGCGTGACTGATCGGAGGGTAGGAGAGATTCTAGCAGCTCAGTGCTCTACAGACCAGTGGGTAGTAGATCTGGCAGCTAGACTCCGAGCCACTCAGACTCAGGTGGTCTGGCTCGCGAGGGTATATGTTGAGGACTACGATTGAGATCATAAGGCACCTCCTCCTCCAGCACCTCCAGCTCCATGATATCATTTATTTCTTTTTCTCATTTATTTTACAGAGTAACTGTCTGGATTTGTGGACCATACTTTGATTCGGATGTATCTTGTCTTACTCCCATTTGGATATATATATATATATATATATATATATATATATATATATATATATATATATATATATATATATATATATATATATATATATATATATATATATGTATTATATATATATATGTGCATTATATATGTGCAATATTCTCTTTCTTACTTTATGTCTCATACAACATAGGTGCTTATGGTGTGTTCTTATTACAGCTTTTAATTTTTATCCTAACTCAGTTCATGACTCATGTGGAAGTAGTTAGGTCAATGGTTAGAACCTAAGATGCTCTAATGCCAAGTTGTCACACCCCAATTCTGATTTAACCAGATTAGTGTGATGAACCGGCAATAAACCAATGGTTCAACCAGGATCTCGTATAGGTCTTATCGACCATATAAAATCAAACACACATTCCACAGTAATAATCAGAGGTAATAAACAAATAAACGAAAGTCTTACAGATAATGAACTGAGTGTCTAACAATGATAATAAATAATTAATCCGATTATCTCCAAAATTCAAGACATAAAAGTAATTAATCCATTACATGTTTCAACAATCAAATATAGCTAAACTAATCGAATATGTACTGGTTGCACTCGCAAGATGAATCATGCACATCTTCAATAGCTTCTACATCCATGGCCGCAACATGTGCATACATTGGCGGATTCATATAATCTTCAACAATAGGTCCTATATCATCAACTAAAAATATTTAACGTCGAATGGGTGAGCACACATCATGGCTCAGTGAGCAAACAAAACAATGTAGCAAACATATGCATGCATTCAATTCATATCTTTTGTCTGGTTTTTAAGTTTACAATGTACTATAGAAAGGTTTGGTGGCCCCCGTACCTCTATACACGAGTGTGTGAATTTAGCCAATGGATCAAACACCATTTCCGCCCCACATACACCCACCATGGAATAGAGATAAAGCTAAAGTGTTTGGATCATACACCGCCAATACTTCCCCTGTTGCGCTAGCCATACCAACACGTAAGCCTCTACTGACGAGGGCTTACAAACTGGGCTCGTAACTAACCAATCGTAATGCCAAATAGTGTATCCAAGGCCTCACCCTAGCATCCCTCAATACATCCATAAAGATATAGCTAAGGCCCCCCGGCAGAGTCAGAGACTACATGGTCTGAGACTACCTCCCCTAATGCCCTATGACGTAATAGTTCAGTTAAGGTAATGGCGATACGATGATGTCAGTGGGCAAGACTTGAGTAGAGATAGAGCTAGAGTCTGGTTACGAGGTCAGAGACCACCATGCCACATCTTTTTCCTGATGCTCCACTTGCATCCAACACACCAACCATACATATACAATTACATGCCTATTCCTAGCATCATCATCATCATGTTATAAATAAACAGAAGTAAATATGCATGAGCAGTAATAGAAAAAATATTGGATGACATGTGAGATGCACATTACAAGCATACACGCATAGAATCAATCATGGCATTGAACTTAATAAAAGTAAACAGTTTGTTATTAACCAATTAGTTTAGGACTTGTTCCCTCACCTGTTAGCAATACTCGATCTCCTTCCAAGTCTTGAAATTCTCTTTCAATCAATTTAACAACCTAAAAGTTATATGAATTTAAGTTAGGGTTCATATATAACATGTTACAGTAGTAGAAAATCGAAACAAAACACTGATAGGTGTCTGATTGGTCATATGGTCTCATACTGTAGTGACTTTACTGCCTACGATCGATACCCTATGGTCGCATATGGTGCGATCGTAGCTGCGACCATATGATTCCTGAAACTTCCCGAATGCCTATGGTTAATCCTTTGATCAGGCTGGTCATGCTATGGTTGACCGTAGCTACGACCTTGAGATTTCTGGTCACAGACTACATGCAATTCGAGTTCATCCTGGGTTAAATCCTCTGCTCTTCAATTGAGTTTATCCTAAGATCATCCTATGGCCATCATTAATAGTTTTTTATCAACCCTAATCATCAAACTCATCCCTCATGGTTATCCTTGGGATTTTCTCAAGGAAATCACATGGATCATGATAGGTTGATATTGCCTATCTTCCATATAAGTTTTATTCCATAAAGTTTACATCTCCAGGGATTAGGTTCATACCTTTGCCTGTGATAAAGAGTCAATCTCTTCTCCGCAAGATCCTTTCCTTAGCCTTTTCTTCTTCTCCTTCCCTTCCTTCTCTTCCTTTCTCTCTCTCTCTAGGGTTTACTAATGTTCTAAAAGAGTGAAAAAGGGCTGAGGGACGTCCTTTATATAGAAGAAAACTCTCTATATAGAGTCCTCTTTCGGTTAGGAAAGAAATCCCTTAATTTAGGAAAGTTTTCAAAACTTAGAGTTTGACCTGGGGTCTCACGGTCGATCTCTACAGTCGCAAAACCTGTCTTCCATAGGGTCAAAATCATCGACCGTGGGTCCTGGATTTGTGATCTTCATTCTTACCATATGGTCGACCATACCTACCCAGGTATCCAATCATATGCATACAGTTTTGTGTGTTGAGTCAATTTTTATACATGATTTATGATCCATCTTCACACGTTCAGTCCACTTGGTCCAGGAATGATGGGAAGACCTGGCACGACACGGTTAAACCTGGCTAGTAGAGTGTGGGTCTTACATGCAGACTACACAATGGTCATATCTTAACGGGATTTTGGGCACGGGTCTTACAACTCCACCCTTTACAAAAATTTCACCTTTGAAATTTAAGTATAACTACGCCCTTGATCATTGGGGCATTACTTATATGGATCATCCTTCATCTTCTTACCTATTTTAAATCCTTTGACCTTATGATCCCTTTCCACTGGGCTCGGGTTCCAAGAGATACTAAACGTGAGTCCCTTGCCTTTTTGTTATTCAATAGTCGAAGATTTCACTATACAAAATAGATTAGCCTGTAGTTGGGTAATTTTTCTACAATAGTCAATGGTTCCACCGTATATGCCGAACATGTCTAGGTTGGGGCAGTTAGGTGGTCAATGAGTAGGGTCCTTGTTGTGTTTTCCTCACATCACCTATAGAACCCGACATGATTACTAGGGTAGTCGATGGAATAACTGTCTGGTAGCATAACTATGTCTGTTCGACACTTCCTAAGGTCAGCATTCTGCATTTAATCCTTTCTCAACTCTTCTTACTTCATTGAAAATAATCTTTTACGATACCATCTTTGTTGGAGAGTAATGAAATTAAATTTCTTATTTCCTTCAACTCTTTTGATTCTCTCAAGTTTCTTAGATCATTTCTTCTACCTTTCCCATCACTATCCTTAATTTCGTGTAACATAAATGTACATCTTCTTTCTGTTATCCCTTTTTATATTTTCATAAGTTATATACTTAATCAACTTCTGTTGAGATACATCATTTCATTTATATTATCTATATCCACTCTTACAGTCGTTTACATCGATGTTCATATCACTTACTTAAGTAGTTCATAGATTTTGAATTCATATCCATTCCCAATTCTATCTCTTTAGCCTTAATGAGTAGGATATAGTATAAGTATCATTTAATATCCAGTATATACTTCTTCACCTTATGTTACTCATAATCTTTCCTTGGGGTGTAGAGATTTATTAACTCTCAATACCATTGAAGTTTAATTAATCTCGATCAATTTCATTGATATCTCACCTAGATCAGAATTCTCGATACTTACTTCTCGTATTCACTTCTCACTTCTTAGATGCATTAACAATTCCCATCCTCGAGTATATGGCAGTTCAATGTACTTAGTTAAACATATCACCGATCCTGGGCAGAAGGTATCTCCTCCATAATTCATATCTTAAGCCACTAATGGATCCTTTTCCCATTGCATGTTCTGTCTTGTAGGAATTTCTTAATACAAATTGTCGGTCCTAGGGGCGGTCGACTTCGCATTCAATTTCTTTGTTAGAAGTAACTAATCAACTATTCAAATTTACTTAAGATTCACTTAATTCCCACAATGACTACTGTTTTCGGGGATCTTAATGATAATCTCCTTTAAACTTTACACCCTTATGTTAGTCATCAATAATATAAATCATCATTAGCAGATGGGTGATGTTCCTTTTTGACTTCATATTGTTAAGAAATTTTCCATTTGTCTCTACTGACTGTTTGACATTTATCGTCATTCATCATAGCCCTGTTATTCTTCAATCCTAATACCGGTTATGTAGATCCTGGGATCTATCAATTGATTCATTCACCTCACCTTCATATAATTACTCAATTTTAATAACTCAATTTGCCTTAATAACTGCTTGTTAAATTTTGTTCTGCTTGGTGTTCTTCCATATTACTTCCAAATGTTCTCACCCTTCATATTATGACTTCAAGAGTCTTGGTCCGGTTTTCAACTCCTCAATTTCTTCCTCAGAAAATATATCACGTGGTTTTCCCATCCAAAAACTAAAATTTCAAAAATTTAAATTTCCTATCTCTCATAGATGTAGTACATTAACTATCCATGCAGTAATTTCAGATTCTATATGCATGAATAAAACTCAAAATAATCACTCAGAAGTAAAAAAAAAAAAAAAAAGTACATGTTGGCATGGCAAGGGCACTGATCCCAGTTCCAGCCACATATAGCTGGCTACCTTCAGGCCGAGGGGCCTATCCTGCGGCAAAAAATGCATCTGGGGAAATATGGGGGGAAATCCCTGTGTACAGGGACTCAGGATCGTCCTAGTAATTAAACTCTTTGATGAATCCTTCCGGGTTTCTTTTTCGTAGACCCACGATAGGGGCTGCCACTGGCTCACACACTTGGGGTGCGTAGTTGGCTAGAAAAGCTTCTCAGAAAATATCCCATGTGATGACACCATGGCGTTCCCAGAGTACTGGTTCCACACCCAACCACCAGGCGTGAGGTTCGCCCTCTAGTTGGTAGGCGACGCACATGACCTTAAGTGCATTAGGTAGTTGGAGGTTTCCCATAACTTCCTCCACTGTCTGAACCCAGTTCAGCCACTGTTCCCAAGAGTCACGTCCCCCCGTAACCTTTTCTGTATTTCCTCTTAAGAACCTATACATAGTCTTCAGCGTGGGGCTTTTGGCTGAGCTAAAAGCACCATTCTGAGGGGTGTTTGAAGCCGTAATGAAAGTTTATATTTGGACCTGGGAACATTTTAATCATTAGTCATGTCACAAGTAGAATGTTTCAAAGATACCATCTTGCAATGTAATAAGTATGCTCAAGGTTAGCAATAATGAATCAATAGGGACATTGCAGATGTATAAAAAAATAAAACATCCAAATAGAGTTACTACAATGAAAGATAATACGTGTGGTTGCACAATAGGTGCAGCAGCTATAATGAAAGATAAGACGTGCAGTTGCACAATAGGTGTGGAAGGGGTGTGTGGTGGTTGTGTCACACAGTTTGTCGATCCTCGGGTTTATTTAAGGTGCGACATGTTCTTCTTATTTCTTTTCATTTTGGTTTGGTGTGTAACTAGAGAAATACACACACTTGCAGTATAGCTTCTCTTTGAGGTTCCTTAGGCGATTCTGGGCTTGTATTTCACCATTCATCATCCAATCACTCCTCAAGGTAAATTACATGTTGATTTCTCCATTTCAATGCCTAGGTAATACCTCTTGTAATGGTTCAGAATGATAGGGTTTTGTCCCGAAATCATGCTAGGGAGTTATTGTCATGCTTAACCTCATGTTTGTTCTCATTTCTATTTACCCATATAAATCATCCAAGAAAAAATCACATCTTTTCACTATTTCTTCAAAACTTGCAATCAGTTTTGCTTGTCATTCATTTATTGTCAACCGTTAATGTACCTTATCATCAAAATCTCTTATAGATCATTCAAATCTCAATTCAAAAGACATTAATTACTCAAGTAATAATTCCTTTTTCATCTTCAAACTTTCTCCATCTCATTCGAATGTTTGCTTTGACTTTTCTCCATCAATAATAAAAAAAAAACATCATTTAAATTTCCTCTAATCATTATCGTATATTGGTGCACCTGTTTCATCTTGTATTCAAACACCCAATTTTTTATGTCTTGACAGATTTCCATTGTCTTAGATTGGCCCAATTTCAATGACTTCTCCAGACATTTTGGTTTATTTTGGAAAGGAGTCATCTATTGCAGGGGCACCAAGATGTACATCATTTCGGTCACCAAGGTATGACCAACGATAATTTTGATCAGCGAAGGTAGCTGGGAATTGGCACCTATTTGAGCATAGACTGGTTGAATCAAGTTGTTTTGTGAGATGCGATGAATTATAAAGGTTTACGGTTCGTCGAGCATTCACATATATGGGTTGGTTACTAGTTCTTCAGTATCAAATACATATACGTTCTAACCTCGTGAGGCAATTTTATTGTAACCTTCAGGTGGAACAAGGTATGGAGAATGGCGCTGATGATTCATCCTTATAGATTTCCAGTTGGATACTGGGGCAAAAGATTATTTTAAACATTCACAATCAGGCCCGTCTCTTAGATGTCTCCATAGATGGAGAACTTATTTACGTGGAGCCAAAGATTCTAATTATAGCTGAGTGGGAGCTTGCATTGATACGGGAGAAAATGATGTTGAATTAAGAAAAAGTAACTGTCAATCAGTTCCTAGAGTATATAGTCGCATTATCCAGCACAACATTGTTCCCAGAAGCAGTTATAGGGATGTTATTGTGTATTTCTGTGAGTTTGTAGCAAATTGAGACACTGTGCAATGACAGCTCTGTCTGCCATACTTGATTATAAGAACACTGATTACTACAACACTTTATTCTCAGTCTGGCAGTCTTCCTTATGGGAGGTTGCTTACTCACTTATTTATTCAACTGGGGATAGACCTTCTTCAAGATGATTGTATAGAGCAGTCCATCCATTTTGAATTTAGTCGGAATTCATTATACAAACTCGGCCTTCAAGACATTGAGCTCAGCGATGACGAGTTAAAGGGGATTCCTAGCCTAAATCCATGATCTTAGCGATGTTTGACTAAGAAGATTCAACGTAAGGTGATTCATTCTCATCTAAGATTGAGTTGACTTCAATGGATGATAGTAGTGATCCAACTTACATCCCTACAGATTTTTCTCTTATTCAAAGCTCAGATGATACGACATTGATAGTAGTTGAACAAAAAGGTACACCACAGTGGCAAGAGGTTTGAGATGTTGTATTGCATGTGATGGTTCCTCAGACTACAAGTCTCGATGATGCAGAGCTACAAGGTGTATTGGTAGAGGCTCGCGCTTTAGTGTTTGAGTTACTTGAGTACCATCAGAAAACACAAGTAGCATTATCATCTTTTGAGTAGCTTGTGTTGCTAGGCATCTCAGGTGTGGAGTGACATGTGATAGCGACTGAGAATGCTGCATTATAGTTACTCGACACTCAGGAATTATAAGAAAGGAAGTGTCCTCTTACAGAATAATTTGATTTCAGTAGGTCTTGTCTCGTCTCACCATCTCTTGTTGAGGTATAGGCAAAGACTACTACGAAACATAAGAGTTCGTAAGCATCAGATCCGGTCCATAGCTGGATTTAAGTAGGTGAAAGGAATTAGTGGTAGCATCCTTCATTTGTTTATCAGCTTGGTTCGTTAGGCTTATTCGATAGAATGAGTCTAATTTGTTAAAATGGCTATCAAACTCATAGATAAGCCTTCTTTTACTTGCGTCATATTATCTCAGAGTAAATATTTCAATTCAAGTCTATGTACCCTTCCCGCTTAATTATGGTTTTTCTGGTTGCAACTTATCTTACTTGATTTGTACATTATGCTTTTCAGTTTTGTAGTTGTTCTTTGGTCTCTGCCTATAAATTATTCTCATTTTCATATCATTTGTTCACCTAATATCAGCATTTAAGTTTTTTGTGCGAGTATGATTGATATTGACGTATAACTTCTATATTAGAGTATACAATTTGATTATGGCATAGTGTGATATGCTCTGATAACAAACATTGTCACATCCCATTCTTGACGTATTGGTACTATGGAATGTAATGAGATCTCCATCCTACTCCCCTTCCAGGATCGCACATTACGGTACTCCAAAAATCAACCCAGATAGAAAATTATCAGAGTATAATTTACAAATCTTAATTTTAAATAATCATTCATCCTAAGAAGGTAAAATAACAGATGAATTAAAACTTAAAATCTAATTATCAAGAGCTGAAAAATTACTAATTAAAACTTATATATTTAAGTTCCAACTATAATTAAAATCATTATCTAATTATTCTAAAAATAAATAATTCAAAGCTAAATAAAATATTGTTCAAAGTTTATCTCTAAAGTAAACCCAAAATAAAATAAATAATCTCCACTAAAGAGAAGAAGCATGGTCACAGCCTAAACCCGTGCATAACACTACACTTCGCATCAAGAATCAGAGATATCCTCCTTAGGCTCATAGTCCTCATCCTCTACATTAGAAGGATTGCAACCTGAAGCGTTACGTGAAGAACCTGCAATATTTAAAATAATTTATGAGTAAAAGGTAAGCAGCCACCGAGCTTAACAAGAAAACCAAATGTGCACAAACACAATGCATGCAACTCTCAACTACGGTCTAGTTGATAATTATAACTGCCAGCTCAGGACAACCCACATACAGAGTCTATAGACTACACAAGTCTCCTCCCATCAGATGATACCGCCTCACTCAGCATACAGTAGCACCCCCAAGTATGGGTACTATGATATGGAACAAGCCCATATTACGTCGGCCACTTGCCCACAACTCATCCCAAGCCTGTATTCTACCAATCATTTGAGAAGATGGTAATCATTCTAGTCGACTCGCACGTCCATCCACACTACATCAGGTATGGGGAGCATCGTAGCTATGTTTATACCACCTTTTTATTGCACCCATACCAATATATAATCCCCTAATGGCTAAGGGTATAGTTATAAGGATAATTATGTTCAACTAGTCATGTCCACCTAATTATTTATATTACTAGACAGTTAACGTTGCCAAGCTTCTGACTCCATCCATCCTCCCACCTAGGACGTCGTGACTCGACTAGGTTACATATGGTCAATGCAAAGTAGCGTCAGTAAGAAGTGATGCAAGCGTCCCATACCACCTACTTTCCTCCTTACTGACTTAACCAAACATCATGGATCAAACATGGATCAATCGCTTTTGTGGAAAGGTAGTAGGTGTCCCATACCACTCGCCCTCCAATCCTTATCGGCACTGCTGATCCCAAACATAAAACTGAATATGCATGATCACACAAACATTTTATTGGATGGTATGTTAACACACAAGAGGATGTTATCAATCGTATCCATCACACAACATAATTCCATATAGCTAATTCTACCAAATAAGGGTTAAGTTTCCTTACAGAGAGTTAGAGAGTAAATCTTTGATAACCGATTAGATAACTGCCTACCAGAGCTAAGGACCAAGATCATAAACAATAACATTGGTTAATGTGTTATTTAATAGAATTAATCAGGTTTCTTTTTAAGTTCATTATTCTGGCCAAACAAGGGTTTAGTTTCCTTATAGAGAGTTAGAAAGTAAATCTTCGACAACCGATCAGGTACCTGCCTACCAGAACTAAGGATCAAGATCATAAAGAATAATATTGGTTAATGTGTTATTTAATAAAATTAGTCAGGTTTCTTTTTAAGTTCATTATTCTGGTGTTCATAGCGTTAGTAGCTTATCTGATAAATTATGCCTATAGTTCACTATTTATTTATCATGACATAGCTTCAAGGTGTTCATTATTCCTTTCATTCAATATCATTCGTAACCTTAGAGTATGTCTAAACTTTGCAACAAGCTTGTTGTCCATAGGAGATAGGTGAAATGAATACTAATTCTCCATTAGACAACACACTCGCTAACCAGAACTTCCTTTTAAGAAACTTTAATACTATGAAGGACTTTTTATAACGAAGTCAGGGGTTCTAGCGTCACACAAGGGTCAGGTTACTGATTTCTAAGGTTCCACACTTGCTCTCCAAGGGTTTCCTGCCATTTAAAATAGTAAACAACAAGCTATCCAAACAGATTATAGGGCATTTAGTTAAAATAACACAAGGAACGTTTATCAACAATTGATTTCGGAGATCTAAACCCATAAGCATGCCTACCATAATTCTAGAAAGTTACTGACCAAGGATGGTCAACAATAGAGGTCGAAATCACGTGCGGCACGGGGTCGACAGCACGATCTAGCCACCAGGAGTGCGGTATATGTTACCAACTGCACGACAAAACGTGATCGTTCAACAGTGCTTGCACCCCATAAGGGTTGCCAAGCTTGTGTAAGCTGGGTTTAAGGTCTCAAAATACGAGATGAGGTACGGTTGGTTGTTTCATAGAGTAAACCAAAACTTACCTTAGGTATACACGATGCATAAGGGGTTTTGCATCATGGGATGGTCAAAACTGGGTTCTAAGGCCTTCATAAATTCCAAATAAAATATAAGTCACTGGCCAAGTTTGGCTGGCATATGCCATTGGAATGGAGTGCGGATGATGTTAGATCGCACATTACGACGATTAGGTCGTGCGGCTCATCCCATTGGCCACACGTCAGAACGTGGTCCAATGGTGACCAAACTTCTTCGACGTGTGCTACATATTTTTCTTGTCCAGAATGAGAAGTTTGAGCTCTTGGTTCGATGGTTACAGTAGGATTTGGGTACCGTCTTGATTTAACCATTGACCGATCTGGTATTCAGACTCTAGATCTGATTTTCCATCCTTCGGATCCACTATCGGATCTTGATCTTGGGTCTCCAAAGATCTCTCCAAGGTCTCTAGCATTTCATAAAAAAATTTCTTAGTTCTTTAGGATTCTTTCCCATCCATGCTTCTATCCACCAATTAAACCATCTACACTACCGTTCAACATTCAAATCTATGAACGATGGTGTAAAACTCATGGCTCTGCCATGGTTGGTGGTTTGCTCTTCTCCTTTTTAATTTGATTATAGAGACACTCCATTCATTAAGCTTTATAGATCACGGTTGTGATCCAATACTCCCTCAGCCATGCTTTGATTCATTCCAATTCATTCCGTTATTTCCCGTTAGTGAATAAGGTTTTAAAGTAAGGGGAGTACTTACAGGGTTGTCTCCCTCAATCACCAAGTCTGCCAGCAACAAGAACGATGATCCAGAGGTACATGCTTCCTCTCTCTTCCTCTTTTCTTTCTCATCTACGTCTTCTCTTGCTAGGGTGGTAATGAGAGGGAAGGCTTCTTCCCTTCTCTTCTTCCTTTCTTCTTCTCTCTCCGTCCGTTTGTCGGACTCTCCTTCTCTCTTGATCCTTTGGTTTGATAATCTGATTGAGAGAATGGAAAGGGATAAGATCTCATTCTTACAAAATCAGTAGGAAAGATCACCAATTTGGAAATGGGATGATCCTCCTCTACCTCTTACCATTCTTGACTCAAAAAAGATCAATCTACTATGAAAGGACTCTCTCTCAGTCGATCATGGAGGGAAAAGGCCGAATTCGAACTGTAGGTCCCGCTTTCAGTCAGTCTCCATTTGAGTTTGTGCTCAGGGGGTGTGGCTGGACCGTGCAGCTGGTATTCAACCGCACCTCCTTAGTCATGAGCCAGACCTCCTTTTGGTCGGCCAGTTAGGTGCACACCTGCCAGACTCTTGGGAGTTGCTTGGTCTAGGTCCGAGGTTTCTTTTAGTGTTATTCTGCGCACTCTAGTGACACGAGAGGATCAAGGTAGCGGCTTTGGGTCACCTCATGAAAACATCATTACCTTTAATCATGTCAATGTGATACGATTACACGTGGGAAGACCCGACACATGCCCACAATGGTCATATCGTAACGGGATTTTGGGCATGGGTCTTACATTAGTGATGCTTCTCTATTTACGAGATATGATTCTATTACGGACAATATTATTGTGCCAATGTTACATCACACCCGTAATAATACTATGTTTACATTGCTTCTTATACTCCAATTATGGCGTTTAATTCCAAATTTCACGGCCAATCATTGTGATCGAATCCTAAAATACAATGTTCTGCGACTGTCTGGTCGTTATGTCGGACGTTACTATAGCAATCGGCGTTCCATCTGATAAACCAAAAAGGTGTCTATTTGCCAGACTATAGGGCTGTCGATGCAAGCAGATGATGGTTCATTGAATTTCACGATCGACTGCGGAAAAATCCGACTCTATAAATTAGAAAACGTGGATCATTCTTTCTCACTTGTTTTCTAACTTACCTGGAGTCTCAAAATCGCCTCTGGGAGTTTTTCTTTTTTGCCTCCGGTACTCTCCCAAAACTCCAAGCCTTGATTAAACGTCAATAAATCTTTGATTACTTTACTCCTAGGTATGATTCTTAAATTCTATAACAAATTTCTCATTTCTAGGGTTTAGAGAATGCTCTCAAAACCTAGTTTCTCCTTTTTATTTATTTTCTTTCATGGTTATTCTTAATGCTCAATCCCTTATTATTTAAGATGACATGGGAATGATTAGGATGCTATGGTTATTGCATTTTTATTATTCTACAACTCATTCTTGTTTGCACATTCGGCGGATGCATTGTTTATATTATTTCCTTCTTCCCCAAATTCAAAGTTTCCCCCTCCATGGTTGAACTACACTTAACCTATTGCAATGGTTTTAGTGTTTACCCTATCTCTACTGACAATGTACATATCCTATCATGCCTCCACTATGCTTCTCACTATTACACCTTATTATTTGGATTCCTTGCCTTGCCATAATTCTAACCATGTTTCTTTTTCCATGTTATGTATTGATTAATCATTTGTTGTGGATGGGATTGATCCTCTCTTGAATTTGGTCATGTTATACTAGGCATTTAGGCCATTTGAATATATATATATATATATATATATTAAATTTGTCCTCCTTGATATCCACTTGTTTTTAATCCTAATTTTCTATAACTGATGGTTTTGGCTTACAGTCTTAATGATTCTGCACTTACTTTTCTTTAAAAGTTCTAACCCCCTGTTTACTAGTAATTTATTTAAATCACCATTTATTCTTTGCAACTCTCCTATTTAAGTTGTCATGCCTTTAATGTCACACCCCGTTCCTGACATATCGGTACTATGAAATGCAATGGGATCTTTCCATCCTATCCGGGCAAAAGAAATTCTCTTCCAGGATTGCACATCACAGTACTCCACAAGTCAATCCAGACAAAATTTTATCAGAGAAAAATTTACTAACTTATTATTAAAATGATGAATTATCCAAACTGAAAGAAAGTAAATTAGCGGAAGACTTACAAATTAAAATCATTTAATCAATGCTGACAAATTACTAAATAACTTATTATATTTAAAGTTCAGAGTTTTTCCTAAATAAAGTTCATTGTTCAAATATTCCAAAATAAATAATCCAAATTAAATTGTTCCCAACCAATAAATATTGTCCACAGTTTATTTTCATCATAAACCCAAAATAAATAGAATGTCCCAACTAAACAGAAGAAACATGGACACAGCTTAAGCCCATGCTCAGCACTATGAAATGCTTCAAGAATTAGATAGCTTCTTCTCAGGTTCAGAGTCCTCGTCTTCCACACCAGAATGATAACAACCAGAAGAGTCTTGAGAAGTACCTGCAATATCTAGAAGAGTTTGTGCGCCCACGGTAAGCTTAACCACCGAGCTTAGTAAAAAAACTAAATACGCAACAAACAATATGCATGCAGCTATCAACTACGGTCTGGTATATAACTATAAGTGCCAGCTCAGGACAACCCACACACAGAGTCTCCAGTCTGCACGGATCATCTCCTATCAGATGATACCGCCTCACTCAGCATACAGTATCACCCCCAAGTCTGGGTACGTTGTTGAGGTACAGGTCTGTATTACATCGACCATCTATCCACAACTCATCCCTAGTCCACCTCGTCGCACTTGAGGAGATTATAATCCCATTAGTCAACTCGCTCGTCCATCTACATTACGTTGGGTATGGGGAGCATCGTAGCTATGTTCACACTACCTTTTTATTACACCCATGTCATTACATAATCCTCTAATGGCTAGGGTTACAACTATCAGGATATTTATATTCAACTAACCATGTCCACCTAATTAGCCATATTACTGGACCGTAATTTCGCCAAGCTTTCGACCCCGTCCAGTCCCCACTTAGGACATCTTGACTTGGCTAGGTTACATAATGTCAATGCAAAGCAGCACTGGTAAGACATGGTGCAAATGTCCCATTCCATCCACCTTCCTCCTTACCGACCTAACCAAATATCATGAATCACCAAAACCAGCTCTACCTTTCATGGATAGGTTATGAGGCATCCCATTCCACCCCGCTTCTAAGCCACTACGAGTTTTACTGATCGCACACAAGAGAATGCATATACATGAGTAAATAATACAGTTTATTGGATGACATGTTATCACACACAAAGGCATGTTATCAATCTCATAACATCACTTAGCAATAATTTAAAAGAACTAATCTATCAAACAAAGGTTTAGTTCCCTTACTGTAAATTAGAGAGTAACCCTCGACAAGCCGTTTGAGTAGCTGTCTACCAAAGTTCTCATAGCTAAGGATTTAAAATCATAAACAATAATATTTGTTAATGTGTTATTTAATAGAATTAGTTAAACTTCTCATTAAGTTCATTATTCTTGTGCTTATAGCTTAGAAGCTTATCTGATGTTTTATGACTTCCATTTACTGTTTGCTTATCATGCCATAACATCTAAGGTTCATACTAAATTCATTTGTTATTGTTCATAATTCCTAGGTATATCTACGCTTGTAAAAAGCTTGCTGCCCATAGGAGTCAAGTGCTATCAGCATCAATCCTCCATAAGACGACACACTTGCGAGCAAGGATTTCCTTCTAAAAGCTTAATACTAAGAAGGACTTTTTATCTTCAAGTCAATGGTTCTAGCGTCATACAGGGTCTGGTTTCTCATCCCTAAAGTTTCTAATCTGATGTCTAAGGGCTACTTGCCCATTGAAATAGTAAACAGCAAGTTAAATTATGGTGTAACTGGTTAAAACATCTTACATAACATTCATGAGCATTTGATTTCAGAAATCTAAACTTATAGGCAAGATCACAAAAATCTTGCAGAGTTATTGACCAAAAATGGTCACCAATAGCGATAAAAACCTCATGTGATGCATGGTCAATCGCACGGTCATCTACCACCAGGTGTGCGGTACGTGGTCGACCCTACGTTGAAACATAGCTATTTGGTAATGTCGACACCTTAGAAAATTCCCTAACCTCTATAGGGTTGGTCTCAGGTTTCAACTTGCAATAACAGTCCATGATTAATTTATTGATGATGTAAACTAACATTTATTTCAGGTATGCATGATGCACGATGGTTTCTCGCATCAAGACATATTATTTTGGGGTTCCAAGGCCTAAATAAATTCTAATTAATTAATAGGGAGTCACTGGCCAAATTTGCTCAACTTTTGGTGTCAGAATGGCATGTGGCACATGTGCGACCGCAATCACAATAGCCAGGTCGTGCTGCTCATCATCGACAACACGTTAGATCATGGCCATATGGCCTCTGAATTTCTTTCGACGTGGTTCTCATATTTTTCATGGTCTACTATGAGGACAGAAGTCCTCCCACATTGAAAATGGACTGTGAAAGATTTGGAGTCACCACCTAGATTAAGGATCTAGGACCTAAATTGTAGCCTCATCATGAGATAAGACTTCTATTGACTCATGACCCAACATATCAGCTTTGGTCTATCAGAGAACGGGTAAGCATTTAAGGTACAGTTTGGGAAGGTGTTAGGCACCCAAAACTATTCGATCCAAAAATCGGCCTCCTATATGATTCTACTTTCCTTAGACTTTATGGTTCTGATTGTTCATGGTCAATGGATAATGATTAGGGCTCATGGGGGATCCTATGCCAAATTGTTAAGTTCTTCTAGCCTAAATTCAGCCAAACATGTTCTCAAAGTAAGAAAACAAACAAAATAATATTCAATGAACCGAACCAAAGATGGTTCGGTGATGGACTGAATCTGAGATGTCTAAAACGTCTCAAATTGCCTAGTATTCCAATCCTAAAAATCAAGTCCGAAACGTAGTTCGAAACAGAAGGTGATTAAAGTTTAGGGTAAAAGACAGTTACCTCCCCTGTAACTTACCTTCTTGACCGTTGACCCCCAAAGGTTTCAAAAAATATAGTTACCTCCCCTAAATAACTATTAAAATCCAAATAACCCCACTTGCTAGGAATATTCCATTATATAGTAACGGTGGGAGTCCAATAGTTTGTTAAATACCAAATTACCCTTTTAGAGATACGAACTACCCATTTTACCCTTACTATTTAGGAAGGTTACTATTTGCCAGTCAAACGATTCCCAGATTCCTTGCTTGCTCACCACAGTCGAGCTCACTATTATTCCATTTTCCAAACCATTGAATCGCCGTCGTCTTCGGAGCTCTCCACCGCTGAAAATCCTTGAACATTGAAGCAGTTCATCATTCGAAATGTTTTCGCTGAAATGTTTCTGCTGAAATATTGAACATTGAACATTAAGGAGTCTTCGAAATGTTTCCGCTGAAATCTTGAAGCAGTTCCATCCTGTCGCTGCAAGGAGCTTGAAGTTCCCATGTTCCTTCGAAATCTTGAAGCACAAACTGCTGCAAATCCTTGGAAGATTTGACCACTTCAAATCTTGAAGCACAAACCGGTTCCAAGCATGAAGTACTGACCGCTGCAAATCCTTAAGCACTGCCCACCATTCGAAACCCTACCTGCTGTTGCAAACATTGAAGCACTGAAGCACTGTAAGGATTGTCTTTTAATTAGCTTTTAGGGTAGCTTTTAATAAGTAGTAGGATGCTTCATCTTCGAAACCCCCAAATTTTGGGATTGTTTAATGTCAATTTTGAGGTTCACAGTCCAACCCACCCCGCCCCCATTTTTTTTTGTTTTTAGTAATGATTGGGGATTATTTAAACACAGCACTGTAAGATTTATAATATTTTATTGTCTGGGTATAATCCTTCGTCTCTTTAAGCACAATGGTATGTATTTCTTGTCTTTCTCCCTTCGTGTAATTTTTTATGTTTCTATTTTTTTGTTTGTTGTCTTTTTGTTTCTGTTTTGTTGTCTCTACATTTTTATTTTGTTGTCTTTGTTTCCATTAAGTTTCTGTTTCATGTACTTGTGGCTGTATGAAGTAAATATGATAGCTGATGGTGAAAAAGGTGAAATATTCCACCTTTTGTTTGTCTTTATGTCATTATCTGCTATAGGCAAAGTACTCAGAATTCTGGTATTGTGTTTGGTGGGGAACATCCATGATTTTCCTCTACACTTCTTTAAATGTTGCCACCCCCATTGTTTTACCAGTTTTTTCATGTGGCCTATCTCAGTGATCAGCCCCATTAATTTACTAGTTTTTACATGTGGCATGTGGCCAGTCTGAGTGACAACCCCCATTAATTATAGGGATTTTATTGAACTGTTAGATGAAAGCTTATATAGACTGTAGTCTTATTAGCCATGCTATAGGATATGTATTCATTATTTGACTTATTGTTTCTACCTGAATCCCAAAAACTTTTAACCAAAAAAAAAAAAAAAAACCCAACAACTAATTAGTTTGTTGGAGGATTACTTGCATGAGAAAAAAACAAAAACTCTTCCACATGTGTAATATCTTTTACTATTTTTTACATGTTTACATTTTGTTTTGCTGTATTTCTGTATTTAAAATGGAATTATTTTGCTTCCATGTGTACAGGCTAAAGTATTGGGAGACCCAATCAATATTGTGTACCATTATGGTGAATATACTGAAATTAAGAATGTTGATCCGGAACGCTATAGTTATGTGGATGTCATATACGATGCATATTGCGATGTACTGAAGGACATCCCAAGTGGGAAAATCATAAAATTCAGTATTAAAGCAGTATTACCTAATGGTGATGAATTACTCATTGAAGAAGATAAGGACGTAATGAGAATGTTTGAGAAGTCTACAGATGCTTGTGATCCAATACACTACTATGTGTTTGGACTAGAAGTAAATGAAGAAGTTTCAAATGTTTACTAGGTAAACACTTTTGAGGGTAATGTGATGCAAAGACCCAAAACTAGTGTTGTAAATAGCCCAAGTAGACAAAGGACTCCAATCAAAAGGCATGTGCAGAAGACTCTTGCCAATAGGAGCAAGATTGGTGTCAGTGGTAGCAAAGCAATAGGAAAATTTTTTGCAGGTAGTAGGGATTCATAATCTCAGCAGCTCAAGTGAGGCTAACTCATTAAACAATGATGATGTAGATTGGCAACAACATGGTGGAGGTAGTGATGATCAGAATCATAGTGAATCAGAAGGATGTTAGAGTGATGGGGAAGATGATGAAGTCTCTGATGGAGGTCAGAGTGGTGGATGTATGTCTGGGAATGAAGGGGATGAGGATCAGGCTATACTAAAATGTGTTGATAGTAACAAAGAAATTGATGACAGTAATATTTTGATGATGGAGAAGGGATTACTATTTGATGATGTAAATGCTTATAGGAAATATCTTAGAGATTATGTCATCTAGGAGGGGGTTCAAATCTTGTATTTAAAGAATGAGAAGTCTAAGGTTACAGTGGTTTGTTGTAAAAGGAGATGCACATGGAGAATTCATGCTTCTCCTACACCAGATCATACTACATATTGTGTGAATGTGAAATCATTCAACCCTAAGCATTCTTGTGGCAGAGTTGATACAAACAAAGCAGCTTCAGCTACATGGATTGCAAGGAAGCTTACAAACAGATTGAAAGTTGATCCTCACATGTCCATAAAGGCAATGAAAGTAGCAATATGTGCAAAGTATCGGATTAGTCCAAATGATAAAATGTTGTATAGAGCACGTATAATTGCCAATGAAGAAAATGAGGGAAGTTTCAGCAAGTCATATGCTTTGTTCCTCATTATGGATGGTTAATGCTTGAAGAAAATCTTGGTTCCATAGTCAAATTACAATATGTGGAGAGGCAAGATAGTAAAGGAAAGCCTGTTTTTAAGAGGTTTTTTATCAGTCCAAAAGCTTGCATAGATGGGTTTGCCCAAGGGTGTAGACCGTTCAATGGACTTGATGGATGCCACTTGAAGGGGATGTTTGGTGGAGTGCTCTTATCGGCAGTCTCATTGGACGACAACAGTGGAATATTTCCAGTAGCCTACTCTATTATAGAATCAGAGACCAGAGACAGCTGGGAATGGCTTTTAGAGTGTCTACACTTAGCACTGTACACAGCGTATGATGGAATGCCTCTGACATTCATGTCAGATAAGCAGAAGGTAAATTACTATTCTCTTTCCGTTTGCTTTTTTTAGTTAATACTAAAAGATTCCTACTAACACATATAATTTCACTTTATAGGGATTGGCAGAGGCAATTTCCACAATTTTTCCAGGGGCATTTCAATGGCATTGTTGTATACACTTATACAATAATTTTAAAACAAAATTCCAGCGCAACTACTAAGGAAACAGTTTTGGTCAGCATGCAAGTCACCTACTAGGATGGGCTTTGAAGCAGTAATGGATCAAATGAGGGAGACTGATAGAGCTGCATATAAGTGGTTGATGAATTTACAAGTGTCTCTATGGGCTAGGCATGCTTTCAACCACAACGCAAAAAGTGATCAACTCACAAACAATATCTCAGAGAGCTTCAACCAGTGGGTGGATTGTCTACGAAGCAAACCTATTGTTGCCAGTGGGTGTACTTGTGTAGTTCTTCAAATTTTGTATGTTTTTTTAGCAACATGTTGGATTTGAATACCAGACTTTGCCATCCATATTCTGTACCAATTAATAGATTACGAATTGCTTGATTTGCATGTTCTATTTGCCTGCAAGTTCATGTGATTATTTTATTTAGAATTCTCAGTGCCATAAGTGCCATAGTCTCTAGATACAGGGGAGGAGCCACACTCTGGGTTTCAACAGAGACCAAAAGCATTTCTAGCATAATGATTCATTGAATGGGAGCACTAGAATGCTCATGTGGAAGTTGGTTGAAAGAAGTTAGTATGTTATTAATGGAACGACCTGAGAAATCTATTGCCATAATTATTTGCCCCAATGAGATTATGGCCTCATGTGGAGATTTCACACGACATATTTTCTCCTCCAGAAGAACCATGAAAAAGTGGCTCCTCACTTGAACATTGAGCAGAAAATTTCAAGGCTGATCGTTTACTGAGGTATTCTGTAAGGAGAAAATCAGGGAATTTGAGGACAGGATTAAAGCAATAATTTGCAATTGGGTGGATGTTTTTACCTCCTAGTATAATATTAGTCTTCTTATTGGGGCTCAGTCCAAGCCAAAATTATGATCCCATACACAGAAAATAAAGCAGCATTTTCAATGAATCTAAAGACCTTCAACCCAAAATCTTTCTAGCAATTGAGGTTGCCTTTGAGGAATCCATTGCCAGTGGACTTTTATGAGTAATAACTGCAATTGCTCAATCCACATTTAAATAAATTGAGAACAACAAAATAACATTCAAGGAGATACAATAGCTCAATATCCTTTATGAAAAATTACATATCCCTTGCATAATTTAGAAACAAAGAACACATTTAACATTGTCAATGAGCTCTTTCGTCAGGATTCTTTAAATCTAATGTCTCAATAGCACCAAGAAGCTCTTCAAACACCCTAGTATTATGTACATGACCCATAATTACTCCCCTTAAGTACCCTCTCAAATAATCCGGGGAAGTAGTTCTAGCGGTTGCCGTATTCAACGCTTGGGTCTGTGAGCTTTAACCAATCTCCTGTGTTACCATACTGGTGATCGGATCTATCTCTTGTGTTGTCGTACTAGTCACCGTACCCTGAGAGCATTCTCCTGTCTGGTCAATTACCATATTGGTTCCCATGGTCTCTCCATTGTTATCCATTCATTCAAACATACCACATCCCGCATTATCCACCTACAAGGTAATTATAAAAGGTTGTAAATATCATTTCATATTACAACTTCCAATCAAATGACACCATAATTAAAAGGAAAAAATAGAAGATAATGCAAGAAACATACTCCAGTAGATTGTGGGCAACACCAAAACTTTCGCCCTTTGTTTCTTACAATTTTAGTCGTTCTCACTTTACATTGACCTACTCCACATCTACATTCTTTGTTCTCCTCCACCACCATAACAAAGTTCTGACAACTTTCGCAGCTATAGAACTTCCTACCGACATTTTCCCCTTACTTACTGTCCGTACCACACATGTATCACCACAAGTCTCACATTTTGGTTCCATCTTGTAAAAAAAAGTTCTAAAATGAGATTGAAGAAAAATAAATGGATACAAACTGAGAAACTATAATTGTATTAGAAATAATCAGAAATTATATGATTAAACATAAATTAGAATACCACAATATGATTAAGACACAAATCAGAATACCAGAATATGAATTTTATCAATGAGAATCCAGAAAACTAAATTAAATCAAGACTTTCAACAATCGACGGCAGACTTGTGGATTCAAGCAGGATTAACAGGGTACCCTAAACCATGGTTGTAGGTGTTCAAATCCTCTCCTACATATTCTCAAGGAGGAGAGCAGTTGAATTTTTCTTTCTAACTGTACCTGTACCATCATTTTCGACTGGATTTTGCATACTTAAATATCTACAGAGCTTGTGAGAATCCAGTATATTGCATACTCGATTACCTAAAAAAATAGACATTGTTCGTATAAAGCAAAATCCGACATTGTTCATATAAAGATCAAAGTAGGTCAGCATCCAGTCATTTGCATACTCGAATATCTTCTTCTTTCAATTTTTGTATTGCAGTTACAAGAGCAAAATTTGACATTGTTCGTATAAAGAGGAACCATTGAATAAACCCTAATAATAATAATTTACCTTTCTATTCCTCAAGAGTGAAGTAGGTCAGCGATGGAAGAGAAGGAAAATGAGAGGAAGACAAGTGCTTAATCGAAGACTTCTCCCTCTGATAGTCGAAACAAACTTCATCATTTTCGATCAAAACCAGTGCTTAATCAAAGACAAAAACAAGGGAGACTAGGAGTGTATTTTTGCCTCACTGGGTTGTTTCAAATATCGCTTACAAATGTAGGAGTCTTGCCTTACTGGTCGCTTGAAATACCTCTGCTTACAGTTATGTCCAACAGATCATCTCCACCCCATAGGAAATGTCGTGAGGTAGAATGAGAAGAAGATGATATTAGGATTTATTTTAGTTGAATATAAAAGGGTTATATTGGTCTTTTAATAGTAATGAGATTTAAAGTATGGATAAAAGGTTGAGGGTAGAGTTGTCCATAAAAAATTTAACTTTAACACCGTTAAAAATTGGGGCTATTTGGATTTTAATAGTTATTTAGGGGAGGTAACTGTATTTTTTGAAACCTTTGGGGGTCAACTGTCAATAAGGTAAGTTACAGGGGAGGTAACTGTCTTTTACCCTAAACTTTATGGATGTGGATTATGATTAAGCTTCCTTATATTCAATTGTTCAAATTGAAATTTATGCTTGATGATGATTGAGATTGAATCTAGAGATAGCCTAATATGGATTGAAGTGAACGTGGATACGGATACAGATATGGATATGGATATGGATATGGATATGGAGGACCTAAGAAGACTAAGGTGTAGTATCGTACTTGGAGAGTCCTTCAAGTTGCCTACATATTCCAGAGGTCCTGGAAATTAGGTACAACGTAGTTCGTTGTTGGGTGGATTAGGTAGCCTCAGTGACTAAGATATGCAAGCACTCTCAGGGAGTAAAGTATGTATATTCTCAGGGAGTAGGTATGTCTCTAGGGGAGTAGGTGTATCTCATAGGGAGTAGGTGTATCTCTCAGGGAGTAAGGCTGATCAGGACTCTTAGGGAGTAAGGCTGATCAGGACTCTCAGGGAGTAGGGTGTGTCTCTTAGGGAGTAGAGTATGTCTCTCAGGGAGTAGGGTGTGTCTCTCAGGGAATAGAGTATGTCTCTTAGGGAGTAGGTGTATCTCTCAGGGAGTCAGGTGTGGAACCGTATCTAGGAGTTTCCCAGACTACCTACATATCTTAGGGTTTGCCCTAAGAATCAGGATCCGCATAGTTCAGAATGTTGTTCATTGGGCGACCCGCTTGGGTTGGAATATGGGTGTTCCAGTCGGATCGAATGATGATCCTAGATGATCTATGGTTGGATTCACATCACACATATCTAGGTTTCTGCACCTTAGATGAATGAGTTGAAAGGTAGGGATCCTCCTAAAGCTATCCTTCTAAACTAAACCCTAATTTTTTTGGAATTATTGGGCTATGCTTCATGATTCTTGATTGAGGCTTTTATCTTTTCCGCTTTTACCATTCCCTGAATGTGGGTGCCTACATGCATGTCCCCACACCTAGGAATGTTTTCTATCAGTGTACATGCACGACAGTTCAACTAGGATGTAGTAGAAAATAAGTTCTTTGTCGACAACAGATATCATTCAAGCATAGCTACAACAAACAGATTTAAACATGGTAGTGTGATCAAAGCTAACAGTGTAAGCATTCTTAATAAGACAGTACACATAAATATAGCAATGTGACCATGATCAACGATTCAAATTCAACAAAAACACTCATGATCAAAATCCAATGGTCCAGATTCATTTAAAACACTCATGACGAAGATCCAATGGTATGATTCATTTAAAACACTCATAAACAAAGATCTGATGGTTCTAATTTATTTATGACATTTACAAACAAAATCCAATGGTTCAAATCACTCAAAATCACTCACAATGAAAATCCAACGGTTCAAATCACTCAAGAACATAATTCAACCGTTCAGATCGGTTAAAATCACTTCCACAGATAATATAACGATTCAGATCGCTCACCATGATAATCTGACCGCTCAGATTCATTATGAACATTCATGGTGAAAGATTTAAAGGTCCAAATTCATTTAGGACACTCATAAACAAGATCCTAAGGTACAGATCATCTAAGACACATAAGATGAAGATCCAATGATTAGGATCAAGCATCAAAATATATAAAATTAATGGTCCATATTTGATCATTAAAACATCCAAGATCGATGGTCAGATTTAAACATTAAAACATCCAAGATGGATGGCCAAAATTATATCCCCAAAATTCAATACCATTGTACCAGATTTCATGATCAATCCAATGATACATGGCACAATGATAATAAACCCCACAATGATAAAATGAGTTAATTAGTGCATGATGACATCACAATCATTCATAGAATTGATAAACAAAAAAAGAACACCACCTCTTTTGTAAAGACAATACATGTCACAGGCACTAGCAAATGAGCTCATTGGAAGAAGCATATAGAACACCATGTAGAACCATGTACGCAGGGGTTGCAAATAAACAAATACTTGTTAGCACTTACCAGAGATGTAAGATTGGAAATCTGCTTGAACAGCCCTTGATGTCATCTTCCTTGTTCTTCTCCTTCGTACCAAACTTTAACCCTTGCCCTCAAGGTTCCCATGAGAATATCTCTTTATCGAGACAGCAAGGAGGTTGGGAGCAATGTACCGATGGGGGTTAAGAATCGGTAGCACATCAGGCTGAGATTCCTTTGGCCCAACTCCTGTCTCTCCTTAAAACTTCTTCTTCTTCTTCTTCCTATCACTCTTTCTCTCATTTTTTTTCATAACCTGCTGCCGCTAATGGTCCCTTAGTGGTGTGGTGCCAGGTGCAGCACCATGGCATCCCTCCTTTTCCTTTCCAAATTTTTTTTTCTTTTCACTCACTGTTTCCTCTCAATCTCTCTCTCTCGATACCAGCAATCCCTCTTCTCCCCCTCTCTCCTCAAGTGGTTCGGTGGGTGCTCCTTTTATAGATGTGGATGGGGGTGAAGAATAGATGAGATGCGGCATAGACTTGTGGCATTTGATGGAATAGCAGGTAGGTAGGTTGCAGCCATAGGTAATGGGCATGGATAGGTGTCAATGGGAGAGGGATTTGAGGTGGCTGTAGGAAATGAGTCGCTCAAGGAGATGGGACTCGATGAATGATGGTGGGTGGCAGCATGGTTTTAAGAAGTAGGTGAGGTGAACAGTTGGGCCGGTGGATTTGGGTTGGCTCGATGGTGTAGCTTCTATTGGGCTCAAGAAGGAGGTGGCGATGGTGTAGCTGCTGTTGGGCTTAAGAAGGAGGTGGTGATGGTGTAGCTGATATTGGGTATGGGAAAGGTGGAGGTGGCGGCACCTCCATCTTTCCCTCCACCAAAATCTCTTCCTCACTTCGACTTTTTTCCTCCTCTCTCTTCCCATTCTCTCTCTCTCTTTATGGTCTCCCTTTCTCTCTCTCTCTTCCTCTCTCTCTCTCTCTCTCTCTTCCTCTCTTTTCTTCTTGACCGAATATATATATATATATATATAAACGTATGCATATATAATAATATAATATATACTAATATATATAATATAATATGTAAAAATATTATATAATACATAAATATATATAATACATATCATATAGGTATAAAAAAACAAAATACAAGCACATGGGTTGAACCGACTAGGTCCGGACTGGTCTGGGCTTGGTAAGTATGGACTGGTTGAGTTTGACGGGGTTGGACTGAATTGGGCTTGAGCTGGGTTGGGCTGAGTTAGGTCTGAATTGATTTCTCTCTCTATTATGGATCCTCTCAGCTTGCAACTCCGCATGAAAAATTTTGATGGCCTCTGTCTTAGATTTTCCATGTCCACTTTGAAGAGGACGGACAAAGGAGCACACTGGTGCTCGAATCACCTGATTTGGACGTCAGATGACCAAAATATGAAGAATTGAAGCTTTGACGATAATCCTACTGGCAACTTTGCATGGGACCCATTGTTGGCCTTTGTCCCAGATTTTCCACATCCACTTTGAAGAGGACAGACAAAGGATCATACTGGTGCTCGAATCACTTGATTCGGACGTCAGATGATCAAAATATGAAGAATTGAAGTTTTAACGATAATCCTACTGACAACTTTGCATGGGACCCGCTGGTGGCCTTTGTCCCGAATTTTCTATGTCTACTTTGAAGAAGACAGACAATGGAGCGTACTGGTGCTCGAATCACCTGATTCGGACATCAGATGACCAAAATATGAAGAATTGAAGTTTTGACGATAATTCTACTGGCAACTTTGCATGGGACCCGCTGGTGGCCTTTGTCCCAGATTTTCTACGTCCACTTTGAAGAGGACAGACAAGGGAGCATACTGGTGCTCGAATCACTTGATTCGGACGTCAGATGACCAAAATATGAAGAATTGAAGTTTTGATGATAATCCTACTGGCAACTTTGCATGGGACCCGCTGGTGGTCTTTGTCACAGATTTTCCACATCCACTTTGAAGAGGACGGACAAAGGAACACACTTGTGCACTTTGGCTCAGCTCCGAATACTATAGAGAGCACACAGGGACTAATTGACTGCTGGTTTGAGAGAGTTTCACTCGCCTCCCCTCTCTCACTATCTACACACCAATATGGCTGTCCTAGTTAGGGAAAGCAAAAATGGGGTGCTTACATCTACATACCAAGTTTGAGCTCCAAACTTGACTTCCATACTAAGTTATGGCTACCATTTTACTTGTCTGTTTAACTGAGATATCAGATCTGGCTTCAAGAGCTGCAGATCTGACCTCAAGGCATTCGGATTCATCCATTTACACATGATCCGAGTCTCCAATGGTCAACTCAGGATCCCTAATAGTCATTTTATGGCTTTCCAACATCCATGGATTCATTCTAACCACCAGTTAAACCAGATGCACTATCGTTCATCATTTGTGTCTGAGAACAATGGTGCATACGCCCATGGGTTCGCCAGGGTGATGGATCATTGTCTCTTCTTTTGATTTAACCATGGTTTACTACCAATCTCATAATCCTTATTTATTTGATTATAAAAAACTCTATTCATCAGACTTTACAAGTCATGGCTATGATCCAATGCTTCTTCAGCTATGTCCTAGATCGTTCTAGTTTATCCCATTACACGATTCAAGTTTAAAGATGGGGAAAATACTTACAGAAAACTCGATTCTTCTTCAAGCTCTCAGCCAAGATTGACGATCCAAAGGTATGTGTTTCCTCTCTTCTCTTCCTCTTTCTTTTTTCTTTTCTTCTCCTTCTTCTCTCCATTTTTTCCTGTTGGGCAGTCTTAGGAGGGAGAGTTCCTCTCTTCTTTCTTTCTTCTTCCTCTCCTTTCTCTCTTCTCTTTTAGAGACACGTCAGAGCTCTCTCTCCCAATTCCTTTCTTTTGGTTTGATAGAATGAATGGGAGATTGGAGGGAATAAGATCTCCTTCTCACAAAATCGGCAGGTCTGGTCACCGGATTGGAAAGGAGATGATTCTCCTTCCTTCCCTTCCATTCTTGGCTCAATCAAGATGGCTTACCATGATTATAAAGCATACTCAGTTGGTCATGGAGGGAGAAGACCGATTTTTGAACCATTGGTCCCATTTTCAATCAGTCACCAATTCAGTTGGCCCACAGGGGGTGCTGCTGGACATGTGCCGTCGGTAGTCAATCACACCTCCTTTGCATAGTGCCAGACCTCATTTTGGTCTGCTAGTTTAGGTTTGTGCATGCCAGACTTTTGGGGTTCATACTGGCTGGGTCCAAGACTTCTTCTAATGCGTCCTTGTGCACTCTACTGACACAAGAGAGTCAAGGTAGTGACCCAATGTCATCATACAATTATGTGTTCATCTTTGGACTCATAGATATGAATAGTTTGTACGTGGGAAGACCCAACACATGCCCAAAATAGATGTATCATAACAGGATTTGGGCACGGGTCTTATATTTAAGTCACTCTAATTTTGTTAGTAATCTTTTCCTTCCCATTTCCTCCCAGTTACTCTGTATGGTTGAAATTTCATTATTTCATGTTGTATTTCTAACTTGGTTTCTTTATTCATTCTTTTCTATTATAGACTAAATGGCTTCCCGTCGAGTGTCAACTAAAAGGCTGAGAAACAATCCTCTCCCACCTTTTGATGTTGTACACTTTCGTTCATGAGAGACGCAGGCCTCATATGCAAAATTTAAGCAGAAGTTGGTTATTTCAGGACGACCAATAAACTTTTAGGAGTTAGAGAGATTTGACATCCAGGCCACCTTCGATACTATGGGGTGGTCTTTTATTCTTGGACTTGGGATCGGCACCTGACCCGACATGGTAAAGCATTTTTATTGCAACCTTGAGGTTGAGAGTGGCATGGGGAATTTTGAGCATGCCAGGGAGCTTCATATTTTCAGCAAAGTAAATAGTAGGGGCATCAACTTGAGTACCAAGCAATTGCCGATCGGGTATTTCTATGGCTGGGGATAAGGAGTATTATACTAGCAAGGATAAGGATTTTCTATCTGAGATTCGGAAGATAAATATCCAAAAAAGATTTTAACGGCCTAAAGGTCCGTTCCAAGTAAGAAAATTCTTCCCCCTTCCCAGGGTGTACTATAGGATCATTCGGTACAACATCCTGCCTTAGAGCAGTCACTTTAATGAGCTCTCCCTCTTTGGCTAGTTCCTTACTTCCAAAGTATTAGAGCGTTAGCCAGTCTGTCTGCCTTACATTCTCATATGGACTATGATCACTACGGTAACGGACACTCTGGCTTCGAAGAAAGGACATTTACCCTACAGCAAGTTACTGACTACCTTGTTCTAGTGCCTCGATATTAGTGTACATGAAGAGGACCCTTTCTAGGCTACAGAGTTTACACCCTTTAACTGGCATGCCATTATCAAAATAAAGCTTCATGACATGGCATTGGATGATCCGGTGCTGGAGGCTCGTCGACATCCTAGAGATCCCCCAGACAAATAACAGAGGATGATGAAAAGAAGGTGTAGACCCAGGGTCATACAGAAGGTGTACCATTGGGCAGGTTGGTCCGTCTCAGTCTCCCACCACCTTGGATGATATCATGGACACGCTGAACTGGATGGTTTCTTACCAGACTCAGCAGAAGAAAGACATGTACGACTTGAAGAATCAAGTTCAGCGGTTTCAACATACGAAGACCGGCTTCTCTACCCATCTCAACATATACCAGACGACTTTGACAAGGGCTGGTATTACAGACTAAGGATATCGCGACTGCTACAGTGGCAGCATCACAACCATAAACTTTCCAGAGACTGTATGTACCCACCCCAGCATCTTCTGACTCTGAGGATTGATGGCTTTTGATATTTTTCTCCTCCTTCCCTTTTTATCTAATTGTAGGAAGGGGATGTATGCAACGAACGGATGTTTATTTATACAATTTTTTTTAAATTATGTTGAGGATGGTTTTAGATACTTTATCTCTTCCTATATATGAAATTCCTTTTTCCTTTTCCCTGAACAATGTTGACATTAATCTCTAGTCTTTCCCTAACTTATTATGCTTGGTTATAACTTTCTTTAAACACACATCACACAAATTGTTCCACATTTAACACTTATGATCTTGAGAGTTTTATTATGTATTGCTCAATTCACTGCCAACTAAGTTATGGTAATGGTAGATGGGTATTGTTACTGAAGCCTCTAATACCAAACCTGTCACATCCCAAATTTACGAAATGTAAAGTTTCGATGGGTAACTAGACCACCGATCATTTTAATCGCAGTCCAACCAGGATACATGCTCAGCGGATACTAACATCAACCATCATCTCTTCTATAACAAAGACATAGAGTAATTAATGTAGCAGAAACATAGTAAGTAAATTGAGCTCTAATTGTATTTAAATAGTAGTACTTATAAATTGTTCAATTGTTACCTAAGGTCTCAAAAATCAATGAAACATAACTTCTTTGCCCTAATACGGTGGGCACTAATTTACTAGAAAACTCTAAAAAACATAAGTTGTGCATAACTAATTATAGCTCCTAAGCTGGAGTGGTCTTTCATCATTAAGCATCATCCTTTACGTCCACGTCCCACGGCCTGGCTCTTCGCCTCCATGACTTGCTTCTTCAAGGTGCTCTAGTCAAACTGGAGCGTCTTAACGATTCATCTCCATAATACCTGTAGTCATAACTAAAAAGAGTGGCGATCGCAAGGATGAGCTCTCTAACTTGAGCTCAGTGAGAAACAGACAAGCAAGCAGTCATATGAATAGATTATATACAAAACAAGGGTCCAGTCTAATGTATGATAAATGTGCTATGGTAACTCATAGCCACACTTCCCAGAAGCTGACCATAACCTCTATGCACGGGAGTATTGGATACTCACTAGCCTACTCCAATAGCCTTAGTGCTCCCACACGACATCCCAATCAGAATGGTGATCGGGCAGTAAATCCGGCCACCCTTCGCCCTCATTACGCCATCCTATTAGCACCTGACCCCCTACTGACTAGGGTTACACCCATGGCTTCTGTCACTAACCAGTCCTATATGACATCATATGTACTTTCCCAGTACCCTAAAATTCCCAGACCATCCATTTTGCCTTCCCCCCCCAAGATGCTATCCTCCACTAGGATATGGAACAATACATGGCAATTAGTTTGCCTAGCAAGTCGGATCTAGCAGTCCTCGACACTTTCACCATGACATACAAAGCGTCACAAACATCACAGCTACAATCAATCATAGAATAAAAGAAATGGATGCAAAAAGGCAGTTATTAAATGACATGTTATTCTTAACGTAGATACAAGCATGCAGCATGCAACATCATTCATTAGCACATGTATACATGTCAAATACACCAAAAATTAGGTTAAGGTTCTGTTCCTCAACTGATATAGCTTAGTTGTAATTATCCACGCTGGACAACTAGTGTTTATGAGGTATTCTATGCCTATACAAGGTGTAAGGTAATCAATTAGAAGTATTGCACATTTTACTTTCAATTTATATAAGTCTGGGGCTTGTTGGTCATTACATCGGTCACTACTATCATGATCAGCATAGCGTCCTATCGAAGCCTTGGAATTCTGCCATTTGTCAATTGATATGTCGATTGGTACAGAGTACTGACCATGACATCATCTAGCTCTTGGTAGAAAGGTTATTTGAGCAGATCTACTAGTCGGTCGCTTGGATTTCGCGTCTGGCTTACCGATCGACTCGGGTCCTAGGCTTTTCTTTCAAGAGTTTTCGAGTTCCCTTGGATAGAGATTCTACCAATGGCCTTACGGCCAAGTATCCTTGTCAATCATCATCAATGAGAGGTTTTCACCCCCTTTTTATACTAAGTTCACTTGCCTTGATCCTCACCCATTCATAATCCTTACTTTCTATTGCACTCCCCTTCTGCTAAGGGTTTCCTCATTATTCTACTATTTAAATCCAACATAAACTACATGGCTTTGATCTACCTGATGATTCCAACATGAAGTACAAAAGTAATACCTGCAACGAAGGTCGAATGATGAAAACAAAAGCCTAGTAACTCCCACAGCACTTGCAAGCTCTCCCTTTTCTTTTTTTCTCCACTCTTTCTCCTTTCCAACAGCACTCTCTCTCAAAAAACATGTCAGAGATTATATGTAGTGAGTATATATCCATATGAGAAAGTAGCCTAGTAGGGTTCTCCTTCCCAATCTCCTTCTTAGAGTGCAACTCTACCAGAGGTAGGAAACGATAGAGGTAAGTCATGTGTCATAGGGTTTGAGAGGAAGCAGGAGTTTCTTCTTCCTAACTAACTCTAAGGTTGTTTTACTTGATATGGGACTCTAATTGATCGTTTTGGGCTAAGAGGATATTCCCAATTATCTCCTAAAATCATGCCAACTCTTCCCACTCTCGTAAGCAAGTTATACCTAGGGCGGTCGATGATGGTAGATCCTACTGGCTCAAGTTTTTCGACCGGCCATATCGTCTACCCCTATATAAATGGCCTAATTAGTCCTTTTGTTTCCCCTTTTCTAGTCCAGTCCACTAATGGTGCAACCTAGTGTGAGGACAATGGGAAATGATGATCCTCCTCGGGATGAATGTGTATCCGTATCGATGAAGATCAATTGTTCTGTTGGAGTTGCCACCTAGATTAAGGTTTAGGACCTCTAAAAATATAGCCTCACCCTAAGGTAAGACTTCTATTGACTCGTGACCCAATGTATCAGTTCTTTGGTCTGCAAGAGATCGGGTTAGTATTCAGGGTACGGTTATGGGAAGGTGTTAGGCACCTAAACCGCCTGATCAATATCGACCTCCTAAACTTTTCTTAGACTCTAATTTTGACTGTGCTTGGTCAATTGGATGACTAGGGTTCAATGGGAGATGTCCTAAACCAAGTTGCTAAGTTATTCTAACCTAGGGTTCAGCCAATCATGTTTTAAAGCAAATAAACAAGCAATGAGTACAGTACTATACAGTCAATCGGACCAAAGATGGTTCGATCTTGGATTGAATCTGAGACGTGTAAGACATCTCAAATTGCCTATGTATTCCAATCCTAGAAATCAAGTCCAAAACGTAGTTCGAAAAGAGTTTTGTGATTAAAGATTATGGAAGTGATTTATGCATGTGCTTCAATTAGATTCTTTGTTCAAGTTAAAGTTTATGCTGGATGTATGGTTGATGGGCGGCTTTGTACCGTATTTGGGATTCCCAAATTGCCTACGTATTCTAGGGTATGCCCTAGAAATCAGGTACGACGTAGTTCGAAATGATTGTGAGAGTCAGTTTGGAATGTGTACCAAATTCCTACCATTTTGTCAATAGGATCTAGGGATAAGACCTAAATTCCTATCATTTTTATTTGGGATGTGTACCAAATTCTTTCCATTTTTGTCAATGCGATCTAGGGATGAGACCTAAATTCCTACCATTTTTATTTGGGATGTGTACCAATTCTTTCCATTTTTGTCAATAGGATCTAGGGATGAGACCTAAATTCCTACCATTTTTATTGTTTCCATTTTTGTCAATAGGATCTAGGGATGAGACCTAAATTTCTATTATTTTTATTGTTTTTTTTTTTTAGGTTTTTAGGGTTTTCTATCCCTTATCATTGTGATTTTTATTTTTTAGGGTTTCATACCCTAATTATTGTTTTTTTTTCTATCTCAGGGTTTCCTACCCTAATTGTTATTTTTTCCATTTTTAGGTTTCCTATCCTAATTGCTGTGCTCTTTCCATCTTTTAGGGTTTCCTACCCTAATTGACGTGCTCTTTCTATTTTTTAGGCTTTCCTACCCTAATTGCTATTTTCTTTCCATTTTTAAGGTTTTCAACCCTAATTGCTATGCTCTTTTCATTTTTTATAGTTTTCTACCCTAATTGTTATTTTTTAATTTATCTCTTTTCAAGACAAATATAGCAAATGAAAATATTTTAACTATAGCAGTGATAGCATTCCAAATACAACAATGATATCATTCCAAATATGACAGTAAGCATCTAAATATGGCATGTGAGCATTTCGAGTATAGCATGTAAGCAATCCAATACAGCATTTAAGAGTCAATATAGCAGGTGACAATGCGTATCCAAATATAGTAATGATCATATGAATAATCCAAACATGGCAAGTGAATGTTCTAAATGTAGTCATTTATCCAAATATGGTATGTATGCAATCAAATATGGTAGGATTCACCAAGTAATTAATTGCATGTTACAATGAATGAGACATCAATAAAACCTTTTTTGAAAAGTATAAAATTATCAAAAATACATGTTCAATGTTCTTTGAAAATATTATAATTTTAATGAAGACATTTAGAATGATTAATGACCCAAAACTGTCAATAATGTGACACAAAGTTTCAGATATTGGACAAAACTATGAACTGCATTCAGATTCTATCGCATTACACAAGAATGACCATATGTAGGTCTTCTATAACTCAAATCAAGCTCTATCTTTTTTTTCATAGAAAGATGACTCAACATGCTATATTTCATATGAAAGAATCAAATCCCAATGGAGAGCAAAAACAGATAAAAGATATGCCCCAAGACCGGATATGTGAACTGGTCAAGTCTGTTCTAGATTTTTGACCAGTTGCACCATAAATTCTAAATAAAATCTTATATTTAATAAAAATTAAATTTAGATATATGTCCAAGTAGATAACTGTCTGATCTAAAATAGCATCAAGAAAAAAAGTGAAAATAGCATATTTTCTTTGTGAAAAATGATCCTTTCCAATCAAGCAAATCAATACATCCTGACAGATTCAAAATCAGAGCACTATGCACTTAAAAATTGATATCAATTCAATAAAAAACCAAAAAAATACGAAACCAGTGCCATTTTTGAGAAGACTTTCATATTTAAAAAATTTATGTGAAGTTTTATTTCAGCTTATGGCCATAAGACCCTTTTCTAGAGACTTTCTGATAGGGAATTGCATTATATCCGAGTATGAAAAAAATGCCAAAGAATAATTTTTTTGATATACTTTTCCAATTTCAAATGGAACAAAATTTTTAGGGTAGCCTTCTAACATATCAGAGAGACTCCCATAAAATTTTGGGCTTCAAAATCTAAGAAAAACTATATGTGATACACGTCCTAAATTTGGATCCTAAATTTGTAAATTTTATATTAGAAAATCACTTTATGAAACTTGTCAAAAACATCAAACATCATCATATAGCATTTAAAAATTCATCATTGAGTAGTTTAGACAAATCATCATTCATAAAAAATGCTAGACATAGGTATCCTAACATTAATATCCATGCAATAGAGCATTCTTGATCGAGATTTAATAGAAAATAAGTTTTTTTTCAAGCAAAATCAATATTCAAGCATTCTAAAGACCTCTAAATTTGTTTAGGGTACTAACCTTGTGCTCGAATCGAGTGAAACCATCGATGTAGGATGTCTAGAGATTGTATCAAGCTCTTTAAAAGTGAATCCTCCTGCTCCTTTTCTCTGCTTCTCTCTCTCTCTCTTCTCTTTCTCTCTTTTCTTCTTTTCTTTTCTTTCTTTTCTCTTCTTCTTCTATCTTTCTTTCTCACTCTCTCATGTTTTCTCTCTCACTCACATCTTCTCTCTCCTTGTGGTCTGAAAAAAGGATCATTTTCTCTCTTTCTCTTGGCCAATTTACGCTTTTCTCTCCTCTTCTAGAAGATCCTTCTTTCCTTTTCTTCTTTTTCCTCTAGAAAATCTTTTTTTCCTTTTTTCTTCTTTCCTTTCTTCTCTTCCTTCCCTTTTTCCTTCTCCTTATCTCTTCCCCACATTTTCTACATGTTTTTTAGAGTCAAAACCGTCTCTCTCTCTCTCTCCTCTTCTCTCGTCCTTCCTTTTCTTCTTTTCTCTTCTAGAAATTTCTTTTTTCTTTTTTTTCTTCTTTCCTTTCTTCTCTTCCTTCCCTTTTTCCTTCTCCCTCTCTCTTCCCTACATTTTTTTACATGTTTTCTAGAGTAGAATACGTCTCTCTCTCTCTCTCTCTCTTCTCTCTTCCTTTCTTTTCTTCTTTTCTCTTCCTGTCTTTTCTTCTTTTTCTTCTGAAAAATTCTTTTTTCCTTTTTTTCTTCTTTCCTTTCTTCTCTTCCTTCCTTTCTCCTTCCTCTTCACGTTTTTTCTTTTCGTTTCATTCCTTTTTCTCCTTCTTCTTCTAGAAAATCCCTTCTCTCTTTTCTTTCTCTCTCTCCTTCTTCTAGAAATTCCTTCTTTCCTTTTCTTCTTCCTTCCTTTCTTCTTCTTCGTTTTCTTATTCTTTACTTTTTTTTTTCTTTCTTCTTTTCTCTCTTTCATTTTTTTTTCTTTTTTTCTTTTTTTCCTTTTTTCTTTCCTTCCTCTTTCCTTCCTTTTTTTTCCTTCTCCCTCTCTCTTTCACGTTTTCTTTCTAGAAAATATTTTTTTCTTTTTCTTTTCCTTTTTTTTATTTCTCTCACTTTCCTTTTTTTCTTCTCCCTCTCTCTTTCCCACGTCCTCTCTTTCCTCTTTCTTTCCTATATATATATATATATATATAAAAGAAATGCATGCATATGGGCTGACGTAACTCGGTCTGGATTGGTCTGAGGTGGGCTGGGCTAAGTTAGACTAAGCTGGATTAAGCTGGTTTGGACCAAGGTTGATATTTCATAGTCTATTTCTACCACCATTCCACATGAAATTTTTCGATAGCATCTATTCTAAATTTTCTACGTTCACTTTGTAGAACACTAAAAATAAAGAATATTGGAACTTGAATCACCTCATTTGGAAATAAAATGGCCAACTTATAAATTTTGAAGTTTAAGTAGGTCAATTATTGATAATTTAGCTAACCATTCTGCATGGAATCCTTCGAAGACTTCTACCAAAAATCTTTTACATCCACTTTGTAGAGTACTAAAAATGGAACGTAATGAAACTGAAATCACCTGATTTGGATATAAGGTGACCAAAAATATAAATTTCCAAAGATTAAATGACCATTTTCATGAGTAATTTTGCATCGGACCCTTCAAAAACTTCTACCTGAGATTTTCCATGTCCACTTTGTAGAACATCACAAATGAAGAATAATGGCCTTGGAATCATCTGACTCCGACGTAGAATGACAAAGATATGAAGCTTTGAAGTTCTAATGATAATTTTGCATGAAAGCTTGCATGAGGCCCACTGGTGACCTTTGTCTGGGATTTTTCACATCCATTTTGAAGAGGACTGAAAATAAAGAATATTGGCCTTTGAATCATCTGATTTCGATATCAGATTATTAAGATATGATGACTTGAAGTTTAAATGATAATGCATGCATCATACAATAATTACGTAAATACCCTTGCACTTTCAAACTGTGATATCTTCCTTATTTGATGTCAGAATTTGATGATTCTGGTCTCATTTTGAAGATAATTTCACGACCTATACATCTGAGTAAGTAATAACCTATGACCCTGCTGTGGGGTTCATTAAAGAATCACAAATCTTTGGGTTAAAGGCCGAAAACCTGTCATATGGGTTCACTTATGCTGAGGGTGGCAAAAATGGAGTGCTTATAGATGCCCCTCTTTAGCCAAGATTGTTACCAATTGAAGGCTAAAGATGAAAGAACCACATTTTTGTATTATTCTGCACTTGATCTGGATTCTAACATTGTACAACAAACAACTGTAGATGTCAAGCTCCTTGAGTAGCGACCTCATCAGGTCTGTGACTTTAGCTCAAGACCACTTGTAATGTAACTGTAACTGTCAAGCTTCTTGAGTTGCGACTGTAAGACCCGCACTCTGAAAACCCGGTCTAAACCTTGGTTTTGTGTCGTGACAGGTCTTCCGATCATCACCGGGCCAGACGGGGCAAGCGGAAAACAAACAGGTACAAAATCGGACCGAAGTCGACCAATATACCTGATTTTAGGTATAACGGTCGATGGTACCGGTCTTGGTACCGGTCAACCGGTATGGCCTGCGCAGCTATGTGCGGGAATCTAGAAATTGGTCTCTGCGGGTCCCGCTTTCCTGATTTCGAATCCTAAAAGTTTCCTAATCCTAGTAGGGTTACTAAACCCAATTTCTAGCCTATAAATACACCCTTAAGCCTCCTCAAATCCTTTTCATTGTCTCTCGCAAACCCTAGAGAAGAGAAAGAGGTGGAAAAGGAGAAGGAGCTAGGAGGAAGAAGAAGGAGCCGCCATTACCGTTCGACGAAGCTCACGCTATGCCTGTCAACGGTAAGTGCTTGAATCCATATTCTTATCCTATGTTAGTTGTGTGGGTGGATCAATACCATGCAAAGTAGGTATTAATCTAAAACCCTAAATTGGCCAATAAACCCTAAGTTGTCGTCAAACCCTAAATTCAAGTTTCTAGATGATATTCATTGAAACGAGACTTGAATGAGTTGGGGATAACTCTAACTCAAAGCCTAGACTTAGAATGGATAGGAAAATCCCTGAAAATCCATGGAGGGTGATCGTTGACAGTCAAAAAACCCATGTATGGTCTTCCGGAGACATACCGGTCGACTATACCGGTTGCACATAGTGCGACCGGTATGTTGCGATCGCTACCTCTCGGGAGGTTATCTGTGGGGACCGGCTGACCATACCGGTCGCCAGTCTTTCCCACAGAGCTGCGACCGGTACATGCCACCGGTCAGCTCTGTGAGGGTGTTTTGTAACCATGTTGGTTTCTGACCAACATGAAATCCTAAGAAGTATTTCCTAATGAAACCCAAATAATATTGTAGGACTTTGTGACATATCGTTTGGACCTTGCGACGTGGAGCAAGTTATCGAACGAGCGTCAGGTAAGGGAATCTGACCTAAACCTAATAATTAATGGACAGTAAATTATTGTTAATCACCTGGTTATATGAGATGTGTTGTTTGTGCATATTCACATGCCATCCTTTACTTTTAGTTATTATTACTGTTCATGCATTGATAGGATGTGATTGTTAGGCATGTGATTGTTTTCGTTAGTGTGTAGAGTGGGGCATGGGCCTGGGATCGCTCTTCACACTAGCACCTTTTGTAGTATTCTGTCTTAACATGCTTGGTACGGGTGGGGTATCAGGGGAAGGTCATGGTACGGTGGTCTCCGATATTGATGTTGTCCCGGCCATTGTTATGTGGTACGGTGGATTCCGAGTCGACGCTGGCTTGTCCACGATGCTTTAGCTCTATCTCTATGCCGTAGGGAGTTATGTTGGGATAGGGTCTACCTGCGTATTGTTTCTATCCTAGTGGGTTAGTTGCGGATAGGGCATCAGGGGAGGTGTGGGAATGCCTTAGCTCTATCTCTATGCCGTAGACGGCTATGCTGGGATAGAGCATACATTGATGACATATAGGATTGGTTAGTTGCGAGCCCAGTTTGCGAGCCTTGGCCAGTAGGGGCTTAGGTACTGGTATGGGTAGAGTATCAGGGGAGGTACGTGGGTATCTTAGCTCTATCTCTATTCCATGGTGGGTGCATGTGGGCCGATGGGGGTGTGATCCATGAGGTGCCACACACTCGTGTATAGAGGTGTGGGGGGCCACCAAACCTTTCTATAGCACATTTGCAAACTTAAAACCAGACCACAGCATAAAATTGATTGTTACTCATGCATAATCTTGTGAAACTGTCTGATTGTCTTACTGAGCTGTGTTGTGAGCTCACCCTTTGTGTACACATTGTTTTTAGATGTTGATGCAGGTTATACTATTGACGAATACGTGAACGCTCCGACGTATGGAGGTGTAGCTGCTTTGGATGTACAAGCAGGGGAGGACGAGCATGACGCTTCATGCGAGTGCCCTTTCTGCGTGTACCTTTGAGTTGTTTTCTTTATTTAATTTTCTTATTTTTGTTTGGTATTAAGAGTTTTAAAAGATATTATAGTTTATGTGTTTGAATTTGGATAATGGGATATTTATTTAAATTATCAATAGATACTCAGTTCATTTTATTTAAAGTCTTCCGCTGTATATTTATATTCTGATTGTGGTTATATGTAATGGTTTGTATGGGTGGACACGGCCTATTCGAGATCCTGGTGTGAACCGTTGGTTCAATGACGGTTCACTCACACCATTCTGGTTGGATCAGAATTGGGGTGTGACAGCGACCTTATCAGTTCTGTGACTTTAGCTCAAGATCGTTTATGATGTAACTATAACTGTCAAGCTTCTTGAGTAGTGACCTTATCAGGTTTGTGACATTGGCTCAAGACCACTCATGATGTAACTGTAGTTGTGCTTTGTGCTCTGGATTTGTAACCTGTGGATGTATAGCCTTTGGCTGTGTAGCCCCTAGATGTATAGCCTTTGCACCGAATTTGGGGTGTCCCAAATTGCCTACGTATCCTTTGGGACTTCCATCCCTCCGGAATCAGGTTCTGCGTAGTTCGTGTAAGACCTGCACTCCATGAACCCGATCTAAACCTTGATTTCATGTCGTAACAGGTCTTCCAATCATCACCGGGCCAGACGGGACGAGCGGATGACAACCAAGTATGAAATCATACCAAACGGACCAAATTAGGTATGAATTTAGTCATACCGGTCGATGGTACTGGTCTTAGCATTGGTACCGGTCGACCGGTATAGTCAGTAGACTATCAAGATCCGGAACCGGATCTCTACGGGTCCTACTTTCCAAATTCCGAACCCTAGGACTTTCCTAATCCTAGGAGGCTTCCTAAACCTAAACCTAACCTATATAAACCTCTTTAAACCTCCTATAATCTCTTCCATTAATCCTCACAAACCCTAAAAAGGATAAAGAGGCTGAAGAAGGAGGAGAAGCTAGGAAGAGCCGATATTGTTATTCAACGAATAACACCTTACCGCCAGTTGACGGTGAGTGCTTAAACCTTCTTTTACATTATGACTCTAGAATTATGACTCTAGTATGTTTAGGTTGCTTTGATCAATACCATGCAAAGCAGGTATTGATCTAAAACCCTATTTTTTCGATAAACTCTATTTTGCCAACAAACCCTAACCTAGTCGGTAAACCCTAGATTCGAGTTCTAGGAAGGAGACCGTCAAAGCTAGGGCTTGAATGGAGTTGGGAGAAACTCTAACTGAGTGCTCAAACCTAGAATGGGTAGGAGAAACCCTAGGATCAATAGGGGATGATCGACAACAGTCGAGAATCGGACGTATGGTCTTCCGAAGACATACCGGTCGACTATACCGGTTGCACCCTGTGCGACCGATACTGTGACCAGTACCTTCTGGGAGCTGGTCTGTGGGGACCGGCTGACCATACCAGTCATAGGTTTCCCCACAGTGCTGCTACCGGTA
Organism: Protea cynaroides; assembly: GCA_028583415.1. Taxonomy (NCBI): domain Eukaryota; kingdom Viridiplantae; phylum Streptophyta; class Magnoliopsida; order Proteales; family Proteaceae; genus Protea; species Protea cynaroides. The sequence goes on along the minus strand of CM053276.1, from coordinate 68,182,293 downwards.
CTATGACCGGTCAGTTCTGTGAGATGTGTTTTGTTATCGTTGGTTTTTCGACCAACATAAAACCTAAGAAAACTATTATAACTAAACCCTAATATTGTATAGGACTTTGTGATAGCACGTTTGGATCTTGCGACGTGGAGCAAGCTATCAAACAAGCGTCAGGTAAGGGAATAAAACCTAAACCCTAATAATCTAATGGACAGTAAACTGTTGTTAATAACAATGATTCTGTGGATTGATGTTTGTGCATACTCGCATGTCATCCTTTACTTTCAGCTATTATTATTGTTCATGCATATTCGCTATGCTAGGATGTGATTGTTAGGCATGTGATTGTTTTCATTGGTGTATGAAATGGGAAGGGCCTGGGGTCTGGGATCATTCCTCACACTAGCACCTTTTCATAGTATTCTATCTTAGCATGCTTGGTGAAGGTAGGGCATCAGGGGGAGGACGTGGCACTGTGGTCTCCGGCCTGGCCACCAGACTCTAGCTCTATCTCTATGCCGTAGAAAGCTATGTTGGGATAGAGTCTACCTTTCATATCATTTTGTTTTAGCATGCTTGGTGCGGATAGGGCATCAGGGGGAGGACGTGGCACTGTGGACTCCGGCCTGGCCACCAGACTCTAGCTCTATCTCTATGCCATAGGGAGATGTGCTGGGATAGGGCCTACTGTGATGACATATAGGATTGGTTAGTTACGAGCCCAGTTTGCAAGCCCTCGCCAATAGGGGCTTACGTGTTGGTATGGGTAGAGCAACAGGGGAGGTGTTGGCGGTGTTGATCCAGACATCTTAGCTCTATCTCTATTCCATGGTGGGTGCATGTAGGACGGCAGTGGTGTGATCCACTGAGCGGCTTCACACACTCGTGTATAGAGGTGCGGTGGCCGCCAATCTTTTCTATAGCACATTGCAAACTTAAACCAGACCATAATATAATATGATTGTTACTCATGCATATAAATGTTACATTGTTTGATTGTCTTACTGAGCTAAGTTGTGAGCTCACCCTTGTGTACACACCATCTTTTGATGTTGATGCAGGTTACACGGTGGATGACTACATGAATGTGCCGACGTACGGAGGCGTGGCTGCTCTGGACGTGCAGGTAGGAGAGGACGAGCATGACACTTAATGCGAGTGCCCTTTCTGCGTGTATCTCTAGGATTTTTCTTTATTTGTTTCAATTATTTTTGGTTGACATTAAAGTGATGTAAAGATATTTATTTATGTTTGAGAATTTGAATAATTGAATAAATATTAAAGACTTTCGCTGTATTTATTATTATTCTGATTGTGGTTATGTGCAATGATTTGTATGAGTGAACACGGTCTTATTGAGATCCTGGTGTAAACCATTGGTTCAGTGACGGTTCACTCACACTTCTAGTTCAGTTGGAATTGGGGTGTGACAGTTCGGGCCTTGCTGTGTTTTTTTTTTCATGCAGTGTTCCATCTATAAACTAATCAAACTTGAGCACGTTACCAAAGGATACCTATAAAGATGCAAATCCACAACAACATAGGTCATGAGCATATCCAACGGATTTTCTTAGGCCGTAATTACTCAGACTCGTTCTGACCACACTTCTGCTAATGCACATATTTATATTGTATTACCATGTCTGGGCTTAAATTTTTGAGCCAACTGATAGTGTGAGAGAAATCAATGGCCTTGATAGGCTGATAAGAAACTGTTCCAAATGGGTCAGCCATCTGGGAGAGTGTTTGGTTGTTTATGTGGAATGGTCTGATCCTCACTAGGAGATGCCATTTTGGCTTATGAAGGATGGACCAGTAGAACTCTCGGACACCGTTTGGATTAATGAACGGCCGATGTGAGTTTCGGTCAGAGTTGTTATGATTATTTTTCAGAGTGGCATGCTTACAAGAGTCATGTCAGAGATGTAAAACAAGGGCTTGATGTGAAACTCTAGAAAAACCGTTGGATTATTGGACTGGAGATAGAGTTCTTGCCTAAAATCAGGAATTCCTTTCCCTAACAATTGATGAACTGATGTATTATCCCTTTATGATGAAAGTTGTTGTCTTGTCTTAAAATCTTGTCCAACCTTACTGTGAAACCTACCACATGGCTAAATCAGCTTGCCCCAAGCCTGTAAACGGAAGCCTGTCCACATTTTATTTTTTTGGTATGGCTACACGTAATACCGCTTTACTTGACCAGATTTGTTAAGTATTGTAATTCATCTCCGTTCAAATCAGTAAGACGAATGGCCTTCCCTGGTAATATTTCTTTGATGATGTATGGTCCGCTCCAGTTTGGATGAAATTTACCCCTTGGATCATGTGTTGCTTCTCTCTGCTCCTTCAGTACTAAATCATCAACTCCTAAATGACGGATTCGGACTTTCTTGTTGAATGTATTTGCTATTCTTTGCTGGTACTTCTTTATGTTGTCTGCCACCTTGATTCTTCTTTCATCTATGAGGCTCAATTCGTCATATCTAGCTTGAAGCCATTTTGTCTCGGGGATCTTGCTTTCCATTGCTCCCATTAGTGATTGCACCTGCAACTCAACAGGGAGTACTGCTTCCATGCCATAGACCAAGGAGTAAGGTGTTGCCCCAGTAGATGTTCTGATTGAGGTTCTGTAAGCCCAAAGTGCATATGGGAGTTTATCTACCCAATCAGCATTGGTTTGTACCATCTTTTGTAAAATAACTTTTATGTTCTTATTGGCCACTTCGACTGCCCCATTTGACTGTGGTCTATATGGGGAGGATCTATGTCTCTTGATGTAGAATTTGTCACACAGTTCCTCTACTTTACCCCTGAAGTGTTGTCCTTGATCAGAAATAAGAGCTTGAGGCACCCCGTGTCAACAGATGATCTGCTCTTGTAGGAATTTTGCCACTTTGTTTGCTGTGAGCTTTGCATATGCCTGAGCTTTCACCCATTTTGTAAAATAATCAATGGCTACCAAAATAAACTTTTGTCCACTTGATGCTTTAGGATGTATCTTGCCTATCACATCAATGCCTCAAGTCGAAAAAGGCCATGGGGAGTTGAATGTGTGCAATTCTGTCGGAGGTACATGTATCAAATTGGTGAATATTTGGCATTTGTGGCATTTCTTCACATATTCTACATAGTCTGGCTCCATTGAGTTCCAGAAGTACCCTAGCCAGAGGATCTTCTTTGCAAGCATTCTAGCATTCATATGGGACCACACACTCCTTAGTGTACTTGCTCGACGACATTCTGTGCTTGCTCTTCATCAACACAGACTAGTTGTATTCCTTCATAAGATCACTTGTACAAGATGTCTTCACACAACACAAATTGAAAGGCATATCTTCTCAAGAATTTCTTGTCTCCTACCGACGCATCGATGGGCTACTTTCCTTCTTTGATGAAATCCACAATTGGCGCAAACCAAGGGCGACCATCGACTGTCAAGGCATTGATTTCACCCACGTGTGCATGCTGTGTTCTTCTTTCAATTATCAAAGGTTTTGATCTTCTCTGCTGGATCATCTCCAGTCATTAATGCTAGGGTGGCCAATGCATCAGCATATGTATTAGTATCTCTGGGTGAGTAGTTAAACTCTATCTACTCAAAGTTTTGGGCCAATGTCATTGCACATACCTTGTAGGGTATCAATTTTTCATCCTTGGTCCTCCAATCTTCTCTAACTTGATAAATGACAATAGAGGAATCACCATATACTTTCAGCTTCTTGACGCCAATGGCTAATGCCGCTTTCAAACCCATAATGCATGCTTCATATTCTGCAATATTGTTTGTGCAATCAAATTCCAAATGGAAGGCATATGGTATAAATATACCATCTGGGTCTATGAATAGCACTCCTGCACCGTATCCTCTATGATTGGCTGCTCCATCAAAGAACATAAGCCATGTATCTGTTTGTCTATCTTCTTGAGTCACAAGTACCTCCTCATCTGAAAACACATCTTCTAAGTGTTGGAAACTATCTTCTACTGGATGCGCAGACAAGTGTTCAGCTATCGCACTCCCTTTTATGGACTTCTGGGTGGTGTATGTGATGTCAAACTCTGATAACAGTAATAACCATCTGGCCATTCTTCCTATAAGGGCAGGCTTCTCAAATAAGTATTTCAATGGATCCATCCGAGAGATTAGTATGATATGATATGAGAGAATGTAATGCCTCAATCTCTTTGTTACCCAAACTAAAGCAGTACATGTCATCTCTAATGAGGTGTAGTTGGCTTCATATCCAGTGAACTTCTTGCTTAAGTAGTAGATGGCTTTCTCTGATCGCCCATTAGAGTCATGTTGCGCGAGCATTGTTCCCATAGAATTGTCCAATACTGACAAGTATAGTAGCAGGGGTCTCCCAGGCACTGGGGGTACGAGGACCGGTGGATTCATCAGATATGTCATGATCTTCTCGAACGCCATTTGACATTGAGGGTTCCAGGTCTTTGGCTGATTCTTCCTCAACAGCTTAAATATTAGCTCACATGTGGTTGTGAGGTGTGCAATGAATCTGTTTATGTACTGTAATCTTCTTAAAAATCCCCTTATTTCTTTTTCAGTCCTTGGTGGTGGCATCTCTGTTATAGCTTTGATTTTTTATGGATCTATCTCAATGCCTCTACAGCTAACCATGAAGCCCAACATCTTCCCTATTGTCATTCCGAATGCACATTTTTACGGGTTCAGTCTCAACTTGTATTGTTTAATCCTCTCAAAGAATGCTCTGAATGTGAATATGTGGCCTTCGCGGGCAACAGATTTTACAATCATATCATCAACGTACACCTCAACCTCTTTGTGGATCAGATAATGTAATATGGTTGTGGCCATTCTTTGATATGTCGCTCCAACGTTCTTCAACCCGAATGGCATTACAATATAACAGTAGGTGCCCCAGTTCGTGGTGAAAGCAGTCTTGGCTTTATCTTCCGACGCCATCTTTATTTGGTTGTACCTTGAGAATTCATCCATAAATGATAGTAGTGCATGTCCTGTAGTATTGTCTACCAAAATGTCAATCTTGGGTAGTGGGAAATCATCCTTAGGGCTTGCTTTATTTAGGTTTTTATAATCCACGCATACCCTCAACCGTCCGTCCTTCTTAGGTACAATCACAATGTTTGCCAACCACTCAGGGTATCTAGTTACTTCTAAGAATCCTTCATCCAATTGCTTCATTGTGTCCTCTTTGACCTTTAATGTCCATTCAGGTCGTAGCCTTCTCAACTTCTGTTTATGTGGCTTTGCTTCTGGGAACAAAGGTATCTTGTGTTGCACAACTTTAGGATTAATGCCAGGCATGTCTTCATTGGACCAAGCAAACACATCTTGGTACTTTATTAGCAATTCTGTCATCAGGGCCACCTCTTCTTCAGTCAAGGTAGCGCCAATATTGATCTCACGAGGCTCCTCAACTATACCTAGATTGATCATTAGGAAGTCTTCGCCAGCAGGTTGGACCTTCTTCTCTTCTGAGATTTCAACTTGTCGTTGTATTTCAATAGGAATTTCATCATATTCATCATTCTTAGAGTTAGAGCTTAAAATTGGAATGGAAGATGTAGACACAGACTAATAAGAAATATCATCTTTATTAATTATGGATAACAGTGGTATAGAAGAAGTGGCTCCTAATGGAGCGGACTCAAAGCTGGAAAAGGACTCATTCCTATCTATTGACTCTTCTACTATGGGCCCAGACATGGCCATACTAGGAATACATGACTCAGCATTGGTGTAGACAAAACTATCTAAGCAACTCCAATTTGGGATCACACCGTTGAAGGGATAGATCAGTTGTTGTGGATTTGGCTCTTCATTTTGGTTTCCTACGGTGAGTGTCATCACTTGATCTTCCTCGAACAAGTTACCGATGTCAACTATATCTGCCTCAGATTGTAGCTCTCTTCTTTGCTCTTTTGCCGGTGTCTTCTCAGTATCTTCCCAGTCAATGGTACAGTCGAAGAAAATCTCAAACCTGGGCCATCGTCTCTAGAATCACCCATCAAACCATGGTTCGGAGAAACCATGGAAAGGTGAGTCATCTCCTTCTTTGACGAAATACCTATTCAGAGTTATGTAGTATGGAGTATTTTCTTGACTGTCCAATCCTTCAGTCAATACTTGATTGATTTGCCCATCTGTTCTCTGTTGTTGCCATCTTTCTCTCCTCATGTCTGTAGCCTTTATTGTACTACAACTATCATATGCATTACTATTTTTGTATTTCTTCTTCTCGAGCCTCAGAAATCTTTTATCGGCTCCCTATTGTTTTCGCTCTATCAACTCTAAATCATTTCCGTTGGGTATGTACCCCAGTCTAAATTTGTGCTCATTAATTAACATAGATAAGACTTCAATATTACCTTGTTGATGTAAGCCGAGGCCCATTCTTGGAAAATAAGACATATTTAGCAATTGACGAAAAGGAAAGGACAAATGCATACCTGTGGGATCTGCCCCTGTGATAGCCAAGATGTTGTCTATTTTAAATCCGCCAAGATAGACAGTCTCAGATGATCCCTCATCACATTCAAAACCCATTCTCCCTGTAGCCAGTACATTGACCATTTCTGAATCCGCATTGATGATTATGATGACGTCCCCATGTATGAATTTGACTTTCAAATGCAGGGTGGACGCAACTGCATTAGTTGCATGTAACCATGGTCGACCCAGTAGTATATTAAATGTAGCCTGGATATCAATGACTTGGAACTCTGTATCAAATACAGCCGGACCGACTCGGATAGGCACAGTGAAGACACCTTGGATGGCCTTGTGGGTGTTATCATAAGCCTTGATGATCAGATCTAATGGTTTCATCTCTTCATCTTTGGATCCCAAGTACCTGAATGTTCTGAGGGGAAATACATTTAGGGCTGACCCATTATCAATAACACTTGTGAGACAACCTTGTCTCTCCAACCAATAGTGATGTGTAGTGCTTTGATGTGTTTGGCTCCTTCACTAGGGAGGTCTGCATTGCTAAATATGATTGAATTTACTGCATAACGGCCGCCGACCAGATCCGCTAGTTCATTGCAATCCATTATTACCGGGACATGTATGTTAGTCAGGGATTTTAGCACGGCGTCCCTATGAGCTTTTGATGCCATCAATAGCTCCAAGATGGAGACATTTGCTTGCGTCTTCTGCAATTGCTTAAGAACCAGATTGGGTGGTTCAGGTTGACTAGATTGCCCCAGTTCCTTTTCTCTGGCCAATTGGGCTGGATTCTCTGCTGCTAAATGTGCTGGTTGTACCGTTTGCATGTACCAGTTTCTATCACAGTCCTATCTTCTCCTAGGATGTAGATGCCGTAGTTATCAAACTGTTCATCCAAATGACTGATTTCATGTCCTTCACCAGGTATGTAGATTCTGAATTCATCAAATTGTTCATTCAGCTGAGTAATTTCTTGTTCTTCATCGGGTTATGGACAATGTAAGGCTCCTCTGACTCTTCAGAATGTCCATAGTACCAGGGATAAGTAAGATCAAACTCCTGGTCCAAATTGCCACCTATCATGCAAACTTCATTCTCCGGAACCTTTTCCTTGGACTCTGACATCTCCCATTCTATGAAATTCACATTATGATATAGGAGTGGATTATTGTTGATTGATGCCTGATTGGTTCTTCCTTATACTTTGAATGCCCCTGAATCAATTAGGTCTTGTATGGCATTTTTGAGGTTCCAATAGTATTCTGTATCATGACCTGCTTGATTGTGAAACTTACGGAATTTCTCCACATGATAAGAGGCTGGTGGTGGGTTTGGCACATTCATGGGTGGTGGTGGCTTTAATTTTCCAACCCTCATCAATCTTTCCATCAACGCCTCCCTTGGTAATGATAGCTCTGTATACAACCTGAAAGGCCTTTGTCGTGGAGCTGGTAATGCATAGTTACTTGGTGTCGGTGCAACAACTGTATTCGTAACTGCTACTTCCTTGTGGGTGTGGGCATTGTTGTATTTGGGTTGATAGGATCTCCTGCTTGGACCCGCCTTCGACTTTTTCATTTTCATTGGGAGTTCATCTCCATAGTTAATGGCATCTTCTACTTATTGCCCCGCGACGACCAACCCTTTGAATGTGAGGATAGCCTATCCAAATATATATGCTTTGTATGCTTTATTGAGTCCTTTCATCATCATTTGGACCTGGTCCCTTTCTGACGGTCGATCCCAAAGTTGTGCGGCCACTTTCCTGAACCTGGTCAAGTATTTTGTGAAGCCTTCATCAGACTTTTGTACCATGGTCTCTAATTGCCTCCTATGAGTTATGATCTCAATATTATAGGAGTAATGATTGGTGAACGCTCTAGTGATATCGATCCAAGAGTGGACTTGTGAGGGATTCAAATTCATTAGCCATCTATGTGCCCCTCCAGTTAATGAGAATTGGAATGTCTGCCCCAGTTATTCATCAGTAAACCCCTGCCCTTGCCTTAACAATCGTGTGAATGATCTCAGATGTGTCTTGGGGTCCCCTGTCCCATCAAATTTTTCAGTAGTCCATTTAAATTTCGACGGCAGTTTGGCATCTGGGAAGAAGCACAGTCCCTCAGAATCAATGATCTGGCTTTCTATGCCCTTCAGGCCCCTCAGTAATTATTCTACATGACTTAGTCGGTTCCCATATGGAACTTCAGATTCCTTTGGCTTCTTAATTGAAAGAGCCTTCTGGATAATCGATCGTTGCTTGCAGACAACCTCTCCCTCTTCCTCAAAAGTGGGGTTTGAGAACACAATTAGATTATTCTTGCTAGGGGTATCTTCCTTTGCCGCGGAGGGTGTATCCTCCTTTCCTAGTAACTTATGCACATTTCGTAACATGACAGCCATCTCATTTACAGTAGCCTCTATCTTGGTTACTCGGTTCTCTAATGAATTCTCATCTTGATCACAATTAGCCATAACTTCAATTGGTTTTTCAGGAATAGGCCCGACCGGTTTAGTGATGGGTACTCTAGACAGCCTATTGGTGATAGGATCTCTTATCTAAAGGGTAGCAATGCTTGCAGATTGGCTCGATAGTCACCTAATGTTAGAATAGATCAACGGATTAGGATTTGAAAATGACTGGACACGTGAAGGTTTTACATGCACACACAAGCTAACTCGACCAATACAATGTTAGCTCCCTTATGAAATCTATTGAATAAATATTATCAAAATCAATTTAATTGTTTCGACGGACCCTGTGATTGGTCTTGGGCCTCATGACCCAAATGGCTCATTAGACAGCAAGATTCGACCACTTAGTTCGTTGAATTCAAAGAAATTAAAATGGATATACTTATTTGTAAATTTCATATGGGATAGTTAGCAAAAGCGGTTCATGACTGAACAAACCGATAAATGACCGCTCAATCATTGTACATATGCCGTGATAGGGAATTTCCAATCGTTTTTTTGAAACCGATGTATTAACAATGATAGATCCGACGCATTGAGCTCATTGATAGAGAGTGTACAGTGGTCGTCCGCTATGACATGGAATAGGTTTATACAATCCTCCCGCTCTTAACAAGTGAGAGTTCAAGTTGCTCATCGTGTGAGATCAAACATGTCAAATCGAGAGTAAAAACAGGCAGAACTTCGATATTACGGGCATGGATATTGTGATTGAACGGGTTTTACCATGTTGGTTCAAAGATAGACCAAAAATAACATACATGTGGCTCAAACTGGGTTAGGACAGAAAATGCCACCTTGACGAGGACGGGGTAACCTATCACCGAATGCACGATGAATAATGGGCCCCCATTCCCTTTATATACTATAATGCAAGAATCAAGTGATGTGGAGTAGCATAACGCATTCCCAGGTGGACCTAAGAAACACTCTTCAGAGGCTGCTCGCCGATCGTGATCTCACAAAGTACAGGCCAAGGTTGTGTGTTTCGCCTAGCGGGCTGCCCCACATGCATCAGACCCGGTTCGACTACTCGCATGAAAGTGTGACTAAACCCATATCCCCCAAAGAAATATGTATAAACAATAAAAATAGTACCCTAGATCTAGCATCAAATGTCAAGCAATCAATATAAGGAAAGTGTGAAATCTACATGCAAATTTCGGGGACAAAATTTTTTTTAAGGGTGGGGGAGTTGTAAGACCCGCCCTCCATGAACCTAATCTAAACTGTTTATTCATGTCATAATAGGTCTTCCAAAGACTACTTTTAGGACAAGGTATGGGCATTATGAGTTCCTGGTAATGTCGTTCGGGTTGACTAACGCTCTAGCGTCGTTCATGGAACTGATGAACCGAATGTTTCATGACATGTTGGACATTTCGGTCATCGTGTTCATTGACGACATCTTGGTCTACTCAAAGGACAGGGAGGCTCATGCAACACATTTGAGAGCAGCTCTACAACGGCTGAGAAGGGAGAAGCTTTACTCCAAGTTCAAGAAGTGTGAATTTTGGCTGAAAGAAGTGGCCTTCTTGGGTCACGTAGTATCTGCAGATGGTATCAAGGTGGATCCAAGCAAGATCGCAGCTATAGTATGATGGGATGCACCGAAATCAATTGCAGAGATTCGTAGTTTCCTTGGATTGACTGGTTACTATAGAAGATTCATGGAAAACTACTCAAGGATCGCCTTCCACTTACCAGATTAATCAAGAAAGGAGAAAGGTTCATATGGACAGATGAGTATGAGAAGTTCTTTCAGACTTTGAAGTCAAGACTAGTCTATGCACCTATCCTGACCATCCCAGCACTAGGCTTGTCGTTTACCCTATATACGGATGCCTCAGGATTGGGTCTTGGATGTGTGTTGATGAAAGGAGAACAGGTGATTACCTATGCATCAAGACAGTTGAAAGAGCATGAGAAGAACTATCCTACTCATGATCTGGAGTTAGCAGCAGTTATTCACGCAATCAAGACTTGGTGGCACTACCTTTATGGTGAGAAGTTTTAGATTAAGTCGGACCACAAGAGTTTAACTTATCTTTTTACTCAAAAAGACCTGAATATGAGACAGAAAAGATGGTTGGAGCTATTAAAAGATTATGATTGTGACATCCAGTACTATCCAGGTAAGGCAAACGTTGTGGTTGATGCCTTAAGAAGAAAGTGGGCATTAAAACCTGAGGCAGGACCTAGTACAAATGCTGCATTGTGTGCTGCAGCCTCAGGCTTAATAGAGAATGATAAAGGACATATATTAGAAACTGTAGGAGATCTAGTGGAATAGGGCTTAATTCATAAGTTCACATTGATGTTCGCAGCTTTGAAGATCTCATCGGATCTCATAGATGAGGTCAAAGTAGCAATCCTACAGGATCCAAACCTCAAGACTGTGCAAGAAGATCTAGAGAAGGGTAAAAGAAACCCTGATTTTACCTTGGATTCAGACAAGGTACTCAGGTATCGTGGATGATTATGTATACCTGAGAGTGAGAACTCAAATATCAGAGATAGAGTTATGACAAAAGCTCATTACACCCCATATTCGGTACATCCAGGAATCACCAAGATGTACCATGATTTAAGAAGATTATATTGGTGGAGGGGTATGAAAGCGGATATAGCTCGATTTGTATTCCAATGTCTGAATTGCCAGCAAGTTAAAGCTGAAAGGCAGAAACCCGTAGGTTTGCTACAACCACTATCGAAGCCAGCATGGAAGTGGGATTGTATCACAATGGATTTTGTCACTGGCCTACCCTTGACACCAAGGTCAGTGGATGCAGTATGGGTTATAGTTGATCGCCTTACCAAGACAGCTCGATTCATCGCTGTGAGACCTCAGTATACCATGGAGAAGCTGGCCAAGCTATATGTGGATAATATAATCAGACTTCATGGCATCCCAGAATGTATAGTATCTGACAGAGATCCTCGTTCTACATCAAAGTTCTGGGAAGGATTTCAGAAAGCCATGGGAACCAAGTTGAAGTTTAGCACAACTTTTCATCCTCAGACAGATGGGCAGTCAGAAAGAACTATTCAAATCTTGGAGGATATGCTCCGAGCGTGTACCCTAGATTTCAAAGGAGCTTGGGATGACAAATTATCGCTCATCGAGTTTGGGTATAACAATAGTTACCAAACTACGATCCAAATGGCTCCATATGAGGTACTCTATCGGAAGAAATGTCGTACACCTTTGTTATGAAATGAGGTGGGAGAGAGAAGGATTGTAGGACCGGAGTTCGTCGAAGAAACTTGTCGAGTGATTGATCAAATTAAGGAAAGATTGAAGACAGCTCAAGTTCGACAAAAGCACTATGCAGATAACCGACGTTGAGATCTGGAGTTTGTAGTGGGTGATAAAGTGTTCTTGAAGATATTACCTGTGCGAGGTCTGAAATAGTTTGGTAAGAAGGGAAAGCTATGCCCCAGGTATGTGGGACCATATGAGATTTTGACCAGACGTGGCAATGTGGCATATCAACTGGCTCTACCACCATCTATGTCAAGCGTTCATGATGTGTTCCATGTTTCTTTATTGAAGAAGTACATCAGGGATCCATCGCACATCTTGACAGCAGACCCACCAGACTTAACAGAGGACTTGACATTTGAAGTAGTACCTGTGATGCTCACAAGCCGAAAGGTATAATATCTTCGAAGCAAGGATATCCATTATGTGAAAGTGCATTGGAAAATCCAAGATGTAGAAGAAATCACTTGGGAGGAAGAGAATGCGATGCGAAAGGAATACCCTAACCTTTTTGACGATCAAGGTACGTTCAAATTTCAAGGCCGAAATTTATTTTAAGGGTGGGGGAGTTCTGAAACCTACATGTAAATTTTAGAGACGAAATTTCTTTTAAGGGTGGGGGAGTTGTAAGACCCGTACTCCATGAACCCGATATAAACCTTTTATTCATATCGTAACAGGTCTTTCAATCATCACTGGGTCAAATGGGACGAGCGGATGACAATCAGGTACAAAAATGAACCTCAAAGTATGATATATTTCATACCGATCGATGCTATCGGTCGACCGGTATATCATGCGCAGCAGACCACTTAGATCCAAAAATGGATCTCTACGGGTCACATTTTCTAAATTCCAAAGCGAAGGACTTTCCTAATGTTAGGGGGCTTCCTAAAATCAACCCTAGCCTATATAAGGACCCTTAAACCTCCTTAAATCCCTGCATTGATCCTCACAAACCCTAGAGAGGAGAAAGAGATTGAAAAAGGAGAAGGAGCTAAGGAAGGAGAGGGAAGAGCCGTCATTGTCATTGGAGGAAGAACACATAACCGCGAACCAAAGGTAAGTGCTTAAACCTTCCTCTATGTTAAGCGTTCTAGAATGGTTAGTCATGATTGGATCAATACCATGCAAAGCGAGGTAATGATCTAAACCATATTTTGTCGTCAAACCCTAATCCAGTCAGTAAACCCTAGATTCAAGTTCTAGGTTGAAGATCATCGAAACTAAGACTTAAATGGAGTTGGAAACAACTCTAACTCAGTGCTCAGACCTAGAATGTATAGGAGAAACCCTAGAATCAATAAGGGGTGACCGACGGAAGGCGAGAACCGGGTGTATGGTCTTCTGGAAACATATCAATCGACCATATCGGTCGCACCATATGCGACCGGTACTACGACCGGTATCTCCTGAAGACTGGTCTGTGGGGACCGGTTGACCATATCGATTGCACCTTTCCCCACAGTGTCATGGCCGGTACCTGCGACCGGTACTCGCGATCGGTCTACTCTGTGAGAAGTGTTTTGAACTTGTTGGTTTTTCGACCAACATAAACCCTAAGAAAAACTATTCTAACATAACCCTAACGTCGTGTAGGACCTTGTGATAGCAAGTTTGGATTCTGTGACGTAGAGCAAGCTATCAATCAAGCATCAGGTAAGTGAATTAGACCTAAACCCTAATAATTTAATAACAGTAAAACATTGTTAATAATTATGATTCTATGGATTGATGTTTGTGCATACTCGCATGTCATCTTTACTTTCAGTTATTATTATCGTTTTTATTATTATTGTTCATGCATACTCGCTATGCTAGGATGTGACTGTTAGGCATGTGATTGTTTTCGTTGATGTGGAATGGGAAGGGCCTAGGGTCTGGGATCATTCCCACACTAGCACCTTTTCATATCGTTTTGTCTTAGCATGCTTGGTGCGGGTAGGGTATCAAGGGGAGGAAGTGGCACTATGGTCTCCGGCCTGGCCACTAGACTAGCTCTATCTCTATGTGGTAGGGAGCTGTGCTGGGATAGGGCCTACTGTGATGATATATAGGATTGGTTAGTTGCGAGCCCAGTTTGCAAGCCCTCGCCAATAGGGGCTTACGTGTTGGTATGGGTAGGGTATCAGGGGAAGTATTGGCTGTGTTTGATCCAGACACTTTAGCTCTATCTCTATTCCATGGTGGGTGCATGTGGGACGACAGTGGTGTTTGATCCATTAGGCGGCTTCACACACTCGTGTATAGAGGTGCGGTGACCGCCAATCCTTTCTATAGCACATTGTAAACTTAAAATCATACCATAATGTGAATGTTACTCATGTACTCATGCATATGTTTGTTGCATTGTCTGATTGTCTTACTGAGCTAAGTTGTAAGCTCACCCTTATGTACACACTATTTTTAGATGTTGATGCAGGGTATACTTTGGAGGACTGTATGGATGCTCCGACGTATGGAGGTGTTGCTGCTTTAGAAGTACAAGCAGAAAAGGACGAGCATGACGCTTCATGCGAATGCCCTTTCTGCGTATACCTCTAGGATTTGTTTAGTTTATTTATTTATTTTCAGTTGGATTTACAAATTGATGTAAGGATATTTATTTACATTTTGATGTGGAAAATAACTGAATATTTTATTTAAATTATCAATAGAAAAATCAGTTCATTTGATTTAAGACTTCCACTGTATTTTATTATATTCTGATTATGGTTATGTGCAATGGTTTGTATGAGTGGACACGGTCTTATTAAGATCCTGGTGTGAATCGTTCAGTGACGATTTGCTCACACTTTCGGTTCAGCCGAAATTAGGGTGTGACAAAAAGTATCCTAGGAGTCTGAATATTATTCCCCAGCGGAGTCGCCACTGTGAGGACAATGGGAAATGATGATCCTCCTCTGGATGAATGTGTATCCGTATCGATGAAGATCAATTGTTCTATTGGAGTCGCCACCTAGATTAAGGTCTAGGACCTCTAAAAATGTAGCCTCACCCTAAGGTAAGACTTCTATTGACTCGTGACCCAATGTATCAGTTCGTTGGTCTGCAAGAGATCGGGTAAGTATTCAGGGTACGGTTATGGGAAGGTGTTAGGCACCCAAACCGTCCGATCAATATCGGCCTCCTAAACATTCCTTAGACTCTAATTTTGACTGTGCTTGGTCAACTGGATGACTAGGGTTCAATGGGAGATGTCCTAAACCAAGTTGCTAAGTTATTATAACCTAGGGTTCAGCCAATCATGTTTTAAAACAAATAAACAAGCAATGAGTACAGTACTATACAGTGAACCGGACCAAAGATGGTTCGGTCTTGGACTAAATCTGAGACGCGTAAGACATCTCAAATTGCCTACGTATTCCAATCCTAGAAATTAAGTCCAAAACGTAGTTCAAAAAGGATTTTGTGATTAAAGATTATGGAAGTGATTTATGCATGTGCTTCAATTAGATTCTTTATTCAAGTTGAAGTTTATGCTGGATGTATGGTTGATGGGGGGCTTTGTACCATATTTGGGATTCCCAAATTACTTACGTATTCTAGGGTGTGCCCTAGAAATCAGGTACGACGTAGTTCGAAATGATTGTGAGAGTTGGATTTGGAATGTGTACCAAATTCCTACTATTTTGCCAATAGGATCTAGGGATGAGACCTAAATTCCTACCATTTTTATTTGGGGTGTGTACCAAATTCTTTTAATTTTTATCAATAAGATCTAGGGATGAGACCTAAATTCCTACCATTTTTATTTGGGATATGTACCAAATTCTTTTTATTTTTACAAATAGGATCTAGGGATGAGACCTAAATTCCTACCATTTTTATTGTTTCCATTTTTGTTAATAGGATCTAGGGATGAGACCTAAATTCTTAATATTTTTATTTTTCCTTTTTTAGGTTTCTAGGGTTTCCTATCTCTTTTTATTGTGATTTTCATTTTTTAGGGTCTCATAACCTAATTATTGTTTTTTTTTCTATCTTAGGGTTTCCAAGCCTAATTATTATTTTTTCCATTTTTAGGTTTCCTATCCTAATTGTTGTGCTCTTTCCATCTTTTAGGGTTTCCTACCCTAATTGCTGTGCTCTTTTCATTTTTTAGGGTTTCCTACCCTAATTGCTATTTTCTTTCCATTTTTAAGGTTTTTTACCCTAATTGCTGTGCTCTTTCTATTTTTTAGGATTTTCTACCCTAATTGTTATTTTCTAATTTATCTCTTTCCAAGACAAATATGGCAAATGAAAACATTTCAACTATAGTAGTGGTAGCATTCCAAATACAACAATGGTATCATTCCAAATATGATAGTAAGCATCTAAATATGGCAAGTGAGCATTTCGAGTATAGCATGTAAGCAATCCAATACAGCATTTAAGAGTCAATATAGCAGGTGACAATGCGTAGCCAAATATAGTAATGATCATATGAATAATCCAAACATGGCAAGTGAATGCTCTAAATGTAGTCATTTATTCAAATATGGTATGTACACAATCAAATATGGTAGGATTCACCAAGCAATTAATTGCATGTTACAATAAATGAGACATCAATGAAACCTTTTTTGAAAAATACAAAATTATCAAAAACATATGTTCAATGTTCTTTAAAAATATTGTAATTTTTATGAAGACATTTGGAATGATTAATGACTCAAAACTGTCAATAATGTGACACAAAGTTTCAGATATTGGACAAAACTATGAACTGCATTCAGATTCTATCGCATTACACAAGAATGACCATAAGTAGGTCTTCTGTAACTCAAATAAAGCTCTATTTTTTTCACAAAAATATGACTCAACATGCTATATTTCGGAGTCAAATCCCAATGGAGAGCAAAAACAGGTCAAAGATATGTCCCAAGACCGGATATGTACACTGGTCAAGTCTGTTCTAGATTTTTGATCAGTTGCACCATAAATTCTGAATAAAATCCTATACATAATGAAAATTAAATTCAAACATATGTCCATGTAGATAACTATCTGATCTAAAATTTCATCAAGAAAAACAAGTGAAAACAGTATATTTTCTTTGTGAAAAATGATCATTTCCAATCATGCAAATCAGTACATCCTGACAGATTCAAAATCAGTGCACTATACACTTAAAAATTGATAACAATTCAATAAAAAATCAAAAAAAAAATACGAAACCAGTGCCATTTTTGAGAAGCCTTTCATATCTAAATGTTTCTTTTCTGATTATGGTCATAAGACCCTTTTCTCGAGACTTTCTGATAGGGGATTGCATTATATCTGAGTAGAACAGCAATACCAAAGAAGAATTTTTTTGATATACTTTCCTAATTTCAAATGGAACGAAATTTATAGGGTAGTCTTCTAGCATATCAGAGAGACTCTCATAAAATTTTGGGCTTCAAAATCTAAGAAAAAATATATGTGATGCACGTCCTAAGTTTGGATCCTAAATCTGGAAATTTCAGATTAGAAAATCACTTTATGAAACTTGTCAAAAATATCAAACATCATCATATAGCATTCAAAACTTCATCATTGAGTAGTTTAGACAAATCATCATTCATAAAAAATACTAGACATAGGCATCCTAACATTAATATGCATCCAATAGAGCATTCTTGATCGAGATTTAATGGAAAATAAGTTTTTTTCAAGCAAAATCAATATTCAAGCATTCTAAAGACCTCTAAATTTGTTTAGGGTACTAACCTTGTGCTCGAATCGAGCGAAACCATCGATGTAGGATGTCTGGAGATCGTATCTAGCTCTTTGAAAGCGAATCCTCCTGCTCCTTTTCTCTGCTTCTCTCTCTCTTCTCTTTCTCTATTTTATTCTTCTCTTTTCTTTCTTTTCTCTTCTTCTTCTCTCTTTCTTTCTCCCTCTCTCACATTTTTCTCTCTCACTCACGTCCTCTCTCTCCTTGTGGTCTAGAAAAAGGATCATTCTCTCTCTGTCTTGGCCTATTTATGCTTTTATCTCCTCTTCTAGAAGATCTTTCTTTCCTTTTCTTCTGTTTCTTCTTTTTCTTCTAGAAAGTCCTTTTTTTCCTTTTTTCTTCTTTCCTTTCTTCTCTTCATTCCCTTTTTCCTTCTCCCTCTTCCCCACTTTTTCTACATGTTCTTTAGAGTAGAAAATGTCTCTCTCTCTCTCTCCTCTTCTCTCTTCCTTCCTTTTCTTCTTTTCTCTTCTAAAAAATCATTTTTTCCTTTTTTTCTTCTTTCCTTTCTTCTCTTCCTTCCCTTTTTCCTTCTCCCTCTCTCTTCCCAAAGTTTTCTACATGTTTTCTAGAGTAGAAAACGTCTCTCTCTCTCTCCTCTTCTCTCTTCCCTCCTTTTCTTCTTTTCTCTTCCTGCCTTTTCTTCTTTTTCTTCTGGAAAATTCTTTTTCCTTTTTTCTTCTTTCTTTTCTTCTCTTCCTTCCTTTTTCTCCTTCCTCTCTACGTTTTTTCTTTTTCTTTCTTTCTGTTTTCTCCTTCTTCTTCTAGAAAATCTCTTCTCTCTTTCCTTTCTCTCTCCTTCTTCTAGAAAATTCCTTCTTTCCTTTTCTTCTTCCTTCCTTTCTTCTTCTTCCTTCCATTCTTCTTCTTCCTTTTCTACTTCTTTCCTTTTTTTTCTTTCTTCTTTTCTCTCTTTTTCTCATTTTCTTTCTAGAAAGCATTTTTTTTCTTTTTTTCTTTTTTTCTTTTTTTCCTTTTTTATTTCCTTCCTCTTTCCTCCCTTTTTTTTTCCTTCTCCCTCTCTCTTTCACGTTTTCTTTCTAGAAAACATTTTTTTTCTTTTTTTCCCTTTTTTTTATTTCTCTCTCTTTCCTTTTTTTTTCTTCTCCCTCTCTCTTTCCCACGGCCTCTCTTTCTCCCTCTTTCTACGACCTCTCTTTCCTCTCTCTTTCCTATAATATATATGTATATATATATATATATATATATATATATATATATATATATATTATATATTATATATTTTTATAATATATATACCAAATATATATATATCCACATTATATATATATATATATATATATATATATATATATATATATATATATATATATTATACATTATACACATATAAAAGCATATGGGCTGATGTAACTCGGTCTGGATTGGTCTGAGCTGGGCTGGGCTAAGTTAGACTAAGCTAGATTAAGCTGATTTGGACCAAGGTTGATATTTCATAGTCCATTTCTGCCACCATTTCATATAGAATTTTTCATCTATTCTAAATTTTCTACGTTCACTTTGTAGAACACTAAAAATGAAGAATATTGGAACTTGAATCACCTCATTTGGAAATAAAATGGCCAACTTATGAATTTCTGAAGTTTAAGTAGGCCAATTATCGATAATTTGGTTAACCATTCTACATGGGATCCTTCGGAGACTTCTATCGAAAATCCTTAATGTCCACTTTGTAGAGTACTAAAAATGAAATGTAATGAAACTGAAATCACCTGATTTGGATATGGGGTGACCAAAAATATAAATTTCAAAAGATTAAATGACCATTTGCATGTGTAATTTTCCATCGGACCCTTCAGAGACTTCTACCCGAGATTTTCTATGTCCACTTTGTAGAACATCACAAATGAAGAATAATGGCCTTGGAATCATCTGAATCCGACGTAGAATGACAAAGATATGAAGCTTTGAAGTTCAAACGATAATTTTGCATGAAAGCTTGCATGGGGCCCATCGGTGACCTTTGTTCGGGATTTTTCACGTCCATTTTGAAGAGGACTGAAAATAAGGAATATTGGTCTTTGAATCATCTGATTCTGATATCAGATGATTAAGATATGATGACTTGAAGTTTAAATGATAATGCATGCATCATACGATAATTACGCAAATGCCCTTGCATTTTCAAACTGTAATATCTTCCATGTTTTGTGTCAGAATTTGATGATTCCGATCTCATTTTGAAGATAATTTCACGACCTATACGTCTGAGTAGGTAATAACCTATGACCCTGCTGTGGGGTTCATTAGAGAATCACAAATCTTTGGGTTAAAGGCCGAAAACCTGCCATATGGGTTCACTTATGCTGAGGGTGACAAAAATGGAGTGCTTACACCTAGTTCCTATTAAGGGCTTATGAGCTTATTTGGTTGCCAATGGAAAATCCTCTTAACACAACAAAAATCCAGTTAGATCGGGTTTTATGGGTGCAAGTTTTACAGTCCCACTCACCTTCCTTGTACTTTTCAAATTTTCTCTCACTTTCCCTCTCTGTCTACGCACCAGTAGGGTTTTATTCGTTTGAGGAAGGCAAAAATGGGGTGCTTACAGATACCCCTCTTTAGCCAAGATTGTATCAATTGAGGATAAAGATAAGATAACAAAATTTTTGCCTCCCATATCGGAGAGACAAAATTTTCCAAGAGGTAAGATCATCAGACCAATCATCTTAGCTCTCACACAATTGCCATGATAATCACAATAATATTAGGACTAACAATCATCATTACACAAATCATGTTCAATCAAAACAAATGACTCTGTTAACATGCGCACTCTGAATGGATTGGGAAGGACTGCTAAAAGTGGAAATGGTTATCATTTACAATATGATTGAGATAAGGTTAAGAATGAGTTTTGAACATTAACAACTCCTTGAGACTGAGACTAGAACATTGATAGCTCATTGAGACCGAATTTTGGAGATTGGGATTTGATCATCGAAAGCTCATCAGGACCAAATTTAGAGATTAAGATGTGAAAGTTGAAAGCTCTTTGGGACCAAATTTGGAGATTAAGATGTAAATGTTGAAAGTTCTTTGGGACCGATTTTGGAGATTTCTCCAAACTACCTATGTATCCTGGGATGCATCCTTCCCAAGAATCAGGTCACGGGATAGTTCGACTTGGGTACAGCCATTCATAATCATGATCATTCATGAGAGTAAGGGAATTTGAAAAAACGCATAATCTCCATCTCAAAATAGTGTCATTGCTAGATTCTAGATTGAAAGATACCGTAGTGGGAATTCTAGATAAACCTGGAGAGCAAAACAATCTCTGACCCATGTCCTTGATCAACTTTGGTGCTAACTCACTGAGAAAAATATAATTGGCTAAATCTTTGATTGTACATTGTAGTAGATCAAATTAGTAGAACAACCCCGCAACGAACATGATGATAGGGGCCAGGCCCATGATCTGGATTTATGAGCTGCTCAGAAGTTTTACAACAATGTCATATTAGGTTTGAGCAACATATGAGTTCAGCTTAAAGTAGGTGCAAGATGTCACTGGATTTGAATTCTTCTTTCTCATCGGATTTGATCTTTTTGAGAGAAGGATTGGAGAAGGAGAACGGTGACTCGATCAATCTCCCATTTTTAAGCAGAATGATTTGACAATCTAATCCAAATAGGTGCAAGATCGCATCCGGATTTCCTTTTTTAACATGAGTAAATGGAAAGCATGTAAGGACTGACAGAATGGGCCTACTCTGCCAAACAGAAAGTCAGTGATCATTGAACTTTGAAGCTTAAATAAAATTACCAAATACACTGAGGAGATACACATGATGGAGTTTGATTCTCTTAAAGAGGATTTATCTATACCCCTAGTATCCACACATTGTGCTAGCCCACTCTATAATGTGCATGGAGATAGAAGGAAACATGCATTCTCCCAGATGAATCTGAACAGTTAAGAGAAATGGGTGAAGCCTGGATTACACCTAGGATTTGACAAGATAAGCTCTAGATCATGAGGGACTGACAGGTTAACTACGAAAAGTGTCCTCTTAAATTGGATCTTTACCTTGAATCTTGGAAATGAGGGAGATGATTTGTTTGAACACTCAAGGATGAGTTTGTCTGTATTTAAAAATGTCATCTTTGCTAGCTGGTGCTTCTTTGGTACCGAAGAGAAGCGAAGAGCAATGATCTAATCAACCCTACAAAGTATGACTCGCACCAAGATAAGAGGAAAATTTTCTATGGAGGCAAACTAGGTAAGCTTTCGATTCTCCATAAAGTATTGGGTGAATTCCACCTTGATCACAATGGCAACTGGATCTTCTTGACATGAAGTCACCAATAATATTTAGGTTGGCCAAAAGGTTGGGGAGGAAATCGCTTTATGAGCAAATATTGTTTCGAATCATCCTCCCAGATGGAGGTTTGTTCGAGAGCAAGAAAGTATCTCTTAGGGTTTTCCCTAATGGAGGGTAAATAAGATCGATGGCCTCAAAAAAAAAATTAAAACTTTCCTTATTTGTGTTCACATGACTTCAATGAGAATGAACAAAAGGTTCCAATGTGGCGAGTGTGTCACCAATGGGTTTGGGCAAGATTCTATGGCCTTCGAACTCACGAGTAGCTTCTCAATGCATGATTTTTAGGGTAAATGGGTAATTTATACCCCAGTATCTAAATTGGCATCCACATCCATTGACAGGTAGCCAATTTTTGAGTAATCACTAAAGGCGGTGTTAAGGGGACGAAGTTCCACGCCAAATCTAAGTACGATACTAAATAGCTCTTTCCCTCTTAGAGAAGCTCAGATAAAGAATTCAACTATACAAGCTGTATAATTGAGGAAAATTTTTATTTAAAATGCCTTCAAATTTTCCTAAGATGTAGATCATCGACTTTCGCCTTTGATCTTGTCCACCCATACTGATGGACGGTAATGATTTGGAGTCACCACCTAGATTAAAGTCTAGGACCTTAAACGTAGTCTCATCATAAGACAAGACTTCTATTGACTCATGATCCAATATATCAGTTTTGGTCTATCAAAGAACGGGTAAGCATTCAAGGTACAGTTTGGGAAGGTGTTAGGCACCCAAAGCTATCCGATCACAAAATTGGCCTCCTATATGACTCTACTTTCCTTAAACTCTATGGTTCCTACTGTTCATGATTAACGGATGACTAGGGTCATGGGGGGTCCTATGCCAAGTTGAAGTTTTTCTAACTTAGATTCAGCCAAACATGTTCTGAAAACAAATAAGAAAGTAATGTACAGTGAACCGAACTGAAGATGGTTTGGTGATGGACTAAATCTGAGACGTCCACTTCAAACTGCCTACGTATTCCATCTTGGAAATCAAGTCCAAAATGTAGTTCGAACAGATTGTTCTTAAAGCTTATGAATGTAATTTATACTTGAGCTTTCTTAGATTCAATATTCAAGTTGAAGTTTATGCTTGATAATAGGATGAGATTGAATCTAGATAGTCCACATGGACTAGGAGTACCATACTTAGAGAGTCTTCCAAATTACCTATGTATTTTAGAGGTCCTAGAAATCAAGTATAACGTCATTCATTGTTTTTTGGGTTTTTTCTATAATGGAGGTGGAATGTGAATATGGATATGGATATGAGATCGATCATTGAAACCACATTGTTGCAGATATAGAATGACCTTACATTGATTAATTGACATTGGATGCTAGACATAGGACTACATTTATTTATGTTTGCAAATATTGTTTTGGAAGGTATGGGTTCATTCACACATCGTGCTATCAGCCGACCCAAGTCCTCATGCATATGGGATCACCTGTTAGGTAAAAAGCACAGCCTTGATACGTACATTGTAAAAATCTCTACCAATGAGAGCCTTTGATGATTGTTTCTTGGGTTAGCCCAGGAAGGTGTCATACTACTCTAGGTTTTGATATTTTGTAAAATGGTATATCAAAAGGAATCGAGGAGCCTATGATTCACCATGTAGACGGGATAAGTCCACTCCTCATCCGTAAGGTAGCCTTGCCGATCCTAACCCAGTTTGAGCCACATGTTTGTTATTTTCTAGTACATCCTTGAACCAACATGGTAAAACCCGTTAGATCACGATATCCATGTCTGTGACATCGAAGTTCTGCTCATTTTTACTCTCGATTTGTCGACATGTTTGAATCCATACAATAAGCATCTTGAACTCTCAGTTAATGGGAGCTGTAGAAATGTATAAACCTATTCCACATCATAGTGGATGGCCATTGTATACACTCTATCAAAGAGCTCGATGTGTCGGATCCATCACTGTTAACACATCGACTTTAAAAAATGATCAGAAATTCTCTGTCACAACATAGGTGCCATGATCAAGCGGTCATTTACCGATTTGTTTAGTCATGAACCACTTTTTTCTAACTATCCCTTATGAAAGTTATGAATAAGTATATCCATTTTAATTTCTTTGAAATTTGACGAACAAGTAGTCGGACTTTGTTGTCTAATGAACCATTTGGGTCATGAGACCCAAGACTAATCACGGGGTCAGTCAAAGCAACAAAATTAAACCGTATAATGTTTGTTCAACGGATTTCATAAGGGAGCTAACATTTGTATGGTTGAGTCAGCCTGTATATGTATGTGGCTTTTTTCTATCCCCATTTACTCCATGTTCCTAAAACTTGTCCGTTCGGTCTTTCTTTCAATACCCCTAAAGAGAGTCGAGCTGAACCTACAACCTTAGCTACCCGTTGGGTAAAATACTCCCTTTCTAGGAAACTGACTAAGACTCCTATCAATCAGTGGGGTGAGATACCCTACAATCAGAAATATGACTAAGGTCCCATCCCAAGGCCTATTCAAACATCTTATCAGACTACTGAAGGTCAACAATGGTCACAAATGGAAACCCTTAGTAAAAGCCAAGTTCTAGAAAGGATAGGACAACCTGATTGGAGAATTCTATCAATATCCTAGGAAACCTGATTCAGTCGAGGATTTAATTTGGACAAGAATAGATGCCAATTTTTTAGAAAATACCTGATGGTACCTGATTGAATACTTCCAAGCTGGTTCGACTGTTACCTTTGGTTCATGTTTCGATTCATGTTGGAATCAAAAGAGAGATTTATCCCTAAGCTTGTTCTATTGTTACCTTTGATTCATGTTCCGGTTCGTGTTCGAATTAAAGAGAGATTTAGCCCTAGGACGTTTCAACTCTCACCTCCGGTTCATGCTCCGATTTATGCTGAAATTAAAATGAGATCTAGTCCTAGTCTGGTTCAACCTTACATTTGGTTCATGTCAAAATTTGAAAGAGTTCCATCCTTCTATGCTTAATGCCATAATCTAGCCCATAAACCAATTCAATCATCACATCCGGTTAATATTCCGGTTTGTGTCAGAATCGAAGAGAGATCCATTTCATCTGAACTTAGTGTCAAATGTTTTACCCCTAGGCCAGTTCGGTCGTCACCTCTGGTTCATGTTCTGATTCAGTTCGAAATTGAGGAGAACCCCTTCATCTAATCTCCATCTCATGGTTTGTCTCTACTAATCAAAACCCAATGCTGCAAAATTGAATTGACCATCCAGAGTGACAACTGAAGGGTTGTTTTTAAAGTCATGCTACCTCCCTACACCCAATGGACATTTGAGCTATGAAAACATTCCACCTATCCTTGGTAACTGGGTCTTGTTGACTAATGAAGTTGGTCCCAAACTCTCAAGAATCTAAATTCCCATCTCCCACCATTGCTTGAATTATGGTAAACTGGCAATGAACTTCTATGAATCCAGACTGGGGTATGAAGCAAAGTAATTTAAAACCCAAATTTGAATGATCTAATGATGAATCTCAATCCAAATTTGAATGATCCAATGATGAATCTCAATCCAAACTAGGTTATAGAGCAAGATGGTAATGGGCCAAGCTAATGATGAACTTTAGTAGAACCCAAATTGGGGTGAACCAAGGGTAAACTTTAATGGAGCCATAATGGACCTAAGCCAGGGTTGACCAGGAATGCAATGGGACAACCCAATGTTGTATTGCAATGAACCCCAAACTAGGGTATGAACTAGATATATATTGGACCCTAATTTCGAGCAATCCAAGAATGAACTACAAGGAAAACCAAACTGTGGGGCAACCAAGGCTGAACTTCAATAGACCCTAAATTTGGGTATGAACTTGAATGACTCTGAATCTAAACTAGGGTATAAATCATAATGCCAGGCATCAAGCACTTATTGGCAGGAAGGCATCATGAACCTTACTAGAGTAAGTCTGAATGGGGATTTAGTCTCGCAACAAATCATAGGGCGTCACCAAAGATGTTGTAACCAATTAAAGTGATACAAATGCATTATTTATGTCGTTACGTACTATTATCAGTATCTGATAGGTTATCTATGTCTAGACCCAAGTCCGATAGATTTGTAGATGAATCCAATCCATCTATGCTCTATCATATAAACAAAAATCATCTCATTTGAGACTTATACTATTGTGCTTAGTTTCTTTCCAATACATTTCTTCCTAGCTTGGAATTCTTCCTCTTCTGTACGCACAGATAATTCTTGCTCTGGTGACAACATGGATAATGAGTTGTAGCCTGAAATTCTACGCCACCAGCCACTTGAGAAAAGAAAGTCCAACCCGTCTGTAGAAGCTTCAAATGGTCGATCCAGAGACACATGAACATAACATCAATAGCTTAAGATGCCTCAAGGATTAATCCCATTTTAGTGCCATATCATTGAAAAAAAAAAGAATGAGATGAAGAAGGAAAGATGAAAAGATTAGAATAAGGGATGTGTACTCAGATTCTCATAACCAGGAATGTATCTTCCCCATATCATTGAAAGGGTTCAATGAGCAAGAATGTGATAATTCATTCTCCAGAAGAGATCAGATGGACGTGCCACTCAAACAAACATAGATATTTATTGGGAAAATGCAGATGTTGTTGGGTATACACAAATGCTAATCAAGAGGAATAGATATGGCAGAATGGATAAGTACCGATTGAACTGACATATTACTTTACCACAAGAGTCCATAAGAGAGCAGAATCTTGACTGAGATACTATTGTGCTTTATACTTCACCAAATAGAAACAGCACCTCTAGTTGATACCAGAAAAATACCATTTCCAAGAACCCTCATACGTCAACAAATTTTTAGAAGCAAAAGCTCTGTACCCATCACTAAAGAGGACCAGTTTGAAGCCAATCTTGATCAAATAAAGCACTGTCATGTATGGCCTCCACATCTAAAAACAAAAGAAAGAAAAAAAATTCATTTGAAAAGAGAGAGAGAGAGAGAGAGAGAGAGAGAGAGAGAGAGAAATAGATTGAGAGAAGGGAGAAGAAGGACTGGGATAGAAAGGGAGAACAGAAGAAGAGAGAAAAGAAAGAGGAAAGGAGATGGAGCTGGAGATCGAGCGAAGAAGAGAAGAGAAGAAGGAGATTTGAAAGAAAGAGTTAAGAACTTCATTTCCATTAATTTTTGTAACTCATCCCATTGACACATCTATATCCAACACCTCATCAGGCCCACAATCCATAAGCCATCTCACGACACCTAATGTAAAACCCGCACCCAAAAACCTAGGCCTAACTGGATTTCTGTAGTGCTAGGAAGGTTTTCCACCGTCAACCAAATAAGTTCACAAGTCATTGAAAGGATCTAGGTTGCACCATTAGTGGACCGGATTAGAAGAAGGAAGCAAAAGTTACCAACTATGCCCTTTACACTGGTGGCGGACGATATGGCCAGTCAAGAAACCCGAGCCAGTAAGATCGACCAGCTCTTACCGGCCTAGGGATAAATGTTGTATCCAAAAATAGGATGAGTCAGGTTGATTCTAGAAGGCAATTGGAAATATTTCCTTAGTCTAAGTTGAACCATTAGAGTCTCATTTCAAGTAAAACAACCTTAAGTTAGTTAGAAAGATGGAAGTCCTGCTTCCCTCAACTTCCATGACACATGGCTACTCTCTATCCTTTCCCACTTCTGGTAGAGTTGCACTCCACGAAGGAGACTAAGGAAATAAACCCTACTAGACTTCTCTCTCATGAGGGTGAGATATCCACTGTAAGGATCTTTGACACATTTTCTGAGAGAGAGTGTTACTGGAAAGGAGAAAGAGTGGAGAGAAGGAAGAGAAGGAAGAAAGGAGGAAGCCTGTAAGTGCTATCGAAGTCATTAGGCTCTCATTCCTACCGTTCAGCCTTCGTTGTAGGTAATACTTCGTACCTTATGTCGTAGCACTTCAATTATAAGGCTAAGGTATGTAAAGAAGATCTAAGATAGCATAATGGTGGAGAAACATGAAACCCCACCAAGGATAACCATGAAGGAATCTTGAGTAGAAACGGAATTCAATAGAAAGTAAGAAATATTAATAAATAAGTTTGAAACAAGTAAAGTTAGTAAAAGGTAAGGGAAGAGCCTCACGCAAGGATAATAATGGTAATACAAGGTCATGAGGTTGATAACAAGGTCCCCGTCCAAGGGAACTCAGGAATCCCTAAAGGAAAAGCCTATGAGCAGGGTCGGTCAGTAAGCTGGAAGCCAAATCTGAGCGACTGACCAGGTCAAGCTTCTCAAACCAACCTTTCTGCCAAGAGCCAGACGTTATCACGGTCGATAGTCTGTAAGAGCTAGCATAACAATCGACTGGTTCTAGAAGGTCATTGGAGATGGTCGAACACTGTGGTGATCGTTGATACTGTACCAATTGACATAACGACCGACCATTGGCAGAATGCTCAGACCTTTATCAGATGTTATGTTGATCGCGAAAGTAGCGACTGATGTAACGACTGACAAGCCCCAGATTTCCATAAATTGAGAATAAATAATGAAGATCTTCTAATTAATGACTCTACACTTAGGTGTAGGACACCTCATAAACACTTATTGCACTAGCATGGAAAAACGTAATTACGTGATATCAGGTGAGGAACAGAATCTTGACCTAATTTTGGGGTATTTGATATATATATATATATATATATATATATATATTATTTTTTATTTTTTATTAACTACGGGTATCTAAACTTTTGGCCTGACTAATCCCACTGGCCCATATTGACCCCATAACCGCATGGACTAGGTCACTCTAGGGTTGAATGTGAACCATTTCACTTGCACCCATAGCAGAAAAGAAAGAGCACTTAACACCCCCGTGTGAGTGGCTCCAAGGCAGTAAGAAGAGTTGAACTCAGTACCTTTTGCTTCCTAAGGCAAAGGCTCCTTGTCGACTCAGCTACCCCCTTGGGGTTTGTTCTATATATATATATATATATATATATATATATATGTTGATTATTGATGCTGCATGCTGGTATTTACATTAAGAATAACATGTCATCCAATAACTGCCACTTTTGCATGCATTGCATCTATACTATGAGTGATTGTGACTGTGATGTGTGGATGCTTAGTAAGTAGTGGTGAAAGGGTCGAGGACAGCTAATCTGACCTGCTAGGCAGACTAATTGTCATGTATTGTCTCATATCCTAATGGAGGACAGCATCTTGGGGGGGGGGCAACATGAATGGCCTGGGAATCCTTTTAAGGTATTGAGAGAGTACATATGTATCATATAGGACTGGTTGGTGACAAAACCCATGTGTATAATCCTAGCCAATAGGGGATCCGGTACTAGTGGGATGGAGTAATGAGGGGGAAGGGTCGAAAATGTTCATTAGAGGTGTTACTAGCCCGACTTGCTGCCCGATCAACTTTCTGATTGGGATGTAATGTAGGAGCACCAGGGTTATTGGAGTAAGCTGGTAAGTATCCAACACTCCCGTGCATGGACGTTATAGTCAACTTTGGGAAAGTGTGGCTAGGCCTTACCATAGCATATTTTGCATACATTAGACCAGACTCTTGCTGTGTGCATAATCTATTCATATGATTGCTTGCTTGTCTGTTTTTTACAAGCTCAAGTTGGAGAGCTCACCCTTGTGATCACCATTCTTTTTAGTTGTGACTGCAAGTACTGTGAAGTCGAACCGTGAAGACGCCCCAGCCAGACCTAGGACACTCTGAAGGAGCAAGCCATGGAAACTACGAGCCAAGCTATGGAAAGTGAACTTGAAGGATCAGGCATTGAAGTAGAAGAGCATCGAGATTTAGGAATCTTACTTAGCTGATAATTAGTTATATGTTTATTTTCAGTTTTTCTTGCAAGTAGTACCCACTGTATTAGGGCTAAGAAGTTACATTTTCTATGATTGTTGAGACCTCAAATAATAGTTGAACAATTTATAAGTATATTATTTAAGTACAATTAGAGTTTAATTTACTTTGTATGTTGCACTATATTAAGTACTCTGTGTATGGGTTATGGAAGGAATGGTAATTGGTTATGGTATCCCCTGAGCATGTATCCTAGTTGGGCCGTGACTAAAATGATCAGTGGTCCAGTCGCTTGTTGAAATTTTACATATCATAAATTCAGGGTGTGACACCTAACCCTTCTCTCCATTAACTTATGCCTCCATCAACCTTACACAACCCCACTGACACAACCACCACTACCTGGCCATGTATGCCAAATACCCTGCAACTGATCACAAACCTCCAACCCAGATCTACACCATCACTGATTAACTCACAAACTGTGACTTATAAAACCCACTGTAGACCATCCTTGCTTCATCTACCCCATATACCCGAAATACCCAACCTGCATCTCCATCCTACTACTACACGTATCACACCCCAGCCTCCATCAGACCTTACCACGTCACCCACTGTTATGCCTACTGCTACACCCTGCACAAACACCCATAATACCTCCCACATCAATCTTCAACCTTGCACCAACCTAACATTGCAACACCACCGACTACCTTCTAATCAAACCTATCCACTAAACCAAAACTCACTTTGATCATCATCTTGTGAGGACAAATGTCCACCCACGTCGAATGGATGATAAAATGATTTGGAGTCGCCACCTAGATTATGGTCTAGGACCTAAAATGTAGCCTCATCCTAAGATAAGACTTCTATTGACTCATGACCCAACATATCGGCTTTGGTCCATCAGAGAACGGGTAAGCGTTCAAGGTACATTTTGGGAAGGTGTTAGGCACCCAAAACTGCCCGATCTGAAAATTGACCTCCTATGTGATTCTACTTTCCTTAGACTCTATGGTTCTGACTGTTCATGGTCGATGGATGATGACTAGGGCTCATGGGGGATCCTATGCCAAGTTGCTGAGTTTTTCTAGCCTAGGTTCAGCCAAACATGTTCTCAAAGTAAGAAAAAAAAAAACAAACAAAATAATATACAATGAACTGAACCAAAGATGGTTCAGTGATGGACTGAATCTGACATGTCCAAAACGTCTCAAATTGCCTACGTATTCCAATCTTGGAAATCAAGTCTAAAAACGTAGTTCAAAACAGAAAGTGATTAAGGTTTATGGATGTGGATTATGATTAAGCTTTCTTAGATTCAATTTATTCAAGTTGAAGTTTATGCTTGATGATGATTGAGATTGAATCTAGAGATAGCCTAAATGGATCGAAGTGAACAAGGATATGGATACAGATATGGATATGGGGGACCTAAGGATACTAAGATGGGGTACCATACTTGGAGAGTCCTCCAAGTTGCCTACGTATTCCAGAGGTCCTGGAAATCAGGTACAACATAGTTCGTTACATGGGTTGTACTCTCAAGGAGTGATGTTTGTACTCTCAGGGAGTAAGGTTTGTACTCTCAGGGAGTAGAGTGTGGCTCTCAGGGAGTCAGATTTGTACTCTCAGGGAGTAGGGTGTGGGATAGTCTCACAAGACTAAGGTGCGTACTCGCAAGCACGACTTCAATATAGAGCCTCGCAAGGCTAAGGGGGGTGCGTGCTCGCAAGCACGACTTCAAGATAGAGCCTCGCAAGGCTAAGGGTGCGTACTCGCAAGCACGGCTTCGGGATTGAGCCTCACAAGGCTAAGGGTGCGTACTCGCAAGTACGGCTTCAGGATTGAGCATGGGTACTCTCAGGGAGTAGAATATGTAAGTGTGACTCAGGGAGTCAGATTTGTACTCTTAGGGAGTAAGGTTGTACTCTCAGGGAGTAGGGTTGTACTCTCAGGGAGTTGGATTTGTACTCTCAGGGAGTAAGGTTTGTACTCTCAGGGAGTGATGTTTGTACTCTCAGGGAGTAGGGTTGTACTCTCAGGGAGTAAGGTTTGTACTCTCAGGGAGTAAGGTTTGTACTCTCAGGGAGTAGGGTTTGTACTCTCAGGGAGTGAGGTTTGTACTCTCACGGAGTAAGGTTTGTACTCTCAGGGAGTAGGGTTTGTACTCTCAGGGAGTGAGGTATGAGGGCACATTGATTGATGTGTGGAACCGTATCTGGGAGTTTCCCAGACTACCTACGTATCTCAGGGTATTGACCTGAGAATCAGGATCCGCGTAGTTCGAAATGGCACTATTCATTGGGTGACCCACTTGGGTCAGAATATGGGTGGTCCAACCGGACCGAAAGATAATCCTAGATGATCTGTGGTTGGATTCACATTACACCTATCTAGATTCTGCATCCTAGGGGAAATGAACTGAGGGGTAGGGATCGTCCTAAACTACCCTTGTCACTTACAACCCTGATTTTGGAATTGTTGGGCTAGGCTTCATGACTCTTGATTAAGAATTTTATCATTTTTCCATTATTACCCTTCCCATGAATGTGGGTGCCTACATGCACATCCCCACACCTAGGAATGTCTTCTATCAGTGTACATGTACGGCAGTTCGACTAGGGTGTAGCGAAAAGTAAGTTCTTGCCGACATAAACATCATTCAATCATGGCATCAGCAAGTGTATCAAATATGACAGTGTATTCAAAGCTAAAAGTGCAAACATTTGAAACATGACAATGTGCACAATATGACAATGTAAGCATGTGAACATGGTAAACGCACGAATATAACAATGTAGACAATATTAGATCCTCAATCTAACGGTTAAGTCTCTTCACAAACATTGATAATCATGATCAACACTCAGATTCATCAAAACAACCAAAATCTATGGCTCGGATCTCGCATCAAGATATAATCATGATCAGACTAAGAAATCAGTGGCTTAGATTCTTCTAAATCAATTATGATCCAGATTCAATAGTTTATATCGCTCAAAATTCCCATGATGACAATCCAACGGTTCAAATCACTCAAGATCATAATCCAACCGTTCAGATTTACCAAAAACACTCATGATCAAGATTTAACGGTTTAGATTCACCAAAATCACTTACGATGACAATCCAATGGTTCAAATCTCTTAAGATCATAATCCAACCATTCAGATTCATTTAAATCATTCCCAAAGATAATCTAACGGTTCAAATCACTCAAGATCATAATCCAACCGTTCAGATTTATCAAAAACACTCATGATCAAGATTTAACGGTTTAGATTTATCAAAATCACTTACGATGACAATCCAACGGTTCAAATCGCTTAAGATCATAATCCAACCATTCAGATTCATTTAAAGCATTCCCAAAGATAATCTAACGGTCCAGATTACTCATTATGATAATCCGACCGCTCAGATTGATTAAAAGCACTTCCAAAGACCATCTAACAGTTCAGATTGTCAAGATCACAATCCAACCATTCAGATGGATTAACATCACTTCCAAAGATAATCCAATGGTTTGAATTAATTAAAATCACATCGAAATTTCAGATCAATGGCTATGATTAACTCATGAAAATTATATGGTCATGATCAATTCTCATAAAATTCAGATCGTGTGGTTGGATCACCCACATTAAAATTCCAAACCTATGGTCGGACCAACCATATTGATCACATAAAATTTCCTTGATCATAGATGGTTCAATGAACATTAGATAGACATGATCAGTGGTCAATATTAAAACACATCAAACATGCAAGATCAGTAAAGAATGTAATGATAACAAAATATACAATGTACTAAAATAACAATAGGACATACGATGCACCATGATACCAAAAAAATAATAATAATAATAATAATAATAATAAAATACAATGGTGATACACATAAAAAAAATATAGCAGTGCATGCAAAAAATCGGATAGCTACAAAGTAAACTTGTGAACCGAAGAGAAAAAAACTAAACTAACCTGATTGGTTGCCGGTGATGGGAAGGGTTCATAAACTATGGTGCGGATCATCGACCAATGGTGGCGGTGGTCAGCCTCCTCTTTCCTCTCTCTTCTTCTCTCTCTCTCTCTCTTCTCTCTCTCTCTCTCTCTCTCTCTCTCTCTCTCTCTCTCTCTTTCTCTCTCTCTCTTCTTCCTTATCGGATTCTCCTTTTCTTTTCTCTTTTTATTTTTTTGGCTTCTCTCGGCCAAAACCCTCCACCTCTCCCCTTTTCTCACCTCCTTTTATAGACGTTGGTGGGGTGTGGGTTGTTGGGCTGGTTGGGCTCAAGGAGAGGAGGAGGTGGCAGCATGGGATGATGTGAAGGATGAGGATGGAGAGGTGTTGGGCTGTTGGGCTCAAGGGGAGGAGGAGGTGGCGGCATGGTCTTGCCGCTCCACTTCTCTCTTCTCTCACTCTTTCTTCCTCTCTCTCTCTCTCTCTCTCTCTCTCTCTCTCTCTCTCTCCCTTCTCCGGATTTTATGGCTGGGGTTGGGTTCAAGAAAAATAGGTGGCGGTCATGGGGGTGAGTAGGGGCATGGAGAGATGAAGGTGCACGACTGGGGGCATGGGCTCATGGCGGGTGGCATGGTAGTTGGGTGAGAGACAAGGGAATGTGGCGGCTTGGAGTGGGGCTCAAGGACAGGAGGAGGTGGCAGTGTGGCTTGATGAAGGAGGAGGTGGCAACATGGGAGAAGAATTGGTGAGGTGTGGCTCGATGAAGGTGGAGGTGGCAGCACGGTTCTGCCGCTCCCCTTCTCTCTTCTCCCTTTCTTTCTTCCACTCCTTCCCTTCGTGCCTCTTCTCTCTCTCTCTCTCTCTCCCTCTCTCTCTTCCTCTCTCTCTCTCCCTCTCTCTCTCCCTCTTTATCGGATTCTTCTTTTCTTTCTTAACCGACTAATACATATATATATATATATATAATATAACATAGTATAATATAATATAGTATAATATAGTATATAATATAATATATAAAAATATATATAATATATAATATATATAAAAAACATATATTATATAATATATAAATGTATATATGTAATAAATACATAAGGTGCGTACACATGGGCCGACCCGACTCGATCTGGGCCGATTTGGGTTGGGTCAGGCTGGACTGATTGAGTTTGACGGGGTTGGACTAAATTGGGCTTGAGCTGGGTTGGGCTTAGTAAGAATGGACTGGATTGATTTCTCTCTCTATTATGGATCCTCTCAGCTTGTAATTCCGCATGAAAATTTTTGACGGCTTCTGTCTCCAATTTTCCACGTCCACTTTGAAGAGGACGGACAAAGGAGCACATTGGTGCTCGAATCGCCTGATTCGGACGTCAGATGAACAAAATATGAAGAATTGAAGCTTTGACGATAATTCGGCCAGCAACTTTGCATGGGACCCACTGACGGCTTCTGTCAAAAATTCTTTACGTCCACTTTGAAGAGAACTGGTAATGGAGCACACTGGCACTTGAATCGCCTGATTCGGACGTCAGATGAACAAAATATGAAGAATTGAAGCTTTGCGATAATTCGGTCAGCAACTTTGCATGGGACCCGCTGCCGGCTTTTGTCCAAAATTCTTTACATCCACTTTGAAGATGACTGATAATGGAGCACACTGGCACTTGAATCGCCTGATTCGGACTTCGGATGATCAAGATATGAAGAATTGAAGTCTGATCGATTTAAATCATGATAATTTGCCCAATAAATCCTTAATTTATGATAATTTACAGAAAAACCCTTGGATTTAATAAGCCAATTTCAATTCGACTAAAATCGCGACATCTTCTTCGTTTGATATCGGAATTGAGTGATTCTGGTATCATTTCGAAGGTATTTTCATGACCTTGCTGTAGGGCCCGCCAACATCAGCTTTGAAATCCCCGCTTAGTGTCCAAATCTTGAATTGACCCGCAACCTTTCCGAATCCATTTACCAAAACTCTTGCACACTGGGGCACTTTGGCTCCGCTCAGAACACCATAGAGACCATACAGGGACTGATTGACTGCCAGTTTGAAAGATTTTTTCTTGTCCCTCCTTTCTTGCTATTTACATTCCAGTATGGGTATCCTAGCAAAAATGGGGTGCTTACACATCTCATCACTTACCATTATCAAAACCCTACACCATGACACCTGTCTAGCTTAACCGAATACTATCCTATCATTTATCCACCATATGGTTGCAGCCTAAACACTCATGCAACCACCATGACACCTAACACATTCACAAACTGTACCTTAAATGCTTACCCATTCTCTAATAGACCAAAACTAATATATTGGGTCATGAGTCAATAAAAGTTTTATCCTATGATGAAACTACATTTGAGGTCGTAGACCTTAATCTAAGTGGCAAATCCAAATCATTACTGTCCATCAACGTTGGTGAACAACATCAAAGGCAAAAGCCGATGATCTACATTTTTTAGGAAAACCTGAGCATGCTTTTAAATAAAAATTTTCTCAAAAATAATTTGTCCTTACAGTGTGGCTCAAAGCTACACTCACAATCTGCATCAGGAAGTTGAAAATGTATGGGGACTCATCCATCATCATCTACCAGGTCAAAGGGGATTGAAAAACCAAGGATGAGAAAATAATACCTTATCAGCAACATGCAATTAATTTGGCTCAGAGTCTTACTGAAATAAAGTTCAACTATTCCCCAAGGGACACAAACAAATATGCTGATGCATTGGCCAACTTGGCTTTACTGATCGATGGGAGGTTATGAGAACCTAGGGAAAGCTAACACCACAATTGGTTGGATCAAGAAATTTGCATTTGTCTTAATGTAAAGGAGTTATGATCGAATCATATTTGCCATAAATCTAGTCGAAGAAGATAGAACCCAAGATGCTTAACCACCTCTTCCTCACTCTTCCTTTTCTTCCTCATAATCTTTTTATATATCTTTACTTTATATCTGATTTAAGGAAAAATTTCATGTAGTACCCAAGATGTATCTGAAACATCAACTACCACCCACAGGTTTTTGACATCATCAACTACCACCCTAAAAATTGACACTGTAAATAGTCCATTAAAAGACTTCCGTTAGATGATGAAGTCAACTCAAATCTATTTTTCGATGAACAATATTTCCCTTATTGTAAGGGTAAAAGACCATTTTACACTGTAACTCTGCAACTCTCATCCTTCCTCTACAAATCTCAAGAAGAATAGGGATTTATGGATACATAACCTTACACGTAAACATTGATCTATGATTTTTGATCGTCTCCTATCGTTGGAATGGACCATCGTCTTTGCATGAACGTTAGAGCCTTCAAGCAGCTACAAGTACCTCCAAGTTGATTTGGACTTGATGGTCATCGATCATGTCAGATTCAACGGTCGTCGTCTCTCCAAGTTCATCTGAAATAGTAATGATTGTGGTCTCATCCAAAGCCCTCATCACATCTGCACTTCCATCGATGCATCTTTCCAAGATCAGCAGCGCAATCTCAATGGTAACTCCTTCGAAATCCGTACATCTCTCTCTCTCTCTCTCTCTAGGGTTACAGTTTTGTTCTCTGTTCACTGTAATTAAAGATCACTGAGTAATCTGGTGTGGTTATTACATTCAATTGTGGTTTTCTTTGTTTAAACCATTAGAAGGAAGAGGTAAGATATGATTTTCCCAGTTTTTTCTTGAAACCATTGATGCATTTGAAATTAACGAATTTTTTTTTACTCTCACCTCTATTTCCTTCAGAGTTTCCCCCTGTTCTGCATTGTTGCACTTTAATTTCTACTACATCATTGTCGATACTATCTTTCTCCTTCACCTCTCAGGTCTGCAAGGAATATTGTATTTGAGTTTTTTTTTTTTTTTTTGCCTACACATATGAAGTTTTTTCTGTCTACACAATAGAAGCGAACATAAATTTCATCAATGGAATTTTATTTGATGTTTTGTTTAGAATATGAAATCAGAATGATATTCATGGAATACCGTGACTGTTTCTGAAATCACTGTTTTCCCTTGGGATGAAAAGAATAGATCTGAAAAGAATAGATCGAGCTTTATAGGGTCCATGAACCATTGAAATCCCTTCTATGGATGTGGGTTTTTATTTTTATTTTTTAGTTTTATGATTAATGAAGAACGTTGAACTGTTCCATGAATCACAAAAGAAGAGATTGAATGAAAGTAGCTGGTTGAAGAACGTTGAACTGTTCTTGACTCTTGTGATTTCTTTTAATTGAAGATGTTGAAGAGAGCTTTCGGTCGAGGGTGAGCAAGTTTGTAGAGTGAGGTTAGGGAACTCCAAATTTCAAACAGCAGTGGCGACGGCCGAGGTTGCAGTCTCGTGTGTTTGTAGAAAATAAAAACAAAGTGGAGGATCCCCTTGCTTCTTGCTCTTCATTTCAGGATTTCTAGGTTTCTATGCAATCCATCTTCTCCCTTGATACAGTCCCTTCTACATCTTCTCCTTTTTTTCAGTGCTTGGTTCGGTTAAACCCCAGGTTGGTTAGGGTTTTCAGAAAAGGTAAAACGAAACCACTTTTCTTCTTCTTTCTATCCCATTGCGGCATTGCTGGAAGCCCTGCTGCTCTGCCGAGAAGGCGGTTAGACTCCAAAGTTAGGCCTTGAGAGTGAAAACGAAAAGGAAAAGGTAAATGTAATTTTCATTAGAATGTCAAACTAGTACTTTTAACTAATTTAAAAAATTTTCAATTTATAATATGAAAGATAAAAATGTCTATCAACATTTTAAGTGATTTTCGTCAGTTAAATAGGTGCGATTGATGATTTTCTAAACCCCTGAGTGGTAAATGATGTTCAAATACATATTGGGTAGTACGTAAATACTTGATTTAATTATAGGCAAAAGGTTTGGCATACTCTGTGTTGTATTTTGAGTCAATTCCAAAACTGTCGTCCCCTACTAAATGAATGATTGAAATCCTAACGAGGTCATGTACGAAAACTGTTCCTTTAATTATATTTATATCCATGCATGCAAAATCCATTGTAGAGATTTTTGTTTATATGTAATAAGGCAAAAGTTTTCCCATCCTGTCCGAGTTAAAGGACTCTGATGCATTCATCTTGAATTAAAAATAAATAGACACAAAACCCCATCCATCAGAGTTGAAGTTCCTATAATACTCTAAATCCCATGTGAGAATCATTATGATTCACTTTTTTTCCTTCCATAGGTCCACATCCCCTCGTCCCAGAGGTTTAGAAGGAGAGTAGACGGCCCCATTAGATGGTCGACACATAGGGTTCGGGTGAATCCGAACTTTACATCCGAGCCAACAAATTAAGCCGACAAGGAGGTATCGGCTCAGATGGAGAACTCGTATTCACCCGAGCCCCAATCGTCAGCCATCTAATGAGCTGTGCCACCTCTCCTCTCGAACCTTCGAGAGGAAAGGATTTGGATACCATATAAATACATTTAGTAACATTTTTTTAACTCATTTTGTTAAACTTTTCATGCTTTAGTTTTTTTATTATTATTGTATTGTTTTTATGGAAAATGTCTCTCCCTCTCATCCTTGAAATCTAGATCCTCTCCCCTCCCTCTCTCTCCTCTATCTCTCTTTTAAATAATCATTTATCAGTTTTTCTTGCATTTCTATTTTCCTAATTAGTATATAAGATTCTAATATGAATCACCAACTTATAGATCTTCTTTATTATAATTGTAGTTTAAGAAACTCATTAAAAAAAAAAAAAAAGCTTTTGAAACTCGCTCGCCTAACATTTTTTTTTTTTTTTTTGGTAGAAACTCCCCACGCCTAACATTTTTCCATCGTTATCCATAATATATTTCTATTTGAAGTCAGAATGACGAAGTGAGGATCTGTCAGAGAAGAGTAGATTTGAAACGGGAAATACAATCCGTACAAACCGATACGTCATCAAGCAATTACTAAGAAAGTTCTAGCTGTACAACACGTGTCAGCTCCCTCTCTTAGCCACAGGACCACAAGCCAAGAAAAATCCAAACTGATACTCAGAAGACTCACGCCTCTTTCGTTATCTTCACCCTGGTGCTATCCATAAGATGGTTGGTTAACTGAGTAGTATCCATCACCAAATGGGCCCAAACGTAAAGATTTTAGAAGTGAAGATCTTCTTCATTATGTAGAAGCATTGTCTACCGTCTGATGGGAATCATATGTTGTGTAGCATTAACATAGGGCCCACTTTAGAAGTCTGCAATTTATTTGCATGCATGCATAGTTCCCACATTCAGCATTTATCAGCAATGGGCGTCAAATTTTAAGAAATAAAATGTGATTGTTGAGTTTGTCATGATAAACATGGGCTTGAAGTGCCCAATAATTGTAGAGTCGCCACGTTGGCAGGGTACTATGATAGCTTTGAAAGGACTGGACTTTAAGGTTATGTTTGGAGGCTGAGAAAAAAAAAAGGGAAAAATAAAAGCAAAGAAAAAATTTGAATTGAAAAAGAAAAATAAACACATAATTTGATTATGGGAAACTTTATCCACCTCTCTTATATTTTGCTTTTGAGTCATTTAATCCTAAGTTTACGGTTAATTGCACGCATTCCTTTTGTTTGCTAAATATATATCAGATAGATCCTGTCATAACAGACAAGTCTGATAAATGATGATGTGGCATCATCTATAATTTTATAATGACAAAATTATCCTTTCACATTTGTTAAGTTACTATTTATCCTCTCGCAAACCATTAATAAATGGCATATTTACCACTTTTGAACTCTATCCGACTGCGTGGGAGTAGTATCCACACAGTCCGACTTACAGCCATTGGATCTTTAATGCTTAGTTAATAGCCCTTGATTGAACTTAAGCATTAATTTGATAACTAAATATTAAAAGAAAATAGATTTTGAGTTATATACATATACGAATACGAATACAACTCGAATAATAGGTTCCTATAATTCCTACCTCTCATTATTCACGTACCTTGCTCTTCGATCTCTCCCTTTTTATTTTTTCAACTGTTCATCTTCTACCTGCAATTACTATCTTATACAGTGATCTAGATACACTGATTACTCCTTCCTTTACTATCTTTTCCTTCTCTTCCATTTTGATCCAATCTGTTCTGGGCTTTTTTTTTGCACTTAAGTTCTGTAAATATTTTCAGTCGATTAGCTTCGGCAGTATGTTGAGTGCTACTTTGGGTCAAGTAATTCGCTGTAAAGGTTTAAAATTGGCTCTGTTCTCATTGTTCTCTGATATGGGTTTCTTTTCTTTCTCTCAAAATATTTGTTTGGTTTTTCCATGGTGAAGTTCGGTGCTGTAATTTTATCCGATTGATGAAAAACATGAAGGAATGAATGAAAACGTTGTCAGTCGTCGACTGGTTTTTATGTAAGAGTTCTAGGGGTATTTTTATTATTATATCATTCTCCATTTGAGAAGGTCAAAAATATCTTTTTTTCTCATTTTGTTTGTAAATGCAATAAGGGTAAAATTATCCAAACTTAACTATGTTAGTCAATCGGGTAGGTCTGTAATTGTTATCAACTTTAGGTTGTCTCTGTAATATAATCATAGGTCAAGGGTAGTATGAGTAATTTATCCAAAATAAAATGTTGTTTGGTAGCCACCATGCATAATAACTTATAGAATGGAATGAGAAATAAGTTTGGTATTCTATTTTGTTTCTTCAAGTTGCAAAATTTTCAAGCCATAATCATGTGATCCTGTTTTCCAATCAACATGAACATCCTTTTCTTTTTTTTTCTTGATATTGACATCCAACAGATCTGATTGGAGGTTGGATAGCCATAACAGTACAACTGAGGTGGCCGAAATAAAAAAACAAGAGTTAGATTTCTTCAAGTGGCAGAATTTTTAAATCTTGATATCTAATGATCTTCTTCTCCAATTGATTTCAAGTTTGGAAACCCTTACCTTTCTTTGCTATATTTGAAATCAAACAAATGGATCAAAGGTTAGACAGCTAAAAGAAGTGTTTATGGTGGTCGAATCTTTTAAACAAAGAGGGAGAAAGAAAGAGAAGTGAATGAGAACCTAATATTATAAAAAAAAAAATGTTGGTTTAACCATTTTACTCCCACTTAAAATACATGCTCATTAAAATCTTACGCAAAAACAAGCAAAAACTTTTTTTGACAAAAAATCGAAAAGAGGTCAATATCTCTTTTTATTTTTTGTGCTATTTTTATTTTTTTTTTCTTTTCATAAATAACACCAAAAAATGATACCAAATACCTACAAAAACAAAAACATGTCAGAAAAACAAAAAGAAAAATGATTCTAAAGAGAACCTTAATCCATGCGTTTTTTTTCTAATGAGATTTATGTTTCGATCACAAGATCGAGAAGGTGGGATTTTTTTTTTTTATCTTAGATTTTTGTTATGATCTGAGATCTCTTGAGCATCAACAATGTTGTTTTCTTTTTGTTAGACTCCGGCGACATTATCGGTGGGGTAGTGGAGAATCAACTGCTGGTACTACCACCGCATCTCTCAACCCTTTATCGTTTATCGTTTTTCATAAACACCTTTTTGGATCGGAAGTGGATAATGCAGATACTTCCTAAATGGATGAGGTTTTTCTTTACAGTTCTAATTCCATAATCCAAATTTTTTGTGGATAATTGATTTTTAGATAAAATCATGAGAATTTATACTCTTCCTCAAATATATATCATACAGAGGTGAACGATTAAATCCTTTCAAGAAATAAAGTTTTTCATTGGAGCATACTGACACAGTAGTAGTTCGAAAGGTTGACTTATTTGAGAACCTCCTGATCTATGCTTATTTTTAACTCTGCGAAGCATTTCTTTGCTTAATACTCTCTTTTGCCTACGTATATAGAATGTTTTAAAAAGTGGGGATATGGTAATACATCTTATAAGAAATTATTCCATCGAGCGTACTCTGCCCTAGAGCTAGGAACAATGACATGGACTAAATACTCTATCCAAGCCAAGGAACTTACTCCCAAGAGTCCTAACAAATGATGATTGAGACGAGATTTGACACTTTTAAACCACGAAACACTTGGTTTCCATTTCAATTGAGAATTTTTAGTCCTCTTCACCAATTGATTTAAATCAGTTAAGAGAATGAGTAGCAAAAGAGCATGTGAGATTGCAGATAACAGGAAGGGACCCATACGCATTAATTGTAGATAACAAGAAGGGATGCCACCGGTTATTGCAAGTAACAGGAGACACAGACAGAGGGAGATGGAGAAGGAGAAGGAGAGAGAAGAAAAAATGTTGACTACCTATTAATACCAGTATTCGTATAACAAATATTCAAATACATATTTTATTTTATATATATATATATATATATATATATATATATATATATATATATATATATATTTAATACTTTGATTAGATCTTATGATCCGTATCAAAATTTTATAATCCAATGGTTGTTAACCGAATCGACGGCGTGGATACTACTCCCCCGATTAGCCATTTACTTTTATCTTATCAATTTTTTTTTTGTCTTACTCAGAAACAAAATCTTGATTTTTTTTCTTTTCTTAACATCCAAACATAGAGTACAAAATTCAAACGGAAGTGAGTGACACTTGTTAGATTTCTCTCTTAAATAGTCTCCCCTTCTCTCGTGAGTGACACTTGTTAGATTGCTCTCTTCAATAGTCTCCCCTTCTCTCGTCTGTTGTCCGATAAAACTATCACTAAAAACAAAAAGATGGCGGAAGAGGTGTTAATAATTAGAGTAAGAGAGTACGATGAGGAGAGAGATAGAGAAGCAGTGAAAGATATGGAAAGACGCTGCGAGCAACCTGCAAGGAAGCCCTCGCTCTCCACTGATCTCATGGGGGACCCCATTTGCCGCATCCGCCATTCTCCCACCTATCTCATGCTGGTATATATAATACGTCGACCAACTTGATTTAGACATCTTCTCGATCGATCAATCGGTTTTACTGATAATTAAATCTATTTGGTTTGAAAGCAGGTTGCAGAATATGGAGAAGAGAAAGATAATATTGTGGGAGTTATAAGAGGATGTATAAAGACAGTGACAAGAGGTGCAGAGAAGCAGAAACTTTTTCCTATCTATACTAAAGTTGCTTACCTTCTTGGTCTTCGTGTCTTGCCCACATACAGGTACCACTCTCTCCTTATCTCTATCTAGTCATCTCTCTATGTTTTCTAATGAGAAATAAGAAAAGCCACGTTCAGATTTCAGGTGGGTTCTCTGCCATTTTTGCTTAAATTAAACTAACAGCTTATAAGCTTAGCTC
The DNA here is from genome assembly GCA_028583415.1 of Protea cynaroides. NCBI lineage: Eukaryota > Viridiplantae > Streptophyta > Magnoliopsida > Proteales > Proteaceae > Protea > Protea cynaroides. The sequence goes on along the minus strand of CM053276.1, from coordinate 68,138,009 downwards.
ACCATATGGGTTCTCTCTATATTATCCAAAAAAAAAAAGAAAAGGGTTCTCTAAAATTAATGGCTTAGAATTAATAACATTATGGTTTTGGTTTAATGGTTTAATACAAATGAGATAAAATTAAGTCATTTATTAAATGGTTCCAAAATACTTATCAAAAACGATTCTTAATTGGTTTTAGTTATTCGATTTTTAAACAGTCCCCACAGAGGAGAAGAAAGAGAAAGAGTTTGGAAAAATGAGAGGGGAGAGAATAAGGAATTGGAGAAAACATTAAAAAAAATTTAGTTTATTTTTACCGTCAAGAATTATAAAGGTAGGTTATTAGGTGACTTAGGATTTATAATTTTTTAATTTATTTCTAAGAATTGATTTTCAGCATTAATGGATTAAAGTGAAGTTTTAATAGGTTTTAATACTTCCAAGCCATCAGTTATAAATTATTTCATTTTTGAAAATTAGAATCAAACCATTTACTGATCCAATTTCAATAAACAATTTCAGTTTATTTTTTACCCCCTTGATTTAATAGGTTTTAACACTTCAAAACCATCAGTTTTAAACAATTTCATTTTCGAAAACTAGAATCAAATCGTTTAATTAAACGGTTTTAATTTTTAAACTTGAATCAAATTATTTAATAATCGATTTAATTTCAATAATCAGTTTCGGTTAATCTTTTGACACCCTTAATAAATAGTTTCCATTTTTTTTTTTTTTTTTGACACCCTTAACAATCAATAAGCTGTCACCTCTATCCCTTTCTTACAGGATTATCATGTTCAATAAATTATTAGAAATCCGTCAAAAGGACTGATGATTAGATTCCCTGGACACTAAAGAGAACGCACTAATAAAAGGATTAGATGAGGGGATAATTAAGCCCACCATCCCACCCAGTGAAGAAAAAAAAATTTTGAGTGCGCACGTTAGCACAGATAGTGTCAATTTCTTAAAATGTGCTAATTCCCCATTATGGAAATTCTCTTTCTCAGGCGATTAGGTATTGGCACAAAACTAGTGGAGAAGCTGGAGGAATGGTGCAAACAAGAAGGTGCGGAATACGCATATATGGCCACAGAGTGCACCAACGAGGCCTCTATCAACCTCTTCACGCTAAAATGCGCTTATGTCAAGTTCCGAACCCCTACCGTCTTGGTTCAGCCGGTGCATGCACACTACAAGCCCACAGGCCCCGGGATCACAATCATCCGACTCACACCGCAACTCGCCGAGTCAATCTACAGGCGAGTCTTCAACAACTCGGAGTTCTTCCCCAAGGACATAGACGTAATTCTCTCCAACAAACTCAGTTTGGGAACTTTCATGGCTCTACCCAAGAGGGCTCTCCACAAGTGGGACCCAAAATCCGGCCACCTTCCATCGTGTTTTGCTATATTGAGCGTGTGGAACAGCAAAGAAGTGTTCAAGTTGCAGGTGAATGGAGTATCGGCTCTAACGTACGCCTTATGCGTAGGGAGTAGAATATTAGATGGTTGGATGCCATGGTTGAGGATACCATCTATACCGAACGTGTTTCGGCCGTTTGGAGTGTATACTTTGTATGGGCCGCACATGGAGGGAGGAAAAGGTGCTTCGCGGCTTATGAAGAGTCTCTGTGCATTCGCACATAATATGGCTAGTGATGATCCTGGGTGTGGGGCCTTGGTGGCTGAGGTAGGAAGGATGGACCCAGTGAGAGAAGCAGTCCCACATTGGAGGAGATTTTCCTGGGCTGAGGACATGTGGTGTATGAAGAAGTTATCCATGACTTCAGATGATGAGGATGATGAGGATGATGAAAGGTGTGGGGTCCATAATTGGATTACAACTCGTCCATCCTCGTCAGTGATTTTCTTTGATCCTAGAGATTTTTAACTTTAAATTAAGTTAAAAAGGAGCAAAGGCTCTACACGGCTGAAAATATTCATTGTCCATAACAAACATTAGGAAAGGCTCTCTTTGATTGTATGGGAAATAAAAAAGGAAAGTGAAAGAAAAAAAAGTGAAGGGAATTTTAAGAAAGTGAAGGGAATTTTTTAATCCTTTTAAATTGTTTGGTTACAAAGGAAACGAAGAAAAATTAATTTAACATTTTGTTTGGTCAAGTATTCCATACAAAGACATTTTTTTTTCTCACGCGTATTCCGTTAAACAATTTACGGGCATAACTCATGGAAGGGGGTTCTTCCAGATAATGAATAAAGAATCATTCATGAATAAAGAAGTCGATTTCTATCCCACCTCATTTCATTAGCTATTTAATTTTTTTTTCACAAACCATAGTTGGATCCTAGAAATGAATCATTGTTGTCATACTACAAGTCGCGAATTTCAAACTTAATCAGATGCTGCAGCAGAGAAGAGTGTAGATGCTGTCATGGTATAGAAAAAGGAAACAAAGTCGGCTAAAATCAAACCAGAAGAGCTGGGCTTCTCTTCCATCTCATTGCTGCCGCCCACCCAAGATTGGAATTCATCTGATGCTGCCTATTACAATTTCGACAACCAGGAATCAATGGAATACAGATGGCCTAGACGATGCAATTACAAGGATTTGTTGGATTTGTGTGGTCCAACACAGGTTTATTGTATTGTTTTTATATATTCATTTGGACATTTCTATCTCTATTTTAAGGTATATATATATATATATATATATATATATATATATGGCATGTTGTTTGCATATTTTATGATTTATAAATTGTTTATATGGTACCATTGTTTTTTGTCTATTGTATTAATGGACTGATTTTATGGATGATTATTCAAATGAGCCACTTTGTAATCCTCGACATGACCGCACCTATCATGACGTTATGTATTTACATAGGCATTGATTGGACCATGATAGATTTGAGGGGTGCAAGTCAAAATTGCTCAGACTATAAGAGACATGAGAACTAGTCTCTCAACGGTCAGTGCACATATGCTCTGTGAAATCCTTCATGAAAATACCCCGTGTACGTTGAGTGGTGACTTACTGCCTAATGTTCCATTGTCAATGACTTGACAAATATAAGAGTGTACACATACCTACAAACAGCCAATTTGAACAAATTTATCATTTTTGGTTTTGCATCATGTTTTTATTTATTAATATAAAATATTTTTTATTTTTATTTTTCTTTGCAAAACCAGTGATTTTTTTTTTGTTTTATAAAAAAAAAGGACAGTTTTCTATCTCCTCTTTCTGTCTTCAGCCTACGGTCCAACCAGTCTATTGCCTTCGGATGGACCGAAACAATCAACCTTTATAAGTCTTTTGATGCGCTCGGAACTGTCTGAACTGAAAGTGAAAGGCATCATTGGGCTTTTTTCTTCTGGTAAGTGGTCCATCTGTCCACGATAGCTCTTCTTTTTTTTATTCAAGACTGATCTATGGCAAGCCCTACCTCACCTTGCCTTTTGAGCTGGGGCAATCAATCAGTCTATTGCAAATGGCTCCAATCACCGATTGTCTGAAGTAAAATCGGTTCGAGCTTCTTGAAGTAGGGGGAAGCAGAAAGTAGTTTTCGACTTGTTAAGCAGAGGATGCCCTTAAGAGAAAAGTGCCGAAAGGTAGCCTCCCTCCGGTCGCCTTGTTGGGGAGCTATTCTAAAACAGAAAAATGAAGATCGCGAAGAACTAGTACAGTTTGCTTTCGGAGTATGGAACGGGGACCTGAACCGTGGTGCTCTTCTACAGCTTCTTCTACATAGGCTCCTCAACTTCTGGAATTGAGACGAACGGGTAAGTAACGCGTGGGAATCTGCCGAACAGTTCGGGCCAAATCCTGAAGAAAGCTAAAAAGCGCTGTTTGATGAAAGATCAGTTGTGGGAGATAATCACATTAGATCTCGGCCAAGGAGGCATGCTGATATGAGAGGGGCAGCTCTCAATTGAACTGATTGGACCGGAGGAGAAATATTTTTGGTCTCTATTTATTATCTAAGGGCACTTGTGGTAATTGTCAAGATATGTCAAAAGGCAATCTGGATATGGCATTAGGAGGCTAGCATCTCACTTAGGGTTGGACTTTATAGCTGGTCATCTCCACCCTAAAAATATAAATACATCTCAAGGTCACACAGGCAAGGGGAGAAAAAGCTCAAAATACCAAAGTATGAAATACCTATCCCAGCTGGGGTGAGCACCCAAATTGCTTGTGAGATCTTTGGATATCAAGTGGCTTCGTTACATAATCATCCAAAACTTTTCAATAAAAGATAAAGTTCTGCAAAAAAAGGTAGATAGAGTTCATCAACAAAAGGTATTTTTAAATCGTCAAAAAGGTACGACACTCCTTTTAATTTCTTAGATTAAACAAGTAACATGACATTTGTAATAGGTTTTCAGCTTTGATATGATATTATTGAAATTCTTCTAAGATACTAGGATGCATTTTCCAATATAATTAAAAAAACAAGGAATCTAATAAATTAGATAGCTTGGGTTCATCAGGGACGATGAAGTTGCGGGGTCCTGAGTAACCATTAGATAGACAACTAAAGGCCACTGTACCTCTCACTCTCTCTCTCTCTCTCTCTCTCTCTCTCTCTCTCTCTCTCTCTTTCTTCTTTCTCTCCCTCGGCAACCGTACCTTTCCCCTCTCCTTCGCCCTTCCATCAATCATGTGAGGCAAAAATGCTTGCAGGTAGCAACTCACACACAAAATTTGCTTGCGACTCGTGCGATGAGGTTCCCCTGAACTGGGCGAAGGTAGTGAAGGAATTCCAAGGCTCGCACTACGAAGAGGTAAAGTAAATGGCGTCGACCTCCAGCAGGAACTGATCGAGAGGACCGAGCTTCAAAGAAAGAGCATCGTATTATCAATGATTTCTATGGGGTTTTGATCTAGACTGCCGGGTTTTAATTTTACTTGCCGTTTTGGTCAAGAAATAAAAAGGGGAATGTTGAGCCAAAAGTGAAATTTATTTCACAAGGAAAATTTATTTCTCGAGCAACTAAACATCTAAAAAATATTACTCTGAGAAATAAATTTCACTTTACATCAAATTTTTGCATTTCCTTGACAACCAAATAAACTAATTACTTGTTATTATTATTAAAAAAGCAATTGTACATTGATGCGATTAATTCTGAAACTCAACCACACTTAGCCGCATTATTACTTAAAATCCTCTACTCATAATTTATTTTTCAAACATCAAAATTTCACTATCCTTAGGTCACCAGGTTTTCCAATTATTCTCTCTCTCTCTCTCTCTCTCTCTCTCTCTCTCTCTCTCTCTCTCTCTCTCTCTCTCTCATCTTGTCGTAATCATCCATGCACTTACTGTGGCCCCCTCAACAATTGCCTGCTGCGTGATCCAAATCAATTTTTCATAAACAGGGAATATTCATTAGGTTCTCTTTGGTATAGTTTATATTTATGTTTATAGGTAATTTATAATAAATCATTTATGAGAATAAATTATGAATCATAAATAATAACCATGTAATACCACTAGATATAAGGAAATAATAATATATTATTAAAATAATAATAAACATCTTCTAATCTTGTTAGGGGGGAAAAACATCAACATATAAAAATCTCACACGTGGCACCTCAAAAGCAACGTAGGCTGCCAGTACGTATTGCAGTCGTACTTGGGTCAGTCAACGGTGTAGCCTCACTTGGTTATGCCTCTTCGTCAAATGGAAGAGTGCCTCTTCGTCAAATGGAAGAGTCCTAAGGTGACTCGATTACGTAATCGGAATATCTTTCCTGTTGGAACACATTGCTCACTCAGAAAGCAGAGTTCCAAGGCAATTCAACCACTCACCCGAAGTCCCATTACAACAATTTCGCTTTATAGAGAGGGAATATGTCTGTCCCTAAAACCAAATATCCGTCGCTAAAGCATTTAAGGACTGAAATATTACCATCCCAAATCTGTCCCTTTAAATGCCGTCCCAAATATTAGGGACGAAAATTTCCTTTTGTTGGGAAAACAGTTATTAGCGACGGAAATTAGGGACAACTATATCTGTGGCCAGTGACTTACATAACAACGGATCCTAACTGTTGCTAATGGATAGGCTCTCATGGAACGGACATTTCCGTCGCAAATGTGAACGAAGATGTACCCCTATAAGGACAAATCCTAACCGTCCCTAAATTAATATCAATTAGGGACAAAAATATCTGTCCCAAAAACCTTATAACTTAACTCTTTAGTGCCGGTTTATTCTATTCCATAATATTGTTACATCTTTTGGGATGAAAATATTCCGTCCTAAAAACATTGTATATGCAATTTTAGAGACAACAAGTAATTTTTTAGGGACAAAATATTTCGTCACTAAAAAGAACAATATAAAAAAAATTGAAATTATATTTCATGTAGGATTATTTTGTTTCCTGTTGTAAGAAGACATAATTCATCATTTTATATATATATATATATATATATATATATATATATATATATATATATATATATATATATATATATATATATATATATATATATATATATATAAGATCATTTTTATTATATAAGTTGTTCAAATGTCACATAACATCATGCCAAATTATTAAAATTAGATACATCTATAGATAAGATGTTCAAATCTCACATTAAATCATCCCAAATTATTAAAATTAGATACATCTATGAACCAAAATAGTGTTCCATAGACTCTACCCATAAAAAATCAAAAAAGTGCTCTACAGATTCTACCCAAAAAAAAAAAAAAAAACCAAAAATCCAAAAAACATTATTCCATAGCTTTCATCAGCATATGTTCCCAACATGTGTTTCCTTAAAGTCCTCCATCACCTCTAGCCCTAGTTCTCACATCATTCTGTTAGAAAAAAAAAAATGAGGATAAGAACATGTGAATCTACCAAGCAGTTGTTGATGTAAATGCTATCTTGTGAAATTTCAAAAAATATAACTTTCTTTTTTACTTTCTATTGATGCATATACATACAAACAAATATATCCACATAAATAAGAATAATCAGAAACAACTAAATATAAAATTACAAAACAAATTCAACACAAATTCTCAATTCTTCAACCACAAATTCCAAAACAAGAAAATAAACACAATAAAAGTTTAATGGCGTAAAAAGAATTATTCTAAGAGCATTTTGCTTTAGTACTATAATTGTGAAAGTTAAGACCCCAAGATATACAATATTTCTATACAATGTCATATTATATCATCCCAAATTGTTAAAATTATATATATTTACATATAAGCTGTTCAAATGTCATATTACATCATATCCCATGTTGTTAAGCTGTTCAAATATCATTATATCATTCTAAATTTAAGCTATTGAAATGTCACATTACGTGATTACTTACACTCACTACATTACATCAATACATTATATGTCCATCTATTATAAGAACAAATAATAATAGTTAAAAAATAGAGAACTTGGGTATAAACAATTGATTGCAAATGCATTTCCAATTAAAGAGAACTACAAACCAATTATGATAGAGCCAAAGAAAAATTAAAGTAGCAAAAATTTACTAAATAGGGATCAAACACTAGAATAAATCCTCAAAATCACAATAAGAAAAAATAGAAAGTGTACAATATGTTCCTAAAAATGCATATTTGAGATGGATAAGTCAAAATTGACTGATTCATAATATAAGATATAAGTTTTAAAAAGCATGACCAAGAAATGTGGATGTGGACAACTTAAAAAGGAATAATATTTACTACTCTTATATACATTAGGAGTCAGATGAAGCTTCCCCATGAAAAGTCCAACATGTGTAATTCCTTAGAAATCCATCACATATTAGATGTTCAAAAACATCGTTTCGAGTCTTCCACATTTGATTTATGCACTTTACACATGGGCATAAAATCTCTTCTCCTACAGCTACTTTGGAAAATGCATAATTTATAGAATTATTGACTTCCTGCTTATATAGTGCAGACAACCTGAAAGATGGTTCCTTAGAACTTTCAATCCAGCTTCGAGACATAGCTTTCACATATAAACATACACAATCTGTCAACAATATGAATTTTACACTAACAAGAAAAGTACAACATGCTAATGTTTGGACTTTGATGATGCTAATATCATCTATGATAATGAGATCAATTAAATTCAAGATTAGTTTCTTTTTGAACAGTCAACTGTATGGGTTTCAAGGGAAGAAGGTGCTATTTTGGTATTAGGCACTGACACCGGCTCTTACGTTCTCTCTTATTCTTCACAGTAAAATACTTTAGAAACAGTACATGCCAATAAACATAAGAACTTTATATAAGGAACAAAGTTATAAAAATCAGCCACACTATGAATTCAAATAAAGAAAAAAAGGCATCAATAAAATTTATCATATGAAAAAAATAAAAATAAAGGAATGACTACAGCTAGTTAGACATAACTAAGATATGATAGTAGTTAGGAGCTGCTCTAGGTTGATGGCCTTCAATGGGGTTTGTGGACTGACATATTATCTTTCACTATTCACACACATGTTCTGAGCAAATAACCGGCAGACTACTTATCAAAAAAGGTTTCTAAATAGAACTATAGAAGCCAATAATAGGAAAGATGCCTCAACTGAATGTCTAATAATTGAATATAGAAATTAACGGCTAACCTGTGACAGAGAAACTTGGCAGAAGATCTTCTTCAGTACCTACAGCAGTCAACAAAGGAGGATGGAAAGCAATGTATCATATTCTTTTCCATGTTGACCATTTAGTAACTTGGATTATGTAAAATAATTTGGGAAAGGAAAACATGGAACTGTTAACTATACATAGAATAGATCTGTTGAAGATACAACATACACAGTACATACACAAAGTAATACAAAAGGGACAGCATTTAATTTGGTGGTGCCAACCTTAAGAATTTAAGTTGGTTATATTCTAAAAATTGGTTTTGGTTATAACAGGAAACTCCATCATAACAATTTGGAGTTTGGGTTGTTCTTGACCTATACCATTGTAGATTGTTTGGGATTAACCAAACAAAGGATTGACTGAAACAGTAAGCAAAAACTTGCTACTACCACTGGTTAGTCAGTCCACAACGGTATGATAGATCAAATCAGTTCTGTTTGCAATAATATCATAAAATCATAATTTTTAGACCACAACATAAAAAAGGCATCAACCTTCAAAGTTAAAAAAATTCCCATGGTTCCACAAAAGTCACATAGACTTCATACATTAATTTAGTTAAAAAAACATGAGGTACAAGTATAATGCTTGGGTTCCTAGTTACACTATCACCTAGAAAATAAAAATCTGTACCCACACCTTGACAGAATTCTGTTTATAACTCTACTAAACCAGTTTGTGAGTGTTCTTCTCCTCCTCCTACCCTTAGATTCACCCCAAGAGCTGTCTCACTTCATTTTGGATTCTGAGTACCTTTTGCCTACCCTTTATTGATGAGGAGTTACTTAGTGGGGTTCATCAACCACTGTGTGTACCTAACTGTGATTTTTTTTTTTTTTTTTTTTTTTTTTTTTTTGTGTAAAGAAACCTAACTGTGATATGAATCAAAGGGGCAAGATTAGAATTTTGCAAGTACTAGCATTAGCATTCCAAAGAGACTTTTCATACAGTTGAGTTAGCAAGATTGTGAATTACTCTCAATTAATAGGTCACATATTGGAGCTTCTCCTGCATAATATTCCTCTATCGCTCATCTCCCCATACTTACTTAATTTGTCCAGGCCCAAGAATTATATTTTAATGATTAAAGCCTTCTAATTATAGTCACTCTTATATATGGCACCATTTCAAGTTGAGATATGCTGTTAGGATGTCTAGGGATAAACTCAACCCGCCGCAAGCCAAACCACAAAGTGGTGACACAAGGCGAATAAAGGCAAAGAGTATAACTATTAGTTCTTATCTCTTTGAAGTTCATTTATTTGGTACATAGAAATGTGCATGAAGACCATCATGGAATTCAACAACAATGGCAAATATAATTATATTTTATTCTACAATTACAAACAGATTCGAACACCAGGCAGGCTGAAAGTGCTTATACAATGTAAAAGATACATCTCAAAATTGTTCTTTACTTACAGAGTCACAGTTGAGCCATAGCCCATTGGTGACATCTCCTAGCTGAAACAGAAAACTAAATTACCATGCTCTATGTCATAAGCGCCAAGTTAAGTCCAATAATAAAATTTAGTTATCTTGATGGAATATGGTATCAACAAATTCCCACAAGCAAGATCATAGTGTCTTACATGGCAATAGAAAGTTCTACCATTAAAGCATGCTAGGACGGTGGAGAGAAGATCATAGCATCTTGAAGTCCTAAAATTATTACTCTTCTTTAGCATCAATGGATGAATTTTTAGAACAATGGAGGAAATGACGCTGGAACAAGACAGCGAAGTAAAAAATTCATTTATAGGCTGTATTCACATGTCAAGACATTGGTGACAATTAGATTTATTATATGCAGTTTAAACTGGAAATTACAGTTATTGATGAATCTTTGTTTAACTTTAACTACTTCCCTCAAAGCTTCTTGCAAGCTCGCGGATCATTGGCCCAATTAACCACAATCCATAGCTTGATCTCCACACTCTCTCAATAAATTTGCTAAGAAACATTCGGGTTTGGCCACGCAAGTTTAGAAATTAAAAGACAAATTAGTTCTTACATCTTTGAAATTCTTTCTCCAACTTTTCTCCAACTCTTAATCTTTCAACACCAGATTATCTGCAAATAGATTTTCCTAGCAGAACTTCAGAATCTTGAACAGCTTTACACGATAAACAAAAGTTAAGGGCTCTAAGTTAGGGTTAAACAGATTGGAGGCAAGAGTCCCGATATTGTTCTGCAACTCCAAAACATAGGGGAAGGATGAGAAGATGGGCATATAAAATGGAATAAATGAGGATAATAGACTTACTTGCAATTGTTTGAGAAGAAAGCCTGAAGGTTGCTCTCTAGTTTTGGAGAGAATGGCAACCAAATGAGAAAAACAAAAACAAAAACAAAAAAACCCAGAAGAATAGGGGGGAATGAGATCGTCAGGCGGGGTGATGGGCGGGAATATGGTAACCGTATTCGCGGGAAGTGAAATCTCCAAATTTTTACAAAAAGATAAAGGGTAAAAGACAGTTACCTCCCCTGTAACTTACCTTATTGACTGTTGACCCCCAAAGACTTCAAAAAAGACTTACCTCCCCTAAATAATTATTAAAATCCAAATAGCCCCACGCGTTAAGAATATTCCATTAGATGGTAACGGTGGGAGTCCAATATTTTTTTAAAGATCAAATTACCCTTTTAGAGAGATGAACTACCTATTTTACCCTTACAATTTAATAGGGTTACTACTTCCCCATTTGCTCTCTTACATTTTTTTCGATTTTCAAACCCTTGAATCACCTTCTTCTTCGGAGCTCTCCGTCGCTGCAAATCCTTAAATATTGAAGCAATTTCTCCTAAAATCTCTCTAGATTTTAAATCCCTATTTTCACTCCTATCTTCCCTCATCTTTCTCCCATTCCAGTCGCCCTTAGTTGATGGCCATTTTCTCTCTTATTCTTCTTTGATTTCTTCTCTCCTAAAATCTATCCAGATTTTCAATCCCTATTTTTACTCCTATCTTCCCTCATCTTTCTCCCATTCCAATCGTCTTCTATTCTTCTTTGGTTTCTTCTCTCCTAAATTTCTCCAGATTTTCAATCCCTTTCACTCCTATCTTCCCTCATCTTTCTCCCATTCCAGTCGCTCTTAGTCCATGGCCATTTTATCTCCTATTCTTCTTCGGTTTCTTCTCCTACTTCCTCTCCTGACAGATTCTGCTCTTCCCTTAATGTCGAAATCAATCTCTCTCTTCAAACCTCGATTCTTCCCCTTCTTTTTCTACTGCAACTGATTTCTCATAGGTTTTCTCCTCACCAAAATTCGGAGATCCCCAACCCCTTTTTTTTTTCCCTCTGCCATTTTCTCTCACACCTCACTCTTCTCTCTTGATTCGAGAAGTACTTTAATTAACTCACCCATTATATATATCCAAAGGAATCAGGAGGGCTGTCAACAGGGAAGAGCGAAGGAGAACCATAATATGAATTTCATATTAAGAATGAGAATCCAACATGATTAAACACAAATCAGAATACCAACTCATGTAAATCAAAACTAGTGCTTAATCAAGGAGTTTTGCCTCACCGGTCGCCTGTAATCGTTCCGCTTGCCCATCATATCATCTCCGCCGGAAAGAACGTGAGGGAGAATGAGAAGAAGATGAGATTATGGTTTATTTTAGTTGGATATAAAAGGGTTATATTGGTCTTTTAACAGTAATAAAATTTAGTATGGATAAAAGGTTGAGGGTAGAGTTGTCCATAAAAATTTTAACTTTAAAACTATTAAAAATTGGGGTTATTTGGATTTTAATAGTTATTTAGGGGAAGTAACTGTTGAAACCTTTGGGGGTCAACGGTCAATAAGGTAAATTACAAAAGTTAAGGGCTCTAAGTTAGGGTTAAACAAATTGGAGGCAAGAGTCCCGATATTGTTCTGCAACTCCAAAACATAGGGGAAGGAGAGGATGAGAAGATGGGCATATAAAATGGAATAAATGAGGATAATAGACTTATCTACAATCGTTTGAGAAGAAAGCTTGAAAGTTGCTCTCTAGTTTTGGAGAGAATGGCAACCAAATGAAAAAAAAAAAAAAAAACCAGAAGAATAGGGGGAATGAGATCGTCAGGTGGGGTGATGGGCTGGAATACAGTAACCGTATTCGTGGGAAGTGAAATCTCCAAATCTTTACAAAAAGATAAAAGATCCCCCAATCGAAATCCCGGCGCGTTAAACCAAAATCATAAAACATGGGAACGGATTTTTTTGTTCCTAACATAAAAAGGAATTTTACCCACCTACACTTTCCTTATTATGTCACTCAATCTTAATTCTTTACGTTTCTTATTATGTCTTCCAATCCCCAATTTTACCTCACACCAAAAAAAAAAAAAAAAAATCAATAACTTTAGCAATAATATCACACATCCGGTCAGTTGTTAAATATGTATCACTCTTAATTCTATACATTTCTAATCATCCAATCTCCAATTTTACCTCACACCAAAAAAAAAAAAAAATAATAATAATAATAATATAATAATAATAATAACAACTTTAGCAATAATATCATGGATCCGATCGGTTATTAAATATGTATCACATAGATTTTGACTTAGCAAACTTATTTCTAATTAAATGATAAGGTGACAAGGTTAAAAATATCATAATGACAAAATTATTCTTTAAACAATAGTATTTTACTATTTTGCCCTCTCCGAAAACCCATATATACAAAATAACTTATATATTGTTTTACCCATTGCAACTCTTATCCGGCGACGGGCAAGGTAACTCCCTTCATCTCTGATCTCCGGTGAAGTTTCATATCTTTTCTATCCTAAAGCTAGGGTTTGAATTGGAATCTCTCTATTTCAAGGAATGCCATCAAGGAGTAGAAGAAAACTTTTACTACAGAAGAGTCCGATCACCACATTTTCTTCCTTCCACGCTTTTTTTTTGCAACTTAACTCTCTCACGAGTTGTTATAATCGATGATCATAGTTGGCTGAAATCAGACCTGGAGCAGCTGTCCATGTCCATTGCTGAGCTTGACAAACTTGTCTTTGAGAACTCTGCTTCAGGGAAGAAAGTCCCCCAGCATGGCAAAGGAGTCATTCGTTTGAGTTTCACTTACTTTTTTCCCTTTCTTTTAATTTGCAAACGAACCCTCTTCTTCAGCGATTTCTTTGTAGCTCCCTTTGTGTGATGGCAAAATTATTATTTTCTTGTCAATTTATTGAGGAGGGTAATTGAGTAATTTTGCATTTCCTATTTGTCAACTTAACAATAGGGAATATAGGTGATACTATTGGCAAACTTGGGGGTTGGGTGACATAAAAAGAAAGTACATGGGGTGGGTGAAAATTTTCCCATAAAAAATAAATATTATCTTCATGCGATAGAAATATCCATCCCTATTGAGTAGCGTAAAATTTCTTTAGATGGAAATACCTGTCCCATAATCAAATCATAGAGGTGCCCTACATCAAGTACTAAGAGATGGTAGGATCCGTCCCTAATATATATCCTGTAGAGACGGACAATACTGTCCCATAAATGCAATTCATTAGAGACGGACCATTCTATCAGAAGTACTTTATCAAACTTTATTCGTTTGCCACGGTGCATATCCGTCCCTACTGTATTTATTAGGGATGGATTTATAATACCGTTCCAATAGTAAGTGGTAACTAGCAATTGGGACGGAACTTTTTGCATAATCCCTATAAATGCTATTTAGGGATGGAACTTTTTGCACTATCCCTATAGATGCTATTTAGGGACGGATTTATAATGTTGTTCCAATAAGTAAGCTATAACTAGCAATTGGGATAGGACTTTTTGCACTATCCCTATAGATGTTATTTAGGGATGGAAATATTTTTTGTCCCTTAAACCATCCCTATTGCACGATATTGTTGTAGTGTCCTTCTCCTAGCAGTATACATTGCCGACTATCACGGCTAGACACCACACATATGGTGACACTTGTCATTCTTATCTCCATCGACATAGTTTCCTTGGCTACAATCTCCTACTCCTGCTCAGAGTCTATGACTTGGGTGTTCACAGTGCGACACCTGGCTGCCCTATTGGCGAACTACCTCCAAGAGTCCTAGTACCTCCATGCTTCATGCTTATCTCTATAAGTAAAGTGCGAGCCCCTAAGGTAAATCCTCTCACGATTCGTGCACCCATCCTTTCTTTCTCTCTTACGCTCAAACTCCCTATGCGTTCCTCTCTTTCTAAACTGGAGATAGCTTCTGGCTCTCTTTACTGTTTACATTGGAAATGACTTAGGCATCGAAGTGTACCCAAGGGCCTAGTTGCCCAACTCCTTTGTCTCATCTCTGTGATTGCAGGTTATCAGGATCATTAGTCGACGGGAAAATTTCCAACTGTAACAAACCTATTTATAGACTTTAGATTATATTAAATTGATATAATCTAAAATTTATAAATTGACATTGTAAGACCCGCACTCTACTAATTGGGTCTTACCATGTTGTACCAAGTCTTCCTATCATGGTCGGATCGAGTGGATCAAGTAAGTGAAGAAACCACAAGGCTAGGTATGTAAATCGACCCAAAACCAGTTGATTTGGAGTGTGTGGTCGCATACCTAAGCTGGTATGGTCAACCACATCTTAGGAAAGTGAGACCACTCAATGATTCAACGTGTGGTCACATATTTGGGATGTGTGGTGGACGGATTCTACGACCATACGTGTGACCGCACGATGATATGACCAACTCCTAATTTTGAAAACTTTCCTAATTTTTGGGATCGCTTTCCTATTTGAGGGAAAACTCTATATGGAGTTTTTTCTCTATATAAAGGACGTCCCTTAGCCTCTTTCACTTTTTTAGAACCCAAATTGTAACTCTAAACCTAAGAGAGAAAGAGAGAGAGAGAGAGAAAGAGAAGGAGAAAAAGATCTGAGAAGACAAGCTGAGAGGAAGGAAGGACTTAGCTTGTTACAGAAGGCCAAGGTAAGGAAATCATCTCTCTAGAAAGAGATTACATAATATTGTAAGTCTAGATGTGGAATTTATAAGGAATATCAACCATGAGACCCCATGGACAAAAAACTCAAGAGAGATCTATGGAGAGTAGGTTAGGGTGAATAACTGTGTAAAAATTATGAATTTAAGGCTATAGATCGATCATAGGAAGGACCCTAATGATAAACTAAGGAAACGACATGAAGAAAGTAGATAAAGGATAAAAAATCTACCGAACTTTGTGTGGTCGCAGCTATGGTCGACCACACAGTAAGCACATGATCAACCACATGCTCTTGGGAAGATCCTAAAGAAGGTATGATCACATGTGTGGTCACATAATATGCGACCACACGTATCGACCACACGCCCTATGGTCGCAAATACTGAGACCACAGGTGCAGCCACACTTGCGACCACACAGCCTCAGGAAGTCTGTTTGACTCTAGATTAGATTTTCGACTACTATAACTTGGTGAACTTGAACCCTAACTTAAATACCTTAATTTTTAGGTTCCCAATAGACTCAAAGTGACTTCCAAAGCTTTGGAGAAGAACAAGTATCATTACAAGGTGAGGGAACAAAATCTAAACTAATTGGATAATAACAAACTGTTTTATTTTATTGGTCCAATGCAATGAATGATTCTATGCTTGTATGTTTGTAATGTGCATCTCATATGTTATCCAATATTACTACTATATTTTATTCATGCATATTTATTTTTGTCTGTTTATAACATGATGATGATGATGCTATGAATAGGTATGTGATTATGTGTGTGGTTGGTGTGCTGGATATAAATGGAGCATCAGGGAAAGGACGTGGCATTGTGGTTTAGCCTGGTCACCAGACTCTAGCTCTATCTTTACTCAAGTCTTATCCACTGACATCATCGTATCATCATTACCTTAGCAGAACTACTACGTTGTAGGGCATCAGGGGAGGTGGTCTCGGACCATGTGGTCTTTGACTTTATCAGAGGGCCTTGGCTCTGTCTCTATGGGCATATTGAGGGATGCTAGGGTGAGGCCTTGGATACATTAGATGGCATTAGGATTAGTTAGTTGCGAGTCTAGTTTGCAAGCCCATGCCAGCAGGGGCTTACGTGTTGGTATGGATAGGGCGTCAGGGGAAGTATTGGTGGTGTGTGATCCAGACACTTTAACTCTATCTCTATTCCATGGTGGGATAGATGTGGACAACAATGGTGTTTGATCCATTGGGTGGGCTTACACACCCGTGAATAGAGGTGCGGTGGTCGCCAAACCTTTCTATAACACATTGCAAACTTAAAATCCAACCAAAGTTATGAATTGAATGCATGCATATGTTTGCGCATTATTTTGCTTGCTCACTGAGCCGTTATGTGTGCTTACCCTTTCGACATCGAATATTTTTAGTTGTTATGCAGGTCCTACTGTAGAAGATTATATGAGTGCGTCGACGTATGGACACGTAGCAACTATGGATGTGGAACCGATGGAGGAAGCACATGATCCGTCATGCGAATGCAACCAATGTATTTTTTTTTATTAATGTAGCTATTTGACTACTGAAACTTGTAATTAATTATTTTACTTTATGTCTTGAGTTACTTGGGAATAAATAGATTTAATTATGTATTATCACTATTAGATTATCAGTTCATTATTAATAAAGACTTCCGCTATCGTTTATTTACTCTGATTATCATTGTGGAATGTACTTGGTTTAACCGAATGGGTACGACCTATACGAGATCCTAGTTTGAACCGTTGGTTCTCATGACAGTTCATCACATACTAGTTAGTCTAGAACTGGGGAGTGACAGATATAATCTAAAATCTATAAATAGGTTAGAAGATGTTTATCATTATTTTGATAATCTATTATTATTTCCTTATGTCTAATGGTATTACATGGTTATTATTTATGATTCATAATTTAGTCTCATAAACGATTTATAATAAATAACTTATAAACATAAATATAAACTATACCAAAGAGAACCTAATTCATATTCCCTGTTTATGAAAAGTTGATTTGGATCACGCAGCAGACAATTGCTGAGGGGGCCACAATAAGTGCATGGATGATTACAACAAGGAAAGAGAGAGAGAGAGTGAGAGAGAGTGAGAGAGAGAGAGAGAGAGAGAAGAGAGAGAGAGAGAGGGAGAGAATAATTGGAAAACCAAGTGATCCCAGAAAATATTGGTAACATCATCTATCATCCACAGGTTTGAAAAATCATCAATCGCATTTATTTAATTGACGGAAATCACTTAAAATGTTGATAGACATTTTTACCCTTCATATTATAAATTAAAAAATTTTAAAAATAGATAAAAATACTAATTTGACTTTCTATTGAAAATAACATTTACCATTTCTCTTTCATTTTCATTATCAACCAAACCCCGAGAAAATAACAATTTAGCAAAACTGAAGGACCAGCTCAACAAGAAAATATGAAATTCTGCAAGTGCGGGTTGATTAGGGACAAGCACGAACATTTTCACTAGTGAGCTTAACACAATTCTGGGAAGAAACGTTTCACAAATTCACCAAGTGCTAAAAATCACCAAATTCACCAAATAACAAACCAAAAACACACAACCGATGAACCGAACTGAACTGAAGATCATAGAACTAGATATTAAAAAATTCCTAAACAAACCTTAGCGAATCCCTCAGCTGTACTAGTTTGAGTTCCAAACATGATCGTAACCTTTTTCTTCCCATCATCAACCTCCAGCTCGAGCTCCTTAATTACTAATGGCTTCAGAGGTTCAACTTTACTTGATTTCTGGTTGTCCACTTTCTCCAGAAGAAAATAATCACACAACAGATCAAGACCGCCATTGAGGTCGTCAAGATCATCAGGAACTCTCGATATCTAACCTCGATCTCTCCCTCTCGCCCTAAAAGCCTCAACGAAGGCATCGAGGGAGGCGAGGAGTGGACAGTGTCGCTCTTGCTGTTGCCACTCATGCTGCCGCCGCTGTCTCCGCCGCCTTTTCTGCTACTTCTAATCCCAGTCATCATCTTGGTCATCCTCATGTTGCTTGCCGTCTTACCCTCCGAAGCCTCCAACGTCATCGTCTTCTCTGTCGATTACCGATTCTCTCTGTTTCTCCATTACCGATTCTCTCTGGTTTTTCATCTCATGTAAACAATTTCTTGCTTTTTTAAGGAAGAAAACTGTAATAGAAGATTTCATACAGATCCCCAATATTTACATTGCTTTATTCTTTATGATTTCTTTCTTTATTTTTTTTGTTTCATTAAATTATTGTCAGAGGGTGGTGGTAGGTGAAGTGGAAGAGGGAGATGTTAGATGGTAAAGAGTAAAAAAGAGATCATTTGTTTTATTCAGTGTTCTAAACTATTACATACTACCAACTATTGTATTTATTAATGTTCCATATTTAAATACAAGAGAATTAGTTATGAGCACGTGACTATATTGTATAACTGATTTACTTGTCAACAGCCCCCGGACTGAGGAGACCATAGACTAAGCTTGTCAAGAAGCTTATGTAATGAGCCGTGTCTAAGAGCCTTTGTGAGCAGATCAGTACGTTGTAAATCAGTAGAAATATGATGAGGTTGGAGTGAACCATTATGAATTTTTTCCCGAACAAAATGATAATTGATTTTAATATGTTTTGTTCGTTCATAGTAAACCGGATTAGTAGCGACGTAAATGGCAGCCTGATTATCACAATAGATATGAATTGGAGGCCCATGATCAAAATCCAAATCCAGAAACAATGCCTTGAGCCAAGATAATTCACAAGCTAAGGAAGCTAGAGCACGATATTCAGCTTTTGCCGAAGATCGAGATATAGTTTGTTGCTTCTTCGTTTTCCACGAGATAAGGCAGTCCCCAAAAAAAGTAATATATCTGGTTGTTGATCGACGAGTAAATAAACAACTTGCCCAATCGAAGTCATAAAAACCAGTAATTACCGGTTTTGAAGACGGTGTCATGTGGATGCCAAGGGATACCGTAGCTTTAATGTATCATAAGACATGATTGGCAGCAAGTAGATGCGGTTGCCTAGGACTATGAATGAATTGACTCAATAGTTGAACTGAATAGCACAAGTCAGGCCGTGTAACTGTGAGATAAATGAGGCGACCAATCAATCGACAATAAGAAGCCGGATCAGCAAGGAGATCGCCAGTGTCATTGTCAAGTTTAAGATGTTGTTCCATTGGAATATAACTAGGCTTACTCCCTAAAAAATCGGAGTCTTCTAATATATCCAACGCATACTTTTGCTGACACAATATAAGACCATTTGATGTAGATACAACCTCAATGCCCAAAAAATAAGTCAATGGGCCAAGATCCTTAATTTGAAAATAACGCTACAGCTGAGCTTTGATGTGAGCAATATGAGTATCATTGGACCCGGTAAGAACTATGTCGTCAACATAGACAAGAAGAGCTGTATAGGTACTACCATTCTGGTAGACAAATAAAGAAGCATCGGACAATGATTGTTTGAATTGGAGTTGTTGAAGAGCAGCAACCAATTTTTTATTCCATTGTCAAGGAGCTTGTTTAAGCCCATAGAGAGATTTTTTTAACTTGCAAGCCATATGTGAAGGTAATGGGCTACCATTATAGAGATACCCAGCGGGCGGAGACATGTGCACATCTACATCAAGATCGCCATGTAAGAAGGCATTCTTGACATCCATTTGATGAAGGGTCCATTTTCGATAAGTTGCCATGGAGATTAAACTACGAACAGTGATAATATTGGCCATGGGAGCAAAGGTTTCATGAAAGTCAAGGCCCTCTAATTGAGTAAAACCTTTGGCAACCAACCTAGCCTTATATTTCTCTATGCTACCATCAGCCTTATGTTTGATTTTGTATATCCACTTACAACCAATAGGTTGTTTATCAGGATGAAGGTTCTCTACAGTCCAAGTATTACTTTGGATAAGGGCAATCATTTCATTGTTCGTAGCAGATACCCACAATGGATCCTTACAGGGTTGTTTATAGGTTTTGGGCTCAGCATGGGTAGACAAACTTGTCAACAAAGCCTTATAGGCAGAATTATGAAAAAATGTTAAATGGGGTTGGATTGGATAAGGAGAGATACCTGAAGTAGACTGTGCAGTATCAATGGGCTGAATTGGTGGGCTGGTGACAGTGTTACAAACAAAATCCTTTAGAAGAGATGATGGATGCCGAACCCTTGAGGACCTCCTAAGAACTATGACAGGAACAAGTTGTTGGGCCGAACTAGTAGGCTCAGAAAATTGTGAGCTATGAGGATGGATTGCGATGATGATAATGGACTATAGGTGAAGATGATGGACTGTGAGGTGTGATAATGGATGGTGGACTGTGGGAATGCTGAGAGGAAGACTAAGGATGATATGACTAGATTAATACTGCTCATCTAATACAACAACATCATTAGTGACAGGAAGAGGAAGTGATAAGTCAGAAATAGATTTAGCGGAAGCAAATGGAAAGGTATGTTCATATAAAAGAACATCCTTACTGTAACATCCCCTTCCCAGGTGAGGGAAATGAATC
Source organism: Protea cynaroides (assembly GCA_028583415.1). Taxonomy (NCBI): domain Eukaryota; kingdom Viridiplantae; phylum Streptophyta; class Magnoliopsida; order Proteales; family Proteaceae; genus Protea; species Protea cynaroides. The sequence continues at coordinate 68,116,890 of CM053276.1, read as the reverse complement.
ACTGATCACACTAAAAACAATAAAAAGCTTAGTTAAACCTGTATACATTTTTTCTTCTTCTTCCAAACATATATCATCTCATCTGATAGTACCTGCTATCTCATTTGTCATCAATTTTGATCCATTTTCAATACTTTAAAATATACAGTGAAAGTCCTAAACCATATATTCTATTAAACTGATGGCAAAACTACTCATTACATAAATAAACGTAATTACTTAAATTACATCCAAGGTGTGGGCCTATTACAAAAACCTGCTACCCACACAGCTGAAATATCAACTACATGGAGTTTACATTATACAAATACATAATCAAAATACTTTAATTAACTAAGAGGCCCAAACTTCCTCTTGGATTACCATCTACGGTTGTCTCTTTTCCTTGAGCTTGCTATAATCACCTGTAAAACATGTAAATCAACTGGAATGAGCCAAAGCTCAGTGAATAGCTAACAACTTGGCAGGAATACATGCAACAAACATCATATCAAATATGTAATAAACAAGGAAACTGTCTTTGTTCTATATTATACCTAACTGCTATTTACTAGGGCTGCAACAGGGCCGGGTTGGGCCTGGTTTTTCAAAACCCTAACCCCAACCCTGACTATTGAAACTTAACCCTAACCCAGCCCAACCCTGCCAGGGTCAGAAAATGTACAACCCTAACCCTGACCTTGACAGGGTTGGGCCTAACCCTAACCTGCCCTGATTGACCCTGACAGGGCCGGGTTGGGCCGGGTCAACCCTGATTAACCCTGATTCAGGGTTAGATTGACCCTGATATTGACCCTGATGGACCCTAAAGATACAACAAATTATCAAATAACAATTAAAACTTAAAACATATGACAAATACAAGCAACCTATGATATTCTTTTAAGAACCTAACAAATACAAACCAAATCAGTTTAAGTGTTTAACAAGAAACAAATACAAATCATACATATATTTATAAATATATTCAAATATATATAGGGTCGGGTTGGGCCGGGTTCAACCCAGGGGGTCAACCCTAACCCAGCCCAACCCTGCCAGGGTTCATATAAAATTGAACCCTAACCCAGCCCTGTCAGGGTTCGGGCAGGGTTCAACCCTGCCAGGGTTCAGGGCGGGCTTGGGCGGGTTCGGGTTGTCAGGGTAAAACTTGCACCCCTACTATTTACTTGCTAATATTTCACATCTTGTTCTTTCTTTCTTTTTTTCTTTTTTTCTTTTTTTTTTTATCATAATGTGATCATATTCCCATTCATGTATACTTCCTTGTTTTCCTATAATTCCATGATACTGATCTATATATTTACTTACTTTTATTCTCTTCTATTTTCATGATTCATTGACTTAGTCATTACCATTATCTTGCTTCACTGTTCTTGCTTGACTTGATTACAAGTTGTTGATTTAGGCTCAATGGATGTATTCATATCTTGCCCCTCTATACGCTTGGCCATTTCATAATATGATTGACTTGCATTCTATTTTTCTTGTAGGCTACTGTTTCCTTTCATGACTTGTCTATTTGTTAACATTTCTGGACTCAACGGATGCTTCCGTTTCTTGTCAAATATACATCATGCTTTGACTCATTGGATGTCTCTGTTTCTTGTTACTGGTTTGACTCAACGGCTGCTTCCATTTATTGTCACTTGTTAGGCTCACTGGATGCTTTCGTATCTTGCCACTTGTTTGACTCAACGACTGATTTCGTTTATTGTCACATGTTTGGCTCACCGAATGCTCACGTATCTTGCCACTTGTTTGACTCAACGGCTGCTTCCGTTTATTGTCACTTGTTTGGTTCACCGGATGCTCCCGTATCTTATCACTTATTTGACTCAACAGATGTTTCCATTTGCCGTCACTTAATCATGATGTACCTGTATTCCTAGGTTGATTTTCTAGGATTTTTCTTTCTGTAAAAATATAAACTTGGACTTGCTATCCATTTATTCATTCCGTATATAAATTTATAGATGGTACTGTTTAACATTTTATCGGCGCATGTACATCTGTTACAAGTTATTTATATTAGTTCCAACTCATCTTGTTGTCCGTATCTTTTATAACCTATTAGAAGGGATTGTCATTTTCATTGTAGTCTAACTTGACTTCACCTTTACTCTTATCTTTACTAGTATAAGCCTATTTCTTATCTTTCTTTGTCCTCATGACGTTCCTACTAGTTTACAGCAGTTTACGAAGGTATTATGATCATCAGCAACATTTAGAAAATTAAAACTTACAAGTATAAAGTTTGTTGTCCATTGGTTACATCCATTAGTCCACATTTTATTTTACAGCTTGTAAACTGTTGGAACCTTGGCCAATGTTGAGCAGTTCATGGGCAGTTCCAAGTGTGTTGTCATTGTTGGCAACCATGGTTTGCATATGTGTAATCCAGTGACAGTATGGGCAGTGAGGAAAGAAAATAGAAGAGAGAGAAGATGAGGAGAGAGAAAGAAGAGAAAGAAGATGAGGAGAGAGAAAAAAGAGAGAGAAGATGAGGAGAGAGAAAGAAGAGAGAAAATGTGGGCTGTGTGGGTCCCACCTGAGGTGGCCAGGCCAGCATGGTAGCCAGCTGCACCAGGCCATGCCGCGCACACAGAACGACAAACAAAAAGAGCCATGCCGCGACGGAGGCAAAGCCGGCCAGCGAATCATGCGCGCTGCACAGCAGACCAGGCCAGTAGAGCCATGCCGCGCACAAGAGCACAACAAAGACAAAGACAACTGGCCGGCAGCAGAACCACACAGCAACTGGCTCCCGCATGCCCGCAAGGCTCGCAGGGCCTAGCCGCGCGCGCACCTCGCAAGCCTCAGCAAGGCTTGCCCCGCACGCGCACCACCTGTTCGACGTTTTGCCGCAAAGAAGACAAAAAAAAGAAACTCTCTAGAAAAAAACAAAGGACTTACAGGGCATTACCACACTTTTTCTAGGGGTATTTTGGTCAAAAGAAAAGTGGCTGATTCGTCTTCAACGGCTCAGATTGAACCACGATGCGTGGATTCTGATCCGGCGACTCATAGTGAGGCGGGCTACTGTGTAGCATGTACTTCCGCATCAGATCCAGTCGCGTGTGCTCTGGTTGGCTGGATGTAGCTTAAAACAGTGGCATGCGGCGCATGGAGTTGAATCCACGATTATATGTGTCGTGCGTACAGGGAAGCTTCGAGCCAGATCTCAATCGTTCGGCCAGAATCCCTGCCGATCGTGCCTGACGCGATGGATCCAGATCGAACGGTCAGGAGTCTTTCCCGCCTCCATCTGACAGATCCAGTGGCCTAAAACGAAAGATAGCATCTGCGCTATCGGATTTCGACAACGCTGTACGGTGGGACAGTGGCGGCGGTGCTACGGTACATCGCCACATGTAATCAACTCTGATGATTCCATTTAGAATGTTTTTATTGGCCGATCTTCTGCTGGCCATATCTTAGTCATCCGATCTCTGATTTGGGCGTATAATAAATCGATCTGAAGGGAATTTGAAGATGAAGCTTTCAAAACCAGTTTGAGCTCGAGAAGAAGAAGGAGAAGTGCGATTTAAGGGCAGAAACCTTGTTGGAGCTTCAATGAGCTGTGTTTGACTTCCACCTACTCTGTGTGGCCTTTAATGCTTCATTGAAGCTAGGGTAGAGTACTGAGACAATGTATTGAGTGTCCAGTGGAGTCATGGTGATGAGGAATGACTTGTGTAGCAAATGAAGAGATCGATAAGCTTGCACAGTGAGCTTTACACCTGCTGTGAACAAGCCGGGAAGGTAACCTCGAACTCATACCCTCATAGTGATGAATGTGATAAATGGGATGGGTTTGTAATTATTAAATGCTTCATATGTATAGCCTATCAAGTCAAGTCCTGATAGGTTTGTGGGTAGTAGCTCATATTCAAGTTGTAGCTTGTCTTACCTGGTGGTGTAGCACCTTGCTGTTGTAGCAGTCGAAAACTACTAATTAAAATTGTGTATCGAGTATAATACGAAACCCTGGTTAGGGTATTATCCCGTGGACTAGCCATCACAGTGAGTGATCGATGAACCACGTTACATCTTGTGTTGTGAATGTATATGTGATTGTCTATGTGTGTAGAATAGAAGTCTGTCTGCTGCAGGTTTGGGTGTATACACTTGGCAGGCCAAACCCCTGGTATGGATACCTGTGGATGTGTGGTTGATGTGTGCACGAAATGTGTTTGATAAATTGGTAGTGAGAAAAGTTCATTTGACAGCTCAAGGCAGCGCATAGTGAACAACAGCTCTTGGCAGCAGTTTCCAAAGCAGTAGGTCAGATCATCTCAGTAAGAATATTTTTGAGGGCACTGATTCACCCCCCCTCTCAGTGACTACATAGGATCAACAATTGGTATCAGAACTACGTTCCCAAGGGAAGAAGTTTGACAGCTTCGGGTACTGTCACACCCCAATTCTGAACCAACCAGAATGGTGTGAGTGAACCGTCACTGAACCAACGGTTTATACCATGATCTCGAATAGACCGTGTCCACTCATACAAACCATTGCACATAACCACAATCAGAATATAAATAAGCGGAAGTCTTTAAATAAATGAACTGAGTATCTATTGATAACTTTAAATAAAGTATCCAATTATTCAAATTCCAAACATAACTAAATATATTTACATCTCTTTAATATCAACCGAAAATAACTAAAACAAATAAATAAAAGTCAATCAAAGGTACACGCCGAAAGGGCACTCGCATGAAGCGTCATGCTCGTCCTCTCCTGCCTGTACATCCAGAGCAGCAAGACCACCATACGTCGGAGCGCTCATATAGTCGTCCACCGTGTAACCTACATCAACATCTAAAAACATGTATATATACAAAGGGTAAGCTCACAACTTAGCTCAGTAAGACAATCAGACAGTTAACAATATTATGCATGAGTAACAATCATTTTATGCTGTGGTCTGGTTTAAGTTTACAATGTGCTATAGAAAGGTTTGATGGCCCCCGCACCTCTATACACGAGTGTGTGGCACCGCACAGTAGATCACACCACCACCGACCTACATGCACCCATCATGGAATAAAGATAGAGCTAAGGTATACCCGCACCTCCCCTGATGCTCCACCAATACCAGTACCTAAGTCCCTACTGACCAGGGCTTGCAAACTGGACTCGCAACTAACCAATCCTATATGTCATCAATGTAGGCTCTATCCCAACACAGCCATCTATGGCATAGAGATAGAGCTAGAGCGTACAGGCCGGGCTGGAGATCACAATACCTCACCTCCCCCTGATACCCTATCCGCAACAAGCACACTAGGATAAAATAATACGCAGGTAGACCCTATCCCAACATAACTCCCTACGGCATAGAGATAGAGCTAAAGCATCGTGGACAAGCCAGCGTCAACATCGGAGACCACAGTGTCACATCATCATGGCCAGGTCAACATCAACATCGGAGACCACCGTGCCACGACCTTCCCCTGATACCCCACCCGTACCAAGCATGTTAAAATAGAATACTACAAAAGATGCCAGAATGAGGAATGATCCTAGGCCCCATGCCCCACTCCATACACCAACGAAAACAATCACATGCCTAACAATCACATCCTATCATGCATGAACAATAATAATAACTGAAAGTAAAGGATGACATGTGAATATGCACAAACATCACATCATATATATTCAGGGTTATTAACAACGATTTACTGTCCATTAACTATTAGGGTTTAGGTTAGATTCTCTTACCTGACGCTCGTTTGTTAGCTTGCTCCACGTTGCAAGATCCAAACGAAATATCACAAAGTCCTACAATATTATTAGGGTTTCATTAGAATAGTTTCTTAGGGTTTCACGTTGGTCGGAAAACCAACAAAGTCCAAAACCAGTCTTTCAGAGCAACATACCGGTCGCATCACTATGGGAAAGCTAGCAACCGGTATGGTCGACCACATATTTCTAGGATTTCTCCTATCCATTCTAAGTATGAGCTTTGAGTTAGAGTTATCTCCAACTCATTCAAGTTTAGTTTCGATGAATATCATCTTAGAACTCAAATCTAGGGTTTGACGGCAAATTAGATTTTTTAATGGCCAATTAGGGTTTTAGATCAATACCTGCTTTGCATGGTATTGATCCACCCATACAACTATCCTAGAATCATAGAGTAAGAAGAATGATTAAAACACTTACCGTCGACTGGCGTAAAGTGAGCGTCGTCGAACGGCAATGGCGGCACCTCCTTCTTCTTCCTAGCTTCTTCTCCTTTCCAACCTCCTCTCTAGGGTTTGTGAGAGATAATGGAAAGGATTTGAGGAGGTTTAGAGGTGTTTATATAGGCTAGGATTAGGATTTAGTACCCTATTAGGATTAGGAAGGTCTAGGTATTAAGGTTTAAGGAAAGTGGGACCCGTAGAAATCCAATTCCAGATCTCCATAGTCAACTGCGCAGAGTTGACTGGTCGACCGGTATGTAGATCGGTACCATCGACCGGTCAACATAAAATAATGATTATTTGACCGTCTTTGGTCCGATTTCGTACCTGTTTGTCACCCGCTCATCCCGTCTGGACCGGTGATGATCGGAAGACCTGCTACGACATGAAATCAAGGTTTAAACCAAGTTTATGGAGTGCGGGTCTTACAAGAACAGATTGTGCATTGAAACCGAGATATGGCTACAAATGATGAGCATCATGGGCATAGTAGGATTCCTATGTTTGACGGCTCCAACTACAGTGTGTGGAAAGTTAGGATGGAGGCATACCTGATAGCACAAGGATATGGAGTATGGCTAGCTGTGAAGAATGGGTACAAACACACAACTGTATGGCTAGCTGTGAAGAATGGGTACAAACACACAACTGAAGATATCAGTGACGCAGTTGAGATGAAGAAGAGAGAAAATAAAACTAAGACAATCACCGCTCTTCTAGCTGCACTAGCAAGCAATGAGCTTATTAAAATAATCAGTTGTCTAACATCAAAGGAGATATGGGACAAGTTGCAGAGTGTACATGAAGGTGATAGTAAAATTAAGGAGGTCAAATTACAAATACTGAGATCTCAATTTGAGAGCTTGAGAATGAGTGAAGGTAAGACAATTGAGTTTTACCTGAACAGAGTAAACAAGGTCACCAATGCAATCAGAGCATTGGGTGAAGAACTAAAGGAGATTCATGTGGTCAATAAGGTCTTGAGGACACTTCCAAAACTATACAATGCCAACGTGTCAGCCCTTGAAGAAATCACTACTTTGGATACGTTGACCATAGATGAACTGCATGGTATTTTGGTTGCCTATGAGATGAGGATGATTGAGCCAGTGCTAGTTGAGAAGGAAGCCGCTTTTGAGGCTTTTAAAAAAATTAAAAATGAAAGAGCCAGTGGAGAATGCAAAAGCTGATGCAAAGGATAACTCAGATGATTCTAATGATGAGCTTATAGTCTATCTGGCTAACAGACTCAAGAAGAGATCTGAGAAGTTCAAAAACAAGTCTTCAATGAGATGCTTCAACTGTGGTGACTTATGACACTTTGCTTCTAAGTGTCAGAAAAAGGGTAAAGTGTATGATTCTGATGAAGAAGAGCCTAAAGGGAGTCAAGAGAAGAAAGGAAAGAAGAAATTCATTCCAAGAAAGAGAAGTTATCTGTCAAGGCATGATAACCCCTCTGATGAGTTTGAGCAAGAAAATGATGTTGATATTCTTTTCATGGCAAGACTTGAAGAAACTCCTACAGGGATTAAAGCAACAAAGAAGAGAAGTGATAATTCAAGAGGAGAGTAGAAGATGATGACAACCCAGATCTTGAAGTAGAGTTGTTTTTTACGCTCACAGAGCTCAAGTCAGAAAGAAAGAAAAATAAAAGTTTAAATGATCAGCTCAACCAAGCCAATGACATAAAAGTTGAGATTATGGAAACACTCAAGAAAGCAAAAATAATTGCTGATGAGCTTGACAATGATCTTACACTAAAAACTTCTGAGTGTAAGAAGCTTGAGGAAGTTGTTGTAAGACTTGAGACAGAATTGACCAAGTCTACAAAGAAGAAAAGTTATGTTTAGGCTACTGTAAAAATCCCTCCTATAACCATTCTAAAGTCAAGAGATAAGAATGTCAGGTTACAAGAAAATGAAGAAACTAGCAGTTTTGAAGATGAAGACAAAGGGGAAGACAACATCCTTGATGAGATTCTGAGTTACCAAAGATCCTCTCACATTAAATCTGGACTTGGATACACCGAGCAGCTATCTGAGAAGATAAAGGATAAAGGGTCTATAGATAATCCCATTGTGTTTGTAAAGGCAAAGCAAAAGGAATCACAAGCAGTGAGAGCTACAAAAAGTAAGAATGATGAAAAGGGTTTTAAGACAGTCAGGCAAGGCAGACAGATAAAACAGAGTCTCAAAGGAATAATCAGTTTCAGAGAAACAGATAGGTTCAGAGAAACAGTTTCAGAGGATACTGCTACGACTGTAATGTCTATGGGCATAAAGTGGTAGAGTGTAGAAGACAAGAGAGACCTCCAGTGTTCATTGACAGAAATAGATTTGCTCCTCTTGCTGATGAGAGAGTAATGTGCTACAGATGTGAGAGACTTGGGCATATTGCAGAAACTGCAAAACAATTTTTCCATCTCAAAGGCAAGCTAAGAGAAAGGTAAGAAAAGATCCTCCAAGAAAATCAGTTCAGAGAGAAGAAAGAAATGAAATGGAAAGAAAAACAAGGGAGCCTATTATAGTAAAAGACAAGGTTATATAGGTGGAAAGACCACAGATGAAAAGAAACAAGCCTTTGATGGTGCAAGCAGCACTTAAAGCAAACAAAAGTAAACAATTTCCATGGATTCTTGATAGTGGATGCTCTACACACATGACAGGCAACAAAGAAAAATTCACAAGTCTCAATGCTGCAGAAGGAGGAACAGTGAGATTTGAAAATAATGAAGGTGCTAGAGTTGAAGGAAGAGGTTCAGTGAACATTAACAATGGGAAGATAAAGTCTCACAATGTCTTCTTTGTTAATGGGTTGAAACATAATCTACTCAGTGTGAGTCAGATATGTGATCAAGGACATGAGATCACTTTCAACAATGAAGGATTTATTGTCCACAGAGTTGGAACAGGAAAGGCAGTGGCCGTTGGTGAAAGAACAGTTGAAAATCTTTATGTGCTGACAGATGCCATCAACAAGTGCATGATAACTCAAGAAGATAAAAATTGGCTGTGGCATAGAAGAATGAGACACATTCATTTCAAGAACTTAACTAAAATTAACAAGGAGCAAGCAGTTAGAGATCTTCCCAAGATGAAGACTCCAGAGAACCATGTGTGTGGTTCATGTCAGAAGGGTCAGCAAGCAAGGGCCACTTATAAATCAAAGGAGTACCATTCAAGTAAGCCTCTTGACTTGATACACACAGACTTGTGTGGCCTATTAGAACACAGGCCATAGAAGGTGAGAGATATTTCATCGTGTTCATAGATGAGTATTCTAGAATGACTTGGGTGATGTTTCTGAATAACAAAACTGAAGCTCTTGACAAGTTCAAAGCATTCAAAGAGAGTGAAAAATGAGACAGAAAACACAATTAAGTGTTTGAGGTCTGATCAAGGCAAGAAATTTACATTGAATGAATTCTTAAATTTTTGCAGTGAAAGTGGAATCAGAATTCAACATTCAGCTGCTAGAACCCCTCAGCAAAATGGAGTGGTTGAAAGAAAGAACAGAACAATGCAAGAAATGGCTAGAACTATGATGGCAGAAAATAACAAAGCAAAACATTTCTGGAGAGAAGGCATCTATACTGCAGTGCATATCACCAACAGATGTCTACTAAGGCCTCATGAGAACAAGACACCTTATGAATTGTGGTTTGGGAGGAAAGCTACAGTGAAGTATTTAAGGTCTTTGGTTCCAAGTGCTACATCAAGCGAAAGGAGGAGAACCTTGACAAGTTTGATGACAGAGCTAATGAAGGCATATTTCTGGGCTATTCTTTCAAAAGTAAGGCATACAGGTGCTACAACAAAAGACTAGGAAGAATTGTGGAGAGTTCAGATGTGAAAATCGATGAGAAAATAGGGAACCTAAAAGAGGCTGAACCAAAAGGTTCCATTCTTGAAGAGTTTGAAGAAGATGACACAGTATCAGTTGACAAAGGGTAGCAAGATGAAGAAGAATTTGAAATGCAAGAGATTCAAATTGAAGTGCAGAAAGATGGCAGACCGAAAGACAACAAATGGTTGAGAATTCATCCTAATCATCAAGTGATAGGAGATCTAAATGCAGGAATGCAAACCAAAAGGATGAAAACTACTGCTTATTCATTACTGTCTGAGGTAGAGCCTAAGACTATGCATGAGGCTAGCAAGGATGAATTTTGGTTGAAAGCTATGAATGATGAGCTTGACCAAATTGAGAAGAACAACACTTGGGAGCTAGTTCCTAGACCAGCAAACAAAAATGTGATTGGCACAAAGTGGGTTTTCAGGAACAAATTAAATGAAAATGGACAGGTTGTGAGAAACAAGGCCAGACTTGTATGCAAAGGTTATGCCCAAGTAGAAGGAATTGATTTTGATGAAACTTTTGCACCTGTGACAAGGCTTGAGTCTATCAGAATGTTCCTAGTATTAGTTGTGCACATAGGATTCAAGGTTTATCAAATGGATGTAAAATCTATATTTTTGAATGGCAATCTGGAAGAGGAGGTGTACATTGAGCAACCTGAAGGGTTCCAACTCAGTAATGATGAAGACATGGTATGCAAATTGAAGAAGGCTCTATATGGGTTGAAGAAAGCTCCAAGAGCTTGGTATGAAAGGCTTGACACATATCTACATCAATTGGGTCTATGAAGAGGAGTAGTGGACAACAATCTATATGTCATGACAGAAGACAACAGTCAACTAGTAGTTGTGGTCTATGTGGATGACATCATTTTTGGGGGACACTGTGAGAAGCTCTGCAAGCAGTTTGCTGAGAAGATGAGGATAGAGTTTGAGATGTCTATGCTTGGAGAGATGTCCTATTTTCTGAGACTACAGATTCATCAAAAAGACAATAGCATCTTTATCTCTCAAATGAAGTATACCAAGGAGATGTTGAAGAAATTTGTGATGGAGGACTGTAAACCAGTGGGGACACCAATGACAGTGAATATCAAGTTGAGCTCAGAAGATGATTCACCAACAGTTGATCAGACACTGTATAGGTCAATAATTGGCAGTTTATTGTACTTGATAGCTTCTAGACCTGACATACTACAGGCAGTTTGCTTAGTGGCTAGGTTTCAGGCTTGCCCAAAGAAGACTCACTTGATGGCAGTGAAGAGGATTTTGAGATACCTAAAAGGCACAGTAGACCATGGTCTATGGTATCCTAGAACTGGGAAGTTCACTTTGACTGCATATTCAGATGCAGATTGGGTAGGAAGTCTTGATGACAGGAAGAGCACAAGTGGTGGTGCATTCTTTCTAGGGAAGAGCTTAGTTGCATGGCATAGCAAAAAGCAGGAGTCTGTCTCTTTGCCCACAGCAAAGGCAGAATACATTGCAGCAGCAGCTACATGCACTCAGGTAAATTAGATGAAAAGACAGATTTTAGATTTCAGTATTACCTGTGAGGAGCCAGTGATCATCAAGTGTGATAACATGAGTGCCATCAATATCTCCAAGAACCCTGTGCAACATTCGAGAACAAAGCATATTGACATAAGATATCATTTCTTGAAGGAGAAGGTGCTTGAAGGAGAGGTGAAACGGGATTTTGTTCCTACTGCAGACCAAGTGGCAGATATCTTCACAAAGGCACTCCCTAAGGATTCTTTTGAGAAACTGAGGGATCAGCTAGGAGTAGTACCTCTTGGCACACTGTAGTGGCATGTATGTAAGGGGAGCTGCTGTCTCCATAGCATCATCTTTTACCAATAGGATTGGAAAGATGCGGTGGGCCTTCCTATTGGTGAGGCTATATAGGGGGAGCATATGTGAAGGGGGAGCTTCATCTCATGTCAGTACGCCCTTTGGGCTTGTTGTCAAAGGGGGAGAAAGGCTTCATATGTGAGATAACGTCTGGGTTGCGTTTGGGTTGCCAACAATTCCAAAGGGGGTGATTGTTGGAACCTTGGCCAATGTTGAGCAGTCCATGGGCAGTTCCAAGTGTGTTGTCATTGTTGGCAACCATGGTTTGCATATGTGTAATCCAGTGACAGTATGGGCACTCTGGTAATTCTCCAGTTCAGGAGGAAAGAGAGAAAATAAGGAGAAAGAAGAGAGAGAAAGAGGAGAAAGAAAGAAGAGAGAGATGTGGGCTGTATGGGTCCCACCTGAGGTGGCCAGGCCAGCATGACAACCAGTGGCACCAGGCCATGCCGCGCGCAGACAAGAAGACAACAAAGAGAGCCATGCCGCACGCACAAGAAGACAAAGAACACAAGACAACTGGTTGGCAGCAGAACCGCGTAGCAACTGGCTCCAGCATGCCCGCAAGGCTTGCAGGGCCTAGCCGCGCGTGCACCTCGCAAGCCTCGACAAGGCTTGCCCCGCACGCGCATCACCTGTTCGACGTTTTGCCATAAAGAAGACAAAAAAGAAACTCTCTGGAAAAAAAAAAGACTTACAGGGCATTACCACACTTTGTCTAGGGGTATTTCGATCAAAAGAAAAGTGGTTGATTCGTCTTCAACGGCTCAGATCGAACCACGATGCATGGATTCTGATCCGACGACTCACAGTGAGGCGGGCTACTGTGTAGCACGTACTTCCGCGTCAGATCCAATCGTGTGCGCTTCGGTTGGCTGGATGTAGCTTAAAACAGTGGTATGCGGTGCATGGAGTTGAATCCATGATTGTATGTGTCACGCGTACAGGGAAGCTTCAAGCCAGATCTCAATTGTTCGACCAGAATCCCTGCCGATCGTGCCTGACGCGATGGATCCAGATTGAACGGTCAGGAGTCTTTCCCGCCTCCATCTGACAGATCCAGCGGCCTAAAACGAAAGATACCATCTGCGCCAATCGGATTTCGACAACGCTATACGGTGGGATAGTGGTGGCAGCGCTACGGTGCATTGCACCACATGGAATCAACTCTGATGATTCCATTTAGAATGTTTTTATTGGCCACTCTTCTGCTGGCCATATCTCAGCCGTCCGATCTCTGATTTGGGCGTATAATATATCAATTTAAAGGGAATTTGAAGATGAAGCTTTCAAAACCAGTTTGAGCTCAAGAAGAAGAAGGAGAAGTGCGATTTTAGGGCAGAAACCTTATTGGAGCTTCAATGAGCTGTGTTTGACTTCCACCTGCTCTGTGTGGCCTTTAATGCTTCATTGAAGCTAGGGTAGAGTACTGAGACAATGTATTGAGTGTCCAGTGGAGTCATGGTGATGAAGAATGACTTGTGTAGCAAATGAAGAGATCGATAAGGTTGCACAGTGAGCTTTACACCTGCTGTGAACAAGCCGGGAAGGTAACTCGCACTCAAACCCTCTTAGTGATGAATGTGATAAATGGGATGGGTTTGTAATTATTAAATGCTTCATATGTATAGCCTATCAAGTCGAGTCCTAATAGATTTGTGGGTAGTAGCTCATATTCAAGTTGTAGCATGTCTTACCTGGTGGTGTAGCACCTTGCTGTTGTATCAGTCGAAAACTACCAATTAAAGTTGTGTATCGGGTATAATACGAAACCCTAGTTAGGGTATTACCCCATGGACTAGCCATCACAGTGAGTGTTCGGTGAATCATGTTACATCTTGTATTGTGAATGTATATGTGATTGTCTATGTGTGTGGAATAAAAGTCTATGTGCTGCAGGTCTAGGTGTACATACTTGGCAGGCCAAGCCCCTGGTATGGATACCTGTGGGTGTGTGGTTGGTTTGTGCACAAAATGTGTTTGACAAATTGGCAGTGAGAAAAGTCCATTTGACAGCTCAAGGCAGTGCACAGTGAACAACAGCTCTTGGCAGCAATTTCCAAAGCAGTAGGCCAGATCATCTTAGTGGAAATATTTTTGAGGGCACTGATTCACCCCCCCCTCTCAGTGACTACCTGGGATCAACATAAACATTCTTCATTAAAATGATCTCATCTCTTGTTTCAGGTTTAGGAGTCCTGTAGCATATTGAAGAAACTTTCTACATTCATAACTGTATGTATAACACAATATAACAACAATAAATATCAATATACTTGCAGCATCTGACAATTTTCACCATACCACTCATAAACTATATACCAAAGTAGAATAACATTTCAGGTTTACATAGGTGAATACATAAGCATCAAACTCAAGAAGCATTCATCACCACACCCGTACATAAATATATTTACAGTATTAACCTACTACAAGAGGTTAGTTACTCACTTTGCAACTCACAACTACCTTATTTATAGCTCCTTGAACTTCTAACCAAAATTTAGTGCAACAAACAAAACCTTCACCTCCTACAGCCATAAAGCGATATTCGTCACTTATAAAATGCATGAGCAAACCCCAAATATGATATTAAAATTATTGGGATACCCGGTTTGCTTACCTGAACCTCTTGGCAAAAAATGACCCCTGCTTGGCTTAAGTTAGAAACTCCCTACTATGCTATCTTATTTGGAATACCTGAACATATGAAGCTTTAATCAATGTAGGAATCATCTTTTAACCCCTTAATATGCGTCATAACAAAGCCCTCTAAACTTTTGTTTAGTTTTCCAATCTATTTAGGTCCCTTAGATAGGAAATCCCAACACTTAAACCCCAAAACCTACTGTAACAGCAACTTCGGTAATATAGACCTTAATTCAAAAATGGTTGCATTAGAGTGCCCAAAACTTCATGAAAAATTACCAAATTTGGATCACATCTAGTTTATTGGCTAATAGAAGTCCCTGAAAAATAATTTCATTAAAAATTATTTTAGATTGGCCAAAATAACCCTATATTTTTACCTATCTGCTGTAATAGCATTTGCTGTACAATGAACATTCAATCAATAATAAATTAATTTGAATGCCCAAAACTTCATAAAAATTTATAAAATTTGGATCACATACGCCTTACATATCACCAAAGATCTCTGAGAAGAAATCTCGCCAAGAATCAATCTCAAATGGTCAAAATAACCAATCTATTGAAACCAATGATACCTAGATTTTTCTCATGCATTTATACTGAATTTAACATGAACTTTGGGCAGGATGGAATTCGAATTTTGGTGTCTATTTTAGCACAATACGTGCTCCTTTCAAATACCTTTTCAACGCATCAAGAATCATCAAATTCCGATCTGTATGTAGGAAGTTATGGCCTTTGGACTGAACAAGGGTCATGTTGCCAGTCCATGACGGGTTAATCCAAAACGGATTGAATCAACTAAGGTCATTTTCTTCTTGTTTTTCTCATAATCACTACCATCTAATACTCTTAACTCATCATTTAAACTCAGAAATCACCTTTGCAGATGTTAACCATATTTAAACTTCTATTTTCCCCAATTTATACATGCACAAAATCACTTTTACATATACTTTGCTTGAGATTTGATGAACAATGTTACTGTTCATCATCTCTTTCACTAGAAACCTAAAGGATTCCAAAACTCCACTTTATTTTTTATTGATTCAACATGCAAGCCATCCCTAAACCCCAAAATGATCTTAGGACTTACCTGAAACTATAATGGCTTGATCAAAACAAATGTGCAGCTGAACACCTAATTTCTGCAACCTTTCCAAGCTCTCATGTTTCAAATCTCCTTGCTGCAACAACAATTCTTCTCCTCTTCCAGCACTGATTTCCTTGCTGAGATGTGGTTCCAAGACTCTAAGAATCCTTCAAACCATCTTCTATTCACATAGCATATACCAACACACTCAAAAAGTTAAAAATCAAGGTTTTTCTCTCAACTCATGAGTTTCCTTTAAGCTCTCTCTCTCACCTACGTTTTCAATTCTAACCATAAGGAAATGAGTTGGTCTTTGATTCCTTTCTTTTATATTCTTCTACCTTTACTTAATTCTAAATCTGTCCCTAATAGACCTCAAGTGCATGCATTAGTTTCCCACTCATATAGGTACCCTTATTAAAATTTATGAACTATTTTGCCCTCTAAAAAATTCTATTATAACATTAGTCCATCCTCCACTATAATTTTTTATAAATATACATAGATCATACATTTATACATACATTATTATTTTCATACTTTATGGTTATACATATATATCTATAAATATGTAGATATATACTTAGACTTAAGTAAGGTATGAATCTCATACTTATTAATATAATTAATATTAAATTTATTCCAATGTAAGGTTTTATACATTATTAGTGCATTAAAATAATTTCGTATTTGTATTGCCCATAACTCATCTCAATAACACCTCCAAGGAACCCAAAATATAAATTTAGTCTCCCCACCTGTCAAAATCAGTCAAAGTAGGACATAAAATAGTCTGATAACACCTGGGGTGTTACACCTACTAGTGAGAAAGGTATTTGTAGACAGATTAAACAAGCGATAACCTTTTTTATTGGAAGAATAACCAACAAATATGCAAGGATATGCTCTAGGAGAAAACTTGTGCTGGTGAGGAGAATAATTTTTAGCATAGCAAAGGCATCCAAAAGTACAAAAAATATCATATGTGGATTCTTTATGAAATAGTTTTGCAAATGGAGACAGACCAGTAAGAACAGGAGAAGGTAATCGATTTATAATAAAACAGGCAGTTAACTGACAATCTCCCCAAAACTGCAATGGTAAGGACGATTAAAACCAAAGTGATCGAGCAACCTGTAGCAAATGCTTATGTTTCTTCTCAATAACCCCATTTTGTTGGGTTGTATATGCACATGTGGTCTAATGAATGATGCCAATAGAGTGCATTAATGTTTGTAAAGACTGAGACAAAAATTCTTGACCATTATCAATTCTGAAAACTTTAATAGTGGCAGAAAATTGGGTGGGAACCATGTGAAAAAATTGTGTTAAGTACAACAAGACATCGAACTTATGTTTCATCAAATACACCCAAGTGGTACAAGAGTAATCATCTACAAGGGTCAAGAAATAATGACAGCCCATATGAGTGGCTGTAAAGTATGGTCCCTAGATATCCCCATGAATGAATTCAAAACAACTAGAAGAACAAGAAACACTAGATGAAAAAGAAGACCGAGAATGTTTTACGAGTGGGCATATAGTGCAATCATCAATATGAGAATGAATATGAGGAATATGTACCAAAGAGTGACCTAATCTGTTATGCCAGACTTGTGAAGAAACTGTAATAGCAGTAGCTACAAAGGAGCAAGCATCAGGAACAGAACCAGTGATGGGAGATGTGGAAGCTTCAAAATGACATAAACCATCAAGCAGTCGGCCCAGTCCAATCACCATCTTGGTTGCTAAGTCCTAAAATATACAGTATGTGGGAAAAAAAAGTTACAGAACACTTCATAGCAGCAGTGAACTGACTCATAGACAGAAGATTAAATGAAAATCTTAGAACATGATATACTTTGTCTAATTGCAGAGTATTAGTCAAACGAAATTTCCCTTAATGAGTAATTGGGTATTTAGACCCATCTGGTAACACTACAGGGGCACAAGGACTTGAAGATAGGCTAGTAGAAGTAACCATAGGGAGACAAGAAAAATGATTTATTGCACCTGAATCAATGATCCAAGTGTTAGACTGTCTAACAGATGTAGAGAAATAGAAATTCTTACCAGCAAAATTAACAGTGGGATTAGAAGCATTTAGAAATGATACTAACTGCTGGTACTGGTCCATTGTAAAAGGAGGAGCAGTATTGGATAGAACAGAATCAGTTTGAACACCTGAGAGACCACCATTATCAGTAGACATGAAATCCTTAACAGCAATCATAACAGCATTAGCCTATAAGCCCTTTTGTACCATACCATTGTAAGGAGGCTTCAAGTTACGCTTGAAAAACTTTGGTGGAAATCCATTTAATGAGAAGCAATTCTCCTTAAGATGGCCCTGTCGATGGCAGTGAGAACAAGACAGTCGACAACAAAATTCTTGAGGATGAACAACTGCAGACACAGTGTTATCCATAGGACCAGTAGAAACACACAAACCTCTATGGTGCTCTTCTTGTAGAACCATAGAGTAGGCCTTGGTACAGGATGGCAGAGGATCCATAGCCAATATCTGAGTGCGAATGGTGGTAAACACCTCATTTAAACCCATCAAAAACTAATATAACTGGTTAGACCCAAGATGAGCAGCAAGAACTTTCAAAACCTCCGAAGAATACTCAAGGCGTTGAATGTGGGAGCCAAGTTCATTCCATAGGACTTTCAATGCCGAATAATATCCAGAAACAGAGAGATGATCCTGACGAAGAATACTAATACGACGCTTCAAATAAAAAATTCTCATACCATTACTCTGAGCATACCTGTGTTCAAGGTCAAGCCAGAGTTCCCTTGCAATGTTCACATACAAAATTGTTTGTTGTATCTCTAGTTTCAGCGAATTATAGATCCACGATGTGACCATCAGGTCACATTAATCCCACGCATTCGTAGAATCTTTATCAGTATTTCAATCTGGACACAGCAACGATCCATCAACAAACATTAACTTATTTTTTGCTCCCAGAGCAACATGTATGGCGCGCTTCCACGAAGAGTAATTGCCTTCATCCAGCAATTTCGACACCAGGATATAGCCTGGATCATCAGCAAGATACAGAGATAAAGGTGATAAACAGACAATAGCTGAGGGACGAGACATTTTGTAAAAGAATTAAAGAAACCCTAACCAAGAAATTGGAGTTGAGAAACCCTAAATCAAGACGGGAAAAAAGAATGCAACAACAACCAAATCTACAGTGGAGCAACCTTGAGCCACAAATTGTAGATCACAACTACAAATTCAAGGCAGAAACACTGAGAAATTCCAGAGAAAGACGACTACACCAGACGATGAACGAACAACACCACACCAAGAATTGGAAAGAAAAAAAATTGCATCACAGAGAACAACACCACATGATAAACCAGAGAAACAATCAAACAATCACTGGAAAACAGGCTGAAGAATCCCGCAGGCAGAATTGAACGATCAAAACCAGAGGAGTGAAGAACAGTAGAGAAAAAAATCAGTCGTCACACAAAAAGCTGAGCTCTGATACCATGTTAGATGGTAGAGAGTCAAAAAGAAACCATTTGTTTTATTCACTGTTCTAAACTATTACATGCTACCAACTACTATATTTATACAATGTTCTATATTTAAATACAAGATTAGTTATGAGCACTATATTGTATAACCGATTTACTTGTCAACAGGAGACCAACAATAGAGGAGGAGACCGGAGATGAAAACAATAACGCCAGTGACGAATCAAGTAGGGAGAGAGCAAGGGATACCGATGTAGGGAAGAGGGAGAGTGAAAGCGTAGACAGAGAGAGGAACTGCACACAAAAAAAACAGATCTCCAAGAAGAAATGTTTCTTCTCTCTCCTAAGAGAAAAAAAACTGCAAGGACCCAGCTCAACAAGAAAATATGAAATTCTGCAACTGCAAGTTGAGTAGGGGACAATCACAAACATTTTTGCTAATGAACTTAACACAATTCTGGGACAACTCGATAATCTGCTCCTTAGAGAGGCAAGGATCAGAAGGTGGAACAAGTGCAGTAGCAGCTACAGGCATGCGGCAAATAGCCATGGCACGGGCAGCCCGAGCCTGGGCACATTCGAGTTGATCATTGTTAAAGCCCAAAAAGAACAGACTGGTTGGAGATTGTAGATGGGAAACCAGTGGTGCTCTCTGTCTCAGGGCCATTGACAGATTAGGGCTTAGAACATCCGTCATTGTTTTTACCTCTCTAAAACTAAAGAGAGATCAGGGTTCCGGGGGGCTTATCAACCTTTCTATCCATCCTAGGCCTTTCTTTCTCTGCTACTGGTTTTTTCTCTTTGGAGAGAGAAGAAACGTTTCTTCTCGGAGATCTGGAGCAAGAGCTTCTGCAACAAAAGATTAAACGATTTGGGGGTAGGGTAAAAATTGAGTAGAGAATAAAATGGTCTTTTACCATTACATTAAGGGTAGTATTATTATGAAAAATTTGATTTGAACTAACATCAGCATCTAATGGGACTTTGCTAATGGGTTAGGCTTTTTGATTGACGATGCAAATATTATGGGTGGTAGTTGATGATGTCAGAAACCTGTGGCTGGTAGATGATGTTAGCAATACTTCTTGGGGTCTACGTGAAATTTTTCCTTTTAAATATAAATAAGTACCATAAATCATTCCAAAGAATTACATATGTCATAATGTATTATATAACCAAAGAGAGCCTTAGTAAAACATGACTCTTGCTGCTATAATCGGCTAACACAGTCTTTTGGGATGAGATAATCTGTAAAAGACATAAAAAGAATGTGATCAAATGGGGTTGGACTCTGAGCCATGTGACTACTCCTATGCCTAAATCAATACTCTCACAACAAGCAACAGATAAGGTCGGCATGAATGACAATGAGCCGAGGAGATAGAAAATGATGAACCTCGGTTGACACTAAGAGGGGGCTGAATCGGTGTAAAAACTTTCTCTGTATTTTTTCCACTATTTTACTACTGCCCAGAGCTGATGGAGAACCACACAATCATACACACATAAGCGTATGCAAATCTACCGTACTACCACTCAGTGTCCAGGTCTATCAGATTTGCACACTCATCATGTAATTCATTCCACGCACTTCACAATGTATAGGAAAGTAAAACTGTCACACCCCAATTCTGGTCTACCAAAATGGTGTGATGAACCACCAATAAATCAACGGTTCAACCAGGATCTCGTATAGGTCGTACCCACCATATCAAACCACGCACACATTCCACGGTAATAATCAGAGGTAATAAACAAATAAGTGGAAGTCTTAGAGATAATAAACTGAGTGTCTAACAATGATAATAAATAATTAATTCGATTATCTCCAAAACTCAAGACATAAAAATAATTAATCCATTACATGTTCCAATAATCAAATATAGCTAAACTAATCATAAACACAGTGGTTGCACTCGCATGAAGAATCATGCGTCTCCTCCGTTAATTCCCCGTCCATCGTCACTACATGTCCATACATCGGTGCATTTATATAATCTTTAACAGTAGGTCCTGTATCATCAACTAAAAATATTCGACGTCGAAAGGGTGAGCACACATCACGGCTCAGTGAGCAAACAAAACAATGCAACAAACATATGCATGCATTCAATTCATATCTTTGGTCTGGTTTTTAAATTTGCAATGTGCTATAGAAAGGTTTGGTGGCCCCCGCACCTCTATACACGAGTGTGTGAATCCGCCCAATGGATCAAACACCATTGTCATCCTACATGCACCCACCATGGAATAGAGATAGAGAAAAAGTGTCCGGACCAAACACCGCCAACACTTTCCCTGATGCCCTACCCATACCAACACGTAAGCCCCTATTAACGAGGGCTTGCAAATTGGGCTCGCAACTAACCAATCCTAATGCCATACAGTATATCTAAGACCTCACCCCAGCATCCCTCAATACGTCCATAGAGATAGACCTAAGGCCCCTCGATAGAGTCAGAGACCACACGGTCCGAGACCACCTCCCCTGATGCCCTACGATGTAATAGTTCTGCTAAAGGTAATGGCGTTACGACGATGTTAGTGGGCAAGACTTGAGTAGAGATAGAGCTAGAGATAGAGGTACGATGCATGGAGGACAACGGAAGCCGGACCCATAACAATGGCGGGACAACATCAATATCGGAGACCACGTACCACGACCTTCCCGATGCCCCACCCGTACCGAGCATGTTAAGACGAATACTACAAAAGATGCTAATGTGAAGAGTGATCCATGAACAAAATAATAAGCGAAAGAAAAGGATGACATGTGAATATACACAAACAACACATCTCATATAATCGTGATTAACAACAATTCTGTCCCCATTAATTATTAGGTTTGGGTCATATTTACCCGGCTGCGTGGTTAGCTTGCTCCACTTCGCAAGATCCAAGCGGCAAGTCACAAAGTCCTACAATATTATTAGGGTTTCATTAAAATAACATTCTTAGGGTTTCATGTTGGTCGGAAACCAACATAGATTACAAAATACCCTCACGAGCGACCGGTGGCATGTACCGGCCGCCCGTGGGAAGACGGCGACGCACAACCCCGAGAGATAGCGGCAGCAACATACCGGTCGCCTATGTGCAACCGGTATAGTCGGGCGTATGTCTCCGAAGACCATACATGGGTTTTCCACCCCGACGATCATCCTCCATGGATTTTCGGGTTTCTCCTATCCATTCTAAGTCTAGGCTTTGAGTTAGAGTTATCCCCAACTCATTCAAGCTTATTCGATGAATATCATCACTCAAATCTAGGTTGCGCAACTTAGGTTTATGGCCTTAACCCTCCCCCTGATGCTCCACTAGCATCCAACACACCAACCACATGCATACATTTACATGCCTATTCCTAGCATCATCATCATCATCATCATGTTATAAATAAACAAAATTAAATATGCATGAACGATAATAGTAAAAATATTGGATGACATGTGAGATGCACATTACAAACATACAAGCATAGAATCAATCATGGCATTGGACTTAATAAAAATAAACAGTTTGTTATTATCCAATTAGTTTAGGTCTTGTTCCCTCACCTGTTAGCAATACTCGATCTCCTTTCAAGCCTTGAAATTCTCTTTGAATTGATTTAACAACCTAAAAGTTATATGAATTTAAGTTAGGGTTCATATGTAACATGTTACAGTAGGAAATCAAAACAGAGCACTGATAGGTGTCTGATTGGTCCTATGGTTTCATACTGTATCGACCTTACTACCTACGGTCGATACCCTACGATCGCATATGGTGCGACTGTAGATGCGACCATATGATTTCTGGATCTTCCCGAATGCCTATGGTCGATCCTCTGGCCATGCTAGTCATGCTATGGTCGATCGTAGCTACGACCTTGAGATTTCTAGTCATAAACTACATGTAATTCGAGTTCTTCCTAGGTCAATTCATTTGTTCTTCAATTGGGTTTGTTCTAAGGTCATCCTATGGCCATCATTAGCAGTTTCTTATCAACCCTAACCATCAAACTCTCTCCTCATGGTTCTCCTTGGGATTTTCTCAAGGAATCACATAGATCATAATAGGTTGATATCTCTTAACCTCCATAGAAGTCTTATTCCATAGAGTTTATATCTCCAGGGATTAGGTTCATACCTTTGCCTGTGATTGAGAGTCAATCTCTTAGCAAGATCCTCTCCTTAGCCTTTTCTTCTTCTCCTTCTCTTCCTTCTCTTCCCTTTTCTTTCTCTAGGGTCTACTAATATTCTAAAAGAGTGAAATAGGACTGAGGGACGTCCTTTATATAGAGGAAAACTCTTCATATAGGGTCCTCTTTCAATTAGGAAAGAAATCCCTTAGTTTAGGAAAGTTCTCAAAACTCGAAGTCTGATCTAGGGTCTCACGGTTGATGGCTACGGTCGTAGAACCCATCGACCGTAGGGTCAAAATCATCGACCGTGGGGTCCTGGATTTGTTGTCTTCATTCTTACCATATGGTCGACCGTACCTACCCAGGTATGCGACCATATGTATACAGTTTTGGGTGTTGAGTCGATTTTTATACCTGATTTGTGATCTATCTTCACACGCTCGGTCCACTTGGTCCAGGAATGATGGGAAGACCTGGCATGACATGGTTAAACCAAGTTAGTGGAGTGCGGGTCTTACAAAAATAGTCAACAATGCAAGGATATTACGTGGTTCACCACCACAGTGTGTGATGGCTAGTCTATGGAGTAATGCCAAATGGGCTTCGTATATACTCAATACACTGTTTTTAGTCTTTTACAAGACAAAGATAATTATCATGTGTTTTCGCAGCATATAATTGAGATGGCATAAAAATGCTAGGATTCAGGCAACTGTAACTGCCAGTGTCAAGCATCCATTGAAAGCAAATTTCAAATAAGTTTTTAGGGCTTATAACAGTGCCCTACAATGAAACCCAGAGCTAGTTAGGCATTTAACAATTTCCACCTAAGCTAGCATACAATGAACTGAAAGTAATGAAAGATATAAAGTTAAGAGAATCTCACAACCAATGCTTCTAAGCATTTTTGGAGATGACTCTGACACTTCCAGTGGCACAGTGGAATCGCCCACAACTCCCAATGTTGGGAAAACTCAATTCCTCAGACAAACCCTTGCTTACTGGCCATCTCTCTCCTTCTTACAAGCTAACAACCACCATGAATGTGCAATAAAGCTCCACCAACCTCTCACCTCTCTTCAGTGCACCATTTACAACCATGAATGAGGTTAGTGGGTGGTTGAATGCTCACCAACTAGCAAGAAATCCTCAAAACCCTCTTTTTCCCTCTTGTAAGCTCTTCTCCCTAATTTTTACTTAACTCTTCAACATCAAACACCTCTTAGTAGATAAAGAATTCAAAATGGAGCTCGCAGCAACTTGAACCATTGGATTTGGACTCCAGATGAATGAGATATGGCCATTTGAAGATCAACCAGTAAAATCATTTAAAATAGAATCTTTGGAGACCTAACCGTCTACCGCGTCACATTGAAGCGCCACCGCGCTGTATTATCGAGTTCGCATGGAGGATCAAAGAATCTACAATATGGACCGGACCGCAAGATCAAGGGGAAAAGGCTGAATTATAGGATGGTCGTTGGATCTGCTTGATCACTTCAGGAGAAGTTCGGGATTCATATAATCCGCTGGATCAGAATCTATTGCGCCGCCTCATTGTACTAGCGTAACAAAGAAACCTCCACTGACAGTCAGAGTGTGGCTGTCGAGTTCTGATTGGCTGCATAGAGTTTCTCTGATCACAACCGTTCGATCATCTGAAAAGAGAGGGAAAGATCTTAAGTCGTCAGATCGCCATTATTGCATCAAGCGTGATCGTGATCGGGGCTGATGATGGCCCTTCGATTTGAATCTGGAGCGCCGTTGCACAGTATGTGCCTCACCAAATCAAGGGTATTTAAAATGCTTCGCGACTCACTGTATTACGTTGTGACCAGCCACTCATATCGCTCGTAGGAGTATATTATTCTGTCCGCTGAGAAACACATAAGCCCTCATTTTTGAGATTCGTTAGATTAGCATCTGACCTGTGTGGCTCCATCAAGGCCATCAATATGGAATCTTCTTTTTGTTGAACTTCCCAAAATACCCCCCATAAAGTCACAAATGGCACCTGTAACCTATTTTCTTGTACAAACAGCCTACAAGTGAGAGACCCACCAGAAGGGTTTTCTCTCACTTGGCAAATCATTGAGCACCTGGCGTGCATGCACCTGGGCTTGCGGCATGGGCTGCTTGCGAGGTGGGCTTGTTGTGGCTGCTTGTGGGGCGGGCTTGCCATGGCAGCTATTGCGTGGCTGCTGTGGCATGTGGCTGTGCTGCTGCCTGGTGGCATATGCATGTTGCGGCTGTGGCATGGCCAAGTGCCATGGCTGGCTGCCATGGTGGCATGGCTTTTGCACCTCGACTGCCACCACTATCTTTTCTCTCCTCTTTCTCTCTCTCAATATTTTCTCTCTCTTCCTTTTCTCTCCAGATTTTGTGCCACACCATCAGTAAGACCTTAGTGGGGCCCACCCACTTTCTCTCTCCTTCTCACCATCATAATTTCTCTGACTGTATGTTCATCAACACTATCACATCATCTATCATCATTAGTGGGACCAGTTGTAGGACCCATACTCTCTTTTCTCTCTCCTCTTTCTATCAACATATTGCTTGTGTAGGGGCTATTCATATCACCAGTGGGGCCCACACATATTCTCTCTCATCAAAGTTGGCATAGTTGTCAACAATTACAATACAAAGTCCAACAGAAAAGGGGTTGTAGAAAGTTTAAAGCAACAACTATAAAGAAGTTTGTGATAATTGTCTAACGTTGGACTTGTGTCGCTGAGATCCTTTTATAGTGGTGAATTAAATTGGGTTTGTCATTGATTAATTTAAGCATGCCATGGGCAGTTGCGTGTCGAGCATGCCTATGTGTTTGGGGCCCTGTCTGCAAACGATTGTGGCGATGGACTCGTCTAAAGATAATTGCTATGTTGCGATAGCGCATCCTCAGTACTCTTCGGGATCTCAGAGGATTTCTTGGACTCACGGGTTACTATAGACGATTTAGTATGCACATATTACTTCCCCCCTTACTGATTTGTTACAAAAGGGTGCCTTTTGTAGGAATTCCGCTGCCCAAGAGGCCTTTGACAGGCTTCGAAGGGCTATGGCCACTGCTCCAGTATTACATCTGCCGAACTTTACTCTGCCTTTCACCATAGAGGCGGATGGATCTGGAAAAAAATATTGAGGCAATTCTCACGCAAGAGGGACATCCCATTTCTTTTCACAACAAGAAGCTATCCCCTCAGATGCCTCTGCATATGTCCGAGAGATGTATGCATCATTGAAGCAGTGCAATGATGGTGACTAAACCTCCTTGGGCACAACTTTTATATCAAAACTAATCAACCACTACAAGAATATATACTAAACGCTGGCAAATAGCTACACCGGAATTTCCTCATACGCCGCATATGCACCACTAAAGGCAGTTTTGGCGGGAATAGTGCAATCACTAGCGGCATTTCTTTACAAACGTCGCACACAATGCAAAACTTTGACACAAACGCCATTTATCAATACACGTACACCGGCGTTTAGAATCATATTGATGTTGATGGCCATATGGCGGCGTTTTTAAGATATGTGTTTTTCTTAATATAAAATCCATTTCTCTATCATCATAGCTGTAATCTATTAAAGCAAAAATAAATAATGGACAATATATTTTCAGATCAACCACATTTAATATCTAGAAATAATTACAATAAACACTTACAAAAGTAGATCAAGAAATTGATGACCTAAAACATCAAGTATTAAGTATCAAATCATTCAAGAGTACAGATATAAGGAATGTTAAATGACTTGTAGTGCAGAATAGAGACAGTCATCAACTAGATGTAACTTAGTTCAGTTGCCAATGCTGCTAATGGACTGACTGCTCATACACCATGAATCTTGATGTGTTCCTTCTTCACAATGCTAGCCTGTTAACACATAAAATAACAGGGGGATGATGAGTAACCTTATAATCTGCATGTAACAAATACAAAAGCTAGATCATAAACTTAAGATCTGAAGTAGTTAGTTGAAGAAGACTTGATAATAAACTTTCAATACCCCGACATTTAGTGCCTTCATCTTACCACAAACATTTTGGATCTACATGCAGCACAATACCAATGTGTACTTCACAATTCAATCCACATGAAATTACTGTCAAAGCAAAGAGTTTACAATAAAGAAACCATTTTCAGAGTCACAATTAACAATTCGAGAATACCAGCAAAGCAATTTTTCAAGTCAACCAACGTGCATATAAGCTTGCCTGAAGGGGATTTTTACTGCAGTAAAAGGATTAAACATCAGAGGAGTCATTTTCAAATATGTTTGGAATCTTGGCCAAGTTGAGTAGTTGAGAGCATCTTTGTGTATGTTGTCATTGTTGGCAACCTTGGCGACCTCTTGATAGTTGGCAAAGTGATATGAAAGAGAGAGAATATCAGCAGACAGTGTATCCAGTCAGCAGACAGAGTAGAAAGTCAGCAAGCATGGTTGGACAGTCAGAAGCCTATTTGGAAGCCAGTTCATAGTGCTTACAGTTCAGTGAAAGAAGACATATAAAATAGAGAAACAAAGTAGTGAAAGAAAGAGGAGAGAGAGTATCTGTGGGTCCCACTGAAGTCCCACTGACAGACATGGTGACTGCGTTGGTGCACTGACAGCAGTTGATGAGAGAGACTAGCAGAAGAAAGAGAATGAAGACCAGAAAGAAGAGAGAGAAAGAGGAGAGAGAAATAAGAGAGAGAAAAAAGAGAGAGAAATAAGAGAGAGAGTGGTGGGTCCCACCTGAAGTGGCCAGGCCATGGCAGCCGTAGTAGAGGCCAACAGGCACCAGGCCAGCAAGCCAAGCCCACCTAGGCTGCTCTGCTAGCCAGGCTATGCCATGCACACACCCAGCATGCCATGCGCAGCAGTGCCAGCAGCAGCATAGCACAGTAGCGTAGCCAGCCTCGAGCAGGCCAGCAGGGCAAGCTAGCCGCGTGCGCGCCTCGCAAGACCACCGCGCAGCAGCAACAGCTGGCTCCCGCAAGCCAGCAAGACTCGCAAGGCCTAGCCGCGCGCGCGGACCGTAAGCCTCCGCAAGGCTTAAACAGCTTGCATCTCACCTGCTCGACGAAATGCCTCAGAGAAACGCCCCTTTGACACCCTACTGGAAATAAAAAGGCTTACAGGGCATTACCACACATTCTCAGGGGCATTTTGGTCCTTGGGAAAAAGAGAAGATCCGAAATCGTCGAGCCAGATTGAGCCACGTCATTCAGATGCTCATCCAGTGGCTGAGATCAAGGCGGGCTATGGTGTTTCACAGGAGCTCCGTCAAGATTCTTGCGCGTGATTGAGGATTGGCCAGATAGAACTTAGAAAAGTGATCCGCGTCGCATGGAGCTGGATCCAGGATTCGGTGAAGTGCTCGTATGGTGCGTCGGCGTTGCGGATCCCAATCTGATGGCTAGGATTTGCTCCGAGCTCCGCTGACGGGACTACAAAGATCGGAAGGCCCAGAAGCTTTCCCGCTTTTACCTGACCGATCCAACGGCGGATCTGCAAGATTCTCTAGCTAGCCAATCGTTACTAGACAGCGGACCTGCTGTGTCAGCGGCGGCGCGGCTACGGTGCGTCTCGGGTGCACGAATGCTCTTCTGAAGATTCCATTTCTTATAATCCTAACGGCTGGACTTTGGATGGCCATATCTTGGCCGTCCGATCTCAGATTTGGGTGATTCAAATTGCTCTGGACTCGTCTCTTCGAGATCTATCGACCTACAATAGAAAAGTGGGGGTTTTTGGTGTGTGGCTTTGGGTTTGTGAAGGAAAAGGTTCTTGAGCTCATTTGGTGTGTAAAATCCATCTCCACTCACCTCTCTCTGAGTTTAATGGCCATATAAAGCATGAGAGAGGTAGTATGAGTATGTTGTGAGGTTTTGGTGAGATTTAGATTGTATGAGAGGTATTGGGAGAGTGCCAAACTCCCATATTGTTGAAGAAGCTCACCTACTACCATTGAGAGCCTAAGAAGCCCATTTGGTGAGCACCACACATGCCGTGATCACGCTGGGAAGGTAATCACGCACACAAACCCTATTTATTTGTACCAATGCCATATATGAAGGGTTTGTAATTTTTATTTGAAAAAAATACATTGTAACCTGTCAAGTTGGGGGCTTGACAGGAATGAGGGTTGTTGCCTAAGACTCAGTTGCAGCTGAGAATGTGGTCGATGTTGTAGCATCTGGGTTGTAGGTGCAACCATAGCATTAAAGTAGTGTATTGGGTATAATACGAAACCCTGGTTAGGGTATTGTCCCGTGGAGTAGCCATCACAATGTGTGATAGGTGAACCACGTTACATAGTGTGTCTGTAGATGTGGATGTGTTTGCTTGTGCAGTACATTTGAAGTGCATGGGTTGCAGGTCTGGGTGTGTACACTTGATAGGCCAAGCCTCTGGTATGGATACCTGTAGGTGTATGGCATAGTGTGTTACATGAAATGTATTAACATGATAAATGTTTGAATAACCACCACAGTCAACTCAACGCATCAAGTGTTAACAGACAGCTCTTGGCAGCAGTATGTGTTTTTGGTTGGGCATACTTCACAGTGTTGGGAAGATTTTTAGTGGTCACTGATTCACCCCTCCCCCCTCTCTTAGTGTCAACCCGGGAATCACAAAATACATGCCACAGAGGAAGACAAAATCATCAAAACTCAAAATTTGAACACAAACCCTTTAATCTATGCAGATTCAGATATTATTATTTTTTATAACCAGTGCAAATTGATAAGAATTTTACTGAATTCACATTACCAGCAAACAATCAAAACAAACAATTTCCAAGTTCCTGAAGTCTGTACTGCATACTTGATTTTGAGCTCGTACTACCTCTGCCTATGAAACTTTGTGTGCCAATCTGCTAAATTTTTGCATTATTCGATTGATAAATCATGCATGCATTCTGGCTGAATCCGACATTAGAATCAAAACCAATGTATCCAATGGATTGCTTTACATGTTTTTTAACCAGGTAAAGGCAGATGGAATATCATCTTTCATTATTATCTCATCAACTAGACATCAAACAAAGAATTGATACAATGCTCAAATACATGGCTAAATCAGTCCACCCACAATTATGGCAAAGATCCATACCATATTCAGGAATATGAAAACGAAGTCTCAGCATTCTGAGATTTTCAATAGCCAGCCCATCCAGTTCTGGCTGAAACTGTATCTAGTTTCAGCTTTAAAAGATACATGAAGACAAGTTTAAGAGTAGCGAACTGTGTTCATTACTGGTGGGACTTATCCTAGTTAATTTAACCTATTAAATTCCTACATATTACCCCATTCATACCCTACTTAAACCTTCGTTAAGTTCTTATTATTCCAAATTTTACCCGTCTGTCCTGATATACAAGAAACACGGCAATGGCTTTCACTCATCATGCATGTATTTCTTGCTTGTCAGCATAATCAGCACCAGGCTGATGTTTCGGTAATCCTTTCACTGTGATGCAAATAGGTACGTTTAAATGAGTACTTGGTAATTCTTGTATGAGAAAAAGAGGGAGAGTAGGTGAAAAAAAGAAAAAAGAAAACGAATAACCACCAGAATGTTAAAAATAATTAGAAGATGTTGGAGAGAGACATTGAGACACCAATCAATTCCATTATCTCATTGTGGGAGTTAAGTCAGGGGCCAAGGTGTTGAGCAACAATGGAACATATTCCCAATTTTTATTCTGACCCGTTCAAAAATTCTTTCACTAATCATTACTTCTCCACTAACCCCAAGTCTTAACCATTTATTTTTTATTTTTCTTACCGAAGAAGTCAAGAGCCCATTGTGATTGTTAAAACCCCACATTTTTGCCTCTTTCTCTCTTTTTTATTAGCTGAGGCTTCACATTATAAAGAGTTCCAGTCCTAATCATGACTGTGGCCAAGACTTAAGGTTTCACATTATAAAGCGTTCCAGTCCTATCATGACCCTGTTACTAATAATAAGTACTAAACAAATGGTCAAAGTACACATTTTACCTATAGTCTACTATAATTTACACGTGGGCCATTATTTCTCTCAAATATTAATCAGTTTCCCATTAAGTTTTCTGTTTTTATAGACCCCAAAGACATTCGAACAACTTGAGACACGAAATGTGGTAGTTGATTAGTTTCATTCATGATCTTTGATTTTCTATTTTTTCTTACCTGTCTTTTAGGGCTGCAACAAAGTCAGGTTGGGCTAGGTTTTGTAAAACTCTAATCCTAACTATTTAAATTTAATCCTTACCCGGCCCAATCCTGTCAGGATAAAAAAATGTACAATCCTAACCCCTAACCCTTACAGGGTTGGGCCTAACCCTAACCTACCCTGATTGACCCAAACAGGTTCGGGTTGGGCCAGGTTAATCCTGATTAACCCTGATTCAGGGTCAGATTGACCATGATTGACCCTAAACATACAACAAATTGTCAAATAACATACATATAACTATTATAACTTAAACATATAACACACACACACACACACACACATATATATATATATATATAGGGTCGGGCTGGGCTAGGCTCAACCCAGGGGGTCAACCTAACCCAACCCAACCCTGTCAGGATTGATCAAAATTTGGGCCCTAATCCAGCCTTGCCAGGTTCGTGCCAAGTTCAACCCTATCAGGGTTCATGGCGGGTTTGGGCAAATTAAGATTGTCAGGGTAAAACTTGCACCTCTACTCTCTTTTGCTGCCTTGACTGTATCAAACCTACTCTCATGCATATTCAACCCTTATCCTTGTGAACAAGCCACCGAGGAAGAGCTTCCTTCAAGTTGGACACACTGATGTAATAATTAGAGACTTTAAACATCATTAAACAAATTGCAAACAGAAACATTATCATACTAATTGAAGGAAACCTAGCAAGAGTGGAGCTTGGGCAGGGAATGGGGGCGGGAAGTGAACCATAATACTTCATTTATTTAAAATCCCTGGAATATGTTTCACTCTAATTCTGCGTTTCATGCCAAACGCCGTATTGCAACTTCTCAATCATTACGTTTCCAACCAAGCGCCGTAATGTAAATCTCAGTAGCTTTGTTTCACGACAAATGCTGTAAAATAACATCTCCTCAATAACCCCCTTACTTAGTACATTGTACATGGTTAATGGCGGCGTTTGTAAGGAAACACCATATTATCGATATCTATAGCTGCGTTTATGGATAAATGCCGCATTGAACAATAACAATAGCTGCGTTTTGTTGGAGCAATAACTGCAATACATATGGAACGCCTCATTGGTCTATGTTAGTAGTTGTGTTTTATACTAAACGCCGCCATAGACATTAATCAATAGCTGCATTTTATTGAACACCGCATTGGTTTACATCAATAACTGCATTTTGTAGAAAACACTACCATAGACATTATCAATAGATGCGTTTCGTGTGAAACGCCGCAATAGACTGTACCAATAGCTGTGTTTTACAGGAAACACCATTGTATCCCTCCGCCCAGATGCTTGTAGTGTGGGCACTACTTTGCATTGACCTATGTAACCTAGTCAGGTCACGATGTTCTACGTGGGGATTGGACGGAGTCAGAAGCTTGGCTGGGTTACGGTCCAGTAATATGGAATAATAGGTGGACTTGGTTAGTTGCACATTTGACCAGATAACTATAACCCTAGCCAATAGGGGTTGTGTATTGGCATAGGCTCAATAAAAAGGTGATATGACCGTAGTTGCGATACTCCCCATTACATAGTAATGTAATGAGCGAGCAAGTCGATTATGGAAAAGGATCATCTCCTCTTGATTCACCGTGGGTGGACTTGAGATGAGTAGAGGTCGAGGACTAAGACGCCAGACCTATACTTGGTGGTGGTGATTCGCTCCAAGGGAGTTTTTATTTACTTGATGTGGTAGACCTGTGCAACCAAGAGAGTACGAGGTGCTAGTCTCGAGTTGGCACTATCAGTTATCAGAGCTGACCATAGTATACTATAATGCATTTGTATATTGCACGTTTGATTCCTTTACAAACTCAGTGGTTGAACTTACCCTTGCGCGCAAAACTTATTTTAGACGATGCAAGTGTAACCATTGATGATTACGTGGATGCTCCAAGGTACCGTCCATCTAGTGTGGAGGATATTGATCGTGATAGTGACGAGGATGTTCATAGTCCCAGTTGTGAGTGTGATGATTATGTCTATGCATAGCTGTGACCAGTCCTTCACTTTATCACTAGTATCTAGGTGGTTATTTTTTTGGGTCCATGTTGTCCATTGTTTTAATAGAACCATTGAGATTAAACATCTTCTTTTTGGATAATACTCTTTAAGTTTTATATTTCCATACCTTCATTAGATGTCAGCTACTATTTATTTAAAGGGAAAAATACGGTTTCCCTACAATATGTCTAAAGGACAAATGCCCCCAAACTTCTCTAGAAAATACAAATGCCTCCCCTAGAAGCACTATTAAAATAAAAGTGGACCCCCCCCGTTAAGTAAATTCCATTAAATACAGACAAATTGGCCTCTAATTTTTTAATGACCAAATTAACCCTTGTGTCCTCAAACCAACCCTTCCCCACTCCACCCCACTCCACTCTCTGCATCTCAAAACCCACACCGATCCACAACCTCCGTCCCACCATCACCTCTACAACCTTACGCCCCACCCTCTTCACAAGTCCCACCCCACCTACTCTATAACTATAAGACCCGCACTCTACTAACCAGGTTTAACTGTATCGTGTCAGGTCTTCCCATCATTTCTGGACCAAGTGGACCGACCGTGTGAAGATGGATCACAAAACCAGGTATGAATCGAGTTAAAAATGCTCAAAAGTATGCGTATGGTCGAATACTTGGGTAGGTATGGTCTACCATAAGGTAAAAAAAAAAGGTCACTGATCCAGGACCCTACGGTCGATATTTTCGACCCTATGGTCGACGGATTCTGTGACCGCAGGCCATCGACCGTAAGACCCCAGATCCGACTCCAAGATGGAAACTTTCCTAATTTGAGGAGGATTTCTTTCTTAATGTTGGAGAACTTTATATGGAGAATTTTTCTCTATATAAAGGATGTTCCTCAGCCTTTTCACTCTTTTAGAACATTAGTAAACCCTAGAGAGAGAGAAGGAAAGAGAAGAAAAAGAAGGAGAAGAAGAGAAGACTAAGGAGGAGACTGAGAGAAGAGTTCCACTGACTCTCTGCAACAAGTAAGGTATGAACCTTGTCTCTATAGCCTTAGAATACTAGGAGTAAAGGTTTCTAATGTAAATTGAGATATCAAACCCAACGTAAGAATGCAACCATGAGAATTGCTAAGCAAGCCTCCAATGGAAAACCATGGAGAATAGATTAGAGTAATTAGTTGGTAAAATTAAGAAACTTAACCTTAGAATAATCATTAGGATAAATCCAATTGAAGAGACGAAGAGTTGACCTAAGAAGGACTCGGATTGAATGTAGTTTGTAACCAAAAATCTCAAGGTTGCAGCTACGGTCGACCATAGCATGACCAGCATGATCAAAGTATTGACCATAGGCATTCGAGAAGAATTCAGAAACCATATGGTCGCTGGTACAGTCGCATATAGTGCGACCGTAGGCAGTAAGGTCGACATAGTATGAGACCATAGGACCAATCAGACACCTATCAGTGCTCTATTTTAATTTTCGACTACTGTAACATGTTACATATGAATCCTAACTTAAAATCATATAACTTTTAGGTTATTAAATCGATTCAAAGAGAATTACAAGGCTTGGAAGGAGATTGAGTTTTGCTAATAGGTGAGGGAACAAGACCTAAACTAATTGGATAATAACAAATTGTTTACTTTATTGTGTCCAATGTCATGAATGATGCTATGTTTGTATGCTTGTAATGTGCATCTCACATATCATCCAATATTATTGTTATTACTTCTCATGCATATTTACTTCTGTATATTTACTACCATGTTGATTGATGATGATAGGAATAGATATGTGATTGTGTGTGTGTGGTTAATGTGTTGGATGAGAGTGGGGCATCAGGGGGAGGACGTGGCATTGTGGTTTCTAACCTGGTCACCAGACTCTAGCTCTATCTCTACTCAAGTCTTGCCCACTGACATCGTCGTATCGTCATTACCTTAGCAGAACTATTATGTCGTAGGGTATCAGGGGAGGTGGTCTCGGACCGTGTAGTCTCTAACTCTGTCGGGGGGCCTTAGCTCTATCTCTATGGATGTATTGAGGGATGCTGGGGTGAGGCCTTGGATACACTGGATGACATTTAGGATTGGTTAGTTGTGAGTCCAGTTTACAAGTCCTCGCCAATAGGGGTTTACGCATTGGTATGGGTAGGGCATCAGGGGAAGTGTTGGCGGTGTGTAATCCAGACACTTTAGCGCTATTTCTACTCAATGGTGGGTTTATGTGGGATGACAATGGTGTTTGATCCATTCGGCGGATTCACACACTTGTGTATAGAGGTGTGGAGCCACCAAACATTTCTATAGCATATTACAAACTTAAAAACCAGACCAAAGATATTGAATTGAATGCATGTATATGTTTGTTACATTATTTTGTTTTACTCACTGAGCTGTGATGTGTGCTCATCCTTTCGACGTCGAATATTTTAGTTGATGATGCAGGTCCTACTGTTGAAGATTATGTGAATGCGCCGATGTACAGACACGTTACGGCCATGGACGTAGAAGCTGTTGAAGATGCGCATGATCCTTCATGCGAATGCAATCAGTGTATTTTTTATTAGTTTAGCTATATTTGGTTATTGGAACATGTAACGGATTATTTACCTTTATGTCTTGAGTTTTTGGGAAATAATTGGATTAAATAATTATTATATCCTTGTTAGACACTTAGTTCATTATTTATAAGATTTTTGCTTAATTGTTTATTATCTCTGATTATTATTGTGGAATGTGTGTGTGGTTTGATATGGTGGGTACAACTTATACGAGATCCTGATTGAACCGTTGGTTTATTGGCGGTTCATCACACTATTTTGGTTAGATCAGAATTGGGGTGTGACAATAACCGCCGCCCTACCCCACTCTCTCAACAGAAAGAGATTTATATATATATATATATATATATATATATATATATTTCTTCTAGACGCAAATTCTTATCTCTTACTTATACAGGGCCTCTTTAATCTCACTAATTCATATCTATCTTGAGCTCTTACTGTATTGTTTTAAATTTCGTTGGCTAACAAGTGCTTTAGCTTCAAATTCAGAGATACCCATTTGAATTAATTCATACACACTTAGAGCTCTTGATTTCAATTGACTTTGTTCAGAAGTTGATCAGTCACTGCTATGGAGAGAGGAGCTATAACTTATTTGCCGGAGAAGAAGGGAAAGCAAACTCTTTCTGTATCCTAATGCTCCAAGATACAGCCAAATCGAGCAGGTTGTTCGGTACATAGATGCAGATGGAGATGGGAAGATATCGTCAGTTGAGTTGCAAAATTGTGTAAGGACAGTCGACGGCAAATTGTCGACGGAAGAGGCACCGACTGTTGTGAGCTCTAGTAAGGTTTTTCTAGGGTTTGATGAGTTTTCTAAATTGATGAAAGCATGAAGGCTCAGGGCAGACGTACACTCACTTGCGGACCTCATTGCTTGATCGCTACCGGAGCTTCCATGGAAGGTTATGGCAGCGGCAATGGAGTTGCAAGTTCTAGTCGTGCTGAAATCCTTTGTTGCATATCTCACAAACAAACTAATTCACCGCCATTAGAGCTTTCAGCGACAAAGCGATCACCTTAGCATCCGGATCTGAAACCGGTTCGTGGTCATTAATTCAATTCTGATAGTTTTCTCTTCTGAGTTATTTCCTTCCATCATTTTATATTATGGTTGGTTAATAATTGTTGAAATATAGCTCCGTTCGGAGATATTAGATCCAGGTTGTAAGTTTTGAAGAACAGATACATCTGAAAATGTTTATGATGTTTTATTTACTTTGTTTCATATTGATTTTCTGTACGTGATTCCCTTTGGGTTCGTACATCATATATTCTTTCGGTTTTGGTGCTATGATTTCTTCTTGTTAGAGATGAGATCTGTTCCACAAAACAATTCAAATTTTAAATTTCAAACTTCAAACATTTGAAATTTAAATTTGAATGAAATGTATAACTGAATTCCAATCCAAAAGGAATTGCATTTAATCTTATGGGTTGGATAAGATTTGATTTTGGTGATAATTTTTGTAACCATTGCCAATTCAAAGGATTGGATAAGATTTGATTTTGGTAATAATTTTTGTAACCGTTGCCAACTCAAGGATTAGATAAGATTTGATTTTTTGTAATAATTTTTGTAACCGTTGCTATCTCAACGGATTGAGTTTTTTTTTTATTTAAATACAATACAACACCAAAGAGAAAATAGGTGAATTACAACAAAAAATATGAATTTTGAATTCCTTACATGGTATCAGTCGACATTCTGATCTCACTGTAATGGCCTTCAACACAACTTCCGCTTCTTCTCCTTCTATTCAATCTTCAATGATGAATACCACCTCTTCTCCTTCTCTTTATCATTAACACCTTACTGTTAAACTATCGGCCGACAACTTCTTATTATGGAAGACTCAACTTCTTCCAATCCTTCACAGTCAGGACCTACTGGGATACATAGATGGAACTTTGGTCTGTCCACCTAAAATGATCGTAGGAGATGGTAGCTCTGCTCCGGTTAATAATCATGAATATGCATAATGAATCAAGAAGGACCAGCTTGTTCTAAGCTGGCTTCTTGCCTCCTTAACGGTCAATACTCTTCCTTATGTAGTCAAACTCTCTACTGCGGCCAAAGTATGGAAGGCACTTCAGTCGGCCTTTGGTGCTCTATCTCACACAAGCATCCTTTAGCTACATATGCAACTCCAGAATACAAGCAAAGGTGCAAATCCATAACCACATATTTATGATAAGTCAAGTATATTTATGACCAACTTTCGGCTGCAAATAAGCTGATCTCCACTGAAGACCTTAATGCAATTATTTTTTGGAATATCAGCAGCGACTATAGTGACATTGTTGCTGCCTTGGCAACAAAATCTGAAGCAATACCATTCACTGAGCTCCATCGCCTTCTTCTCAATCACGAAATGAGCCAACAAATAGCAAATACCTTTATTGAAACAATCTATACCACCACTTCTAAATCTGTCTCTACTCATTCCCATTCATCCCACATGCCTCTTCCTTCGGATTTTGCCAATTTGACTTATAACTAAGGTAATGGAAACAAAAACAAGAAGAGAGAAAGATGTCAGATTTGCAACCGTAACAACCATGTTACATCCAAATTCTATTTTCGATACTCGAATAATAATAAGTCATGGCTTGCTCCTGCTGCAAACATGGCCGGCATCCTTCCTACTCCACCCACACCAATGATGGATTGGTTCCCAGATACAGCGGCTACCCATCATGTCACACCTAACATGAACAATCTCCAACATTCCCATAGCTACAATGGTAAGGACAAACTGAAAGTTGGTAATGGCATAGGGTTATTGGTTCTTCTAAACTTATGTCATCATCCACCACCAATCATTTTCATTTATCCAATATCCTACATGTGTCACATATTACTAAAAAATTATTATCTATGCATCAATTCACCAAAGATAATAACTGTTTTTTTTTAGTTTCACCCACATGCTTTTGTTGTGCGAGATCAAGTGACTAGGAAGCCTTTACTCCAAAGAAGCCTTAAGGATGGGTTGTACCAGCTACAGGGCCTTCTTCCTACCAATAAACCACTGTCCTTGGCTACTCACATTGGTGAGCGCACTACTGTTGATGACTAGCATGCTTGTTTAGGCCACCCCCAATCTAGCACAGTTCATCATATTTTATCTAATAATTATCTTTCATGTGATTCCTTGCATTTTAATCCTTGTTCTTCTTATTATATGAGAAAGTCTCATAAAAATCCATTGCCTTGGTTCTTTAAGTATTGAGACACTTGATCTTGTCTTTAGTGATATATGGGGACCCACTCCATTCTTATCTACTACTGGTGCCAAGTATTTTCTTATTTTTATTGATGACAAAACTAAATTTACTTGGTTATATCTTGTTTCAAAAAGATCTGAAATTCCTTCCATCTTTGTCAAATTTAAAAATATGGTTGAATGCTGATTTTCTAAACCCATTAAGGCATTTCAATTAGATTAGGGAGGAAAATCTCAAACCTTAAACAAGTATCTTCAACAATGTGGAATAATCCATCGTGTAGTCTGTTCTCATACACATGAGCAAAATGGGACTGCCGAGCTAAAAATTTGACATATTATTTATACTAGTTTAACACTTCTTGCCCATGCCTCTTTACCCATTTGCTTTTGGTCCTATGCCGTTGAGACAGTAGTATACTTGATCAATAGACTACCAACCACTGTTCTCAATGGAAATAGTCCATTTTACACTTTATACACAAAACCACTTGATTACAATTTCTTAAAAGTTTTTGGGTGTACTGTATATCCATTGCTAAGACCTTACAATGCTCACAAATTTGATTATCGATCCAAGCCTTGCGTTTTCCTAGCTATAGTCTCCTACATCATGGCTATCAGTGTCTTCACATATCTTCTGGTCGCATTTACATGGCTCGCCATGTGAAATTTATTGAGAGTATCTTTCCTTATAAAGGCCACACTCAACCATCTGTAATAAGTCTAGTCGACCCCCCCTCTCTCATCCTCACTTCCAACTCCAACCCATCTCCACGGCCACCTTGTACGGCGCTTCTTGGTCCAGGTATCGCTCCTTCTCTCACATCCACTACTGCCACTTCACCACCCATGAATGAAGAGCCTGTTATTACTACTGTTATAACTAATGTTGTCTTACCTGAGACTGACACAGCTGCAAATTCAGAGAGTATTGTTCCTCCTATTGCAGCAACACCTACAAGTATGGTGGAGTCTGGGCCAGATCAAACACATCCATTGGTCATCCGTTACAATCCGCGGCCATCAACTCAGTATCCTCTTCCTTCTACCCACCTAACAGAATCAAGTATTGAATTGGAACCAATATGTTTTACTGAAGCCAACAAGAGTGCAAAGTGGTGTGAGGCTATGTCCAATGAATATAATGCTTTAATAAGCAATGGTACATGGACCCTAATTCCACCCTTACCTACTTATAATACTTATAATTTAGTCAGTTGCAAGTGGGTATTCTGAATCAAGAAAAGGGCTGATGGCACCATAGAAAGATATAAGGCAAGGCTTGTAGCAAAGGGCTACAATCAACATGAAGGAATAGACTATACGGATATATTTAGTCCCGTGGTCAAACCAACAACCGTCAGGACTGTCCTCTTTATTGCTAATATGGCAAAATGGCTCATTCACCAATTGGATGTAAGTAATGTTTTTCTACACAGGATATTGAATGAAATAGTCTATATGGCATAGCCTTCAGGGTTCATTGATCCAGACAGACCGCACCATGTCTGTCACCTGCAAAAATCATTGTATGGACTGAAACAAGCACCTCATGCTTAGTTTACGAGACTAAGCTCCCATTTGATCACCATGGGTTTTCAAGGATTGAAGACCGATACTTCTCTATTTATTTATACAAATGGTGACCAATTCATTTACATCCTTGTATATGTCAATGACATAATTGTTACGGGATCCAACAGTCATCTCATATCTCAAGTGATCATCGATCTTGGAAAGGAATTCGCCATTCGGGATTTGGGCCACCTCCACTATTTCTTGGGCATAGAAGTAGTTTACAATGACAATGGCATACTTCTCTCCCAACAGAAATATATTTCCAATCTACTGAAGAAAATTGGGATGGATGGTGTCAAACCTATCAACACACCAATGAGTACTTATACTTCCCTTTTTCTTGGATCTGGTACACCCCTAACAGATCCCACCAAGTATAGAAGCCTCGTTGGTGCTCTGCAATACGTCACTCTCACACGTCCTGACATCTCATTTGCTGTTAATAAAGTATGTCAATTTCTGCATACGCCAACCGAGAGTCATTGGCAGGCTGCCAAATAAATTCTTCGATATCTCAAAGCCACCATCAATCAGGGCCTTCAGATCTTTCGACAATCTTCTCATCATTTACATGCATTTAGTGATACTTGTTGGGGAAATCTATCACGCCACCAATAAAACCGCGACACTTAGGACCCAATCAGCAAGCCACATGGACACTCCCGATTGGATATAAGAGAGCATCCTCATGAATCCGAACACATGAGTAAAGGGCAAAAATGGTATTTAAGGAAAAAATACTATTCACTATAAATAGACAAAATCTCGAGAATTCAGGTATGTAAACATTAATTACTCGTCCTTGGGATTCTCGCTCTGACACTTCGGACCCAGGACTCCTCCCTTGCCCCATCACATAAAAGGTGGGCTCGGATCCCAGGCCCATTGACCGTTCACAGATTCCTAACTTTGGCATCGGAGTGGACCCGGGGCCATAAGGCCCGTCCCCCTTTGTCTGTTGTCTTTGTTTTGTAGGCCCCGCCACCGACATAGACCCAGAGACAGAATTTGGCAGAAACAGTTTGGCGCCCACCGTGGGGCAAGAGAAGATCTCAGAGTCGGAAGAGTAAGGTCAGAGAGAAATCTTTGGGCATGAGTCCTCGAAGAACAAGGAGCCACATGGTGCACGTGAACCCGCTGAGGTTATCCAGCGCGGACCGCCAAAGGGACGCACCGATATAGAGGAGAGGAAAGAGGCCGGCGGCCGAGTCCTCACTAC
Source organism: Protea cynaroides (assembly GCA_028583415.1). Classification (NCBI taxonomy): domain Eukaryota; kingdom Viridiplantae; phylum Streptophyta; class Magnoliopsida; order Proteales; family Proteaceae; genus Protea; species Protea cynaroides. Next base: position 68,074,826 of record CM053276.1, on the reverse strand, counting down.
CAGAATATGTCACCTACGAGTAGTTTGACACTCTCGTACAGCAGCTGGAAGAAGTAACAAGAGCCCTGCATGCCACCCAGCACCCGCCTTTGAGCGCTACCTTGCGGCCCTCAGAAGAGGCCATTCCTCCCGTTGGGGTTATTCCTCCAGCACCGCCAGCTCCCATGACGGGACCTCCGCTCAAACCACTTCAACGTGATGGGCCACGACCATCCCTGGCAGAACAAGCAGCTAGGAAGCACCGAGTGCAATAGGAAGATAGGACAATCGACTCCACGTCCCGATAGGCTCGAGTACCCGTAAGGGACCAGCTAGGACCTCATCCAAATGACGACCGACGAGTCGAGGATGTTGAAGACAACACCCCACCGTGGGGTCCGGATGCACCGCCAGATCCTAGAGCAAGAGCTCAGATGCAAACGGAGGCGGCCGCACGAATTGAAGATTGGCTGGTTAGGCTCCAGCAGAAGATAGAGATTATGGAGAAAAACAGCCACTATGCGGAAACGGAGAAGGATTACTCAGTAGACAATCCCCTCACCGATGTCATCATGAGACTACCCCTATCCAAGCGCTTCAGCATGCCTCCCATAGACACTTATGATGGGTCCGCCGATCCAATCGAGCACCTAAACCATTTTAGGGGCAATGAGGCTTCATGCCAATCCAGATGCAATCATGTGTCGAGCATTTCCGTTGACCTTGAAGGGTGCCGCTCGGATGTGGTTTAATAACCTTCCGCCAAGGTCGATCAATGGGTTTCAGACGTTAAGCAGATCGTTCAGATGCACTTCCAGGGAAGCCGAGTACAGCGGAAGACAAGCTCTCATCTGATGAATATGAAGCAACAACTAGGGGAATCCCTGCGATCCTTCCTCGCTAGGTTCAATCTGGAGGTGCTTCAAGTCAAGTACATAAAGGATCCTATCTATTTTGCCACCCTGCGAGCAGCAGTCACAGACGAAAAGCTCATATTTTCCATTGCCAAGAAAGGGCCAGCCAACCTCCAAGAACTCCTGGCCCGTGGCGAGAAGTTTGCCACCGCGAACGAGATTTACGAAGCCAATAAGGGTGTCCATGCCCCAGTAGGCAGAAAGGGAGGCGACGCAAAGGAAGCTGTACAACACGGCGAGCATAAGCGTATGAGGTGGGAAGAAGCACGGGCCAGGGGAACGATGAGAAGGTTTGAGGACTACACTCTATTGAACCGTCTACTGGGCGCGGTGTTCACATTAATAGAAAAGGACGGATACCTCCGGAGACCACCAAAAATCATGACCAAGGCAAGGAGGCGGAATCCAAACAAATATTGTCGGTATCACTGCGACATCGGGCATACCACCGATAAATGCTGATATTTACAGGTTGAAATCGGGAACCTCATCATGAGGGGATATTACGATCAATATGTGGATGGTGATATGCCCAAAGTGCCCGCGGTAGCATGGGAGGACGCGGTGGTAATTTCCCCGCCCCCTCCAGAAAGATTCCATGAGCAACAACAGTGTGGGCAGGTGAGAAGAGAGGCGGCCGTGGGGCATAGACATGATGCCCAACGAGAACCGTTCTGCTATGAAAGAAGAGGGGAAAGGAATGGCAGGAGACACATGGATTGACAAAGAGAGGAGGCCCCGCGGCATGAAGAGAGGCATGCGAAAGCACCGACCCTGGCTCAGAGGGCGGTCGGAGTTATCCAATCCCAACTTGCCCTCGATCCGCTCCCCCAACAAGTGCACGAGGTCGGACGAACCCTAAACACATTACACACAAGAGGGCGACAGCTCAAGCGCACAGACCCCAGGATTTTATGCCGTCGGCAAGATCAGACGAGACCGCCATACCCTCACCTAGTATTGGATCCCCCCGACCAGCCCGGGGAGTGCCCCTTCGACCTTGTCGATATAGGTCGTGTCATGGTAGAGGGAGGCGCTCCCCCCGCGACAGCGCTGGATTAGGACAGCGTTGCTCACGGTTTGGTCACTCAAAATCAGCTCTCGACCAATCGACCTGCATTGACCACAGTGGCCACCCCTACCTCGAAAGTAAATCCGGCATTTAACCACGAGCGAGAGGGGAGGAAGGCGATGACCATTACCGGCGGCCCGGCATCAGGAAACACATCTGCTAAGGCTCAAAAGGCCTATGCAAGGAGTGTAAAATCTACCGAATGACCGGGAAAGAGGGCGAAAATAGGAGATTTCTTGATCTTCAGCGATGAGGACCTATGCGGGTTGGAAGTCCCTCATGACAACGCTATATTCATAACTTTACGCATTGACGACAGCGACGTCCACAAGATCATGGAGGACACTGGAAGCTCCGCGAACATAATATATTGGCAAGCCTTTCAACGTATGGAAATCCCTCAAGATTGCCTCGTGCCGGTAGCCTATCCTTTGATTAGTTTCTTCGGAGATCTTGTGACTGCCAAGGGCTCCATTCGGCCTTTCTGTCAGGGCCGACTCCTATCCCAGGGAGTCGCGAGTTATGATGAATTTCTTGGTCGTCGATGTACCTTCTTCGTATAACGCTTTGCTCGACAAATCGGGACTGCGCGCCTTGCGATGCGTCCCCTCCACATATCATCTAGTAATTAAATTTCCCACACCCAGGGGCGTAGGAGAGTGCAAGACCTACCAGCTAGTCGCCCGCAAGTGTTACTCGGCCAAGTTAAGTGGCTTTCGCAGTCCAGCTAGGGCCTTCCTGATACAGTTTAAAGAACTGCGGGACGATCCTGCCCAGGAAAGAGGCACCCCTGTCGAGGACCTTCTCACAGTTCCTTTAGACCAGGCGAACCCAGAAAAAACCGTGCAAATAGGTTCCACTCTCCAAGAGCCGTGGAAAATAGAACTGGTAACTTTCTTACGTAACAACGCAGATGTTTTAGCATGGACGGCTCTGGACATGCCAGGCGTTTTGAGGGACGTGGCGGAGCATAGCCTGGGCATCGATCCCCGGCACCGACTGGTGCATCAGAAAAAGCGATCGTTCGCCCTCGGCAGGCAAAAACTCATTGATGAAGAAGTGGAAAAGTTGCTCAAGGCAAACTTCGTGCATGAGGTCACTTACCCGGAGTGGATCTCCAACATCGTGATGGTCCCAAAAAGGGACAACAAGTGGCAAATCTGCATCGATTTTTCAGACTTAAACAAAGCGTGCCCCAAGGATAGTTTCCCACTCCCACGGATCGATCAGCTGATCGATGCCATAGCAGGGCATGAATAGCTCAGTTTCATGGACGCCTACTCTGGCTACAATCAAATTAGAATGCGTGTGGCTGACCCAAAAAAACCATTTTTGTTACCAACCGCGGTCTATTTTGTTACGACGTCATGCCTTTTGGATTAAAAAACGCCAGAGCAACATACCAAAGACTGGTGAGTAAGATTTTTGAGAAGCAGATAGGTTAAAATGTCGAGGTCTATGTCGATGACATGCTAGTCAAGATTTTGGTGACAAACGATCATCTGAAGGACTTAGAGGAAGCATTTGGGATACTACGGCAATAACGCATGCTGCTGAATCCCGCCAAATGCGCATTCGGAATCACGTCCAGAAAATTCCTTGGCTTCATGGTATCCAGCCGTGGGATAGAGGCTAATCCTATCAAAATCTCAGCCATACTCGACATGACGGCACCGACCAGAGGAAGGCACATCCAGGAACTAACAGGAAGGGTCACCACGCTAAGTCACTTCATGTCCAGCTCTGTCGATAGATGTTTACCGTTTTTCCAAACTCTAAAAGGAAACAAGACGTTCAAATTGACGGATGAGTGCAGGAAAGCCTTCGAAGAACTGAAAGTATATTTAGCATCCCCGCCCTTGCTTGTGAAACCTGAGATGGGCGACATACTGGAGCTATACCTGGCCGTATCCGCAAAGGCAGTCAGCGCCGTCCTCTTCAAGGAAGTCAATGGCGTGCAAAAACCGATATACTACGTCAGCAAAATTCTGCTGGATGCTGAAACAAGATATAAGTTCATCGAGAAGGCTGCCCTAGCCCTCGTTATGGTAGCAAGGAAGCTCCGTCCTTATTTTCAGGCACATGCCATAGTTGTTCTTATGGATCAGCCCCTAAAGAAAATACTCATGAGGCCAGCGGTGTCGGGACGACTTGTTAATTGGGCCATCGAACTAGGGGAGTTTGACATCATTTACAAGCCTCAGACAGCCATCAAGGCGCAAGCCCTGGTAGACTTCTTAATCGAGTCTTCCCTTCCAGAAGAACCAGACTCTGAGGGGTGTGCGAACCCCGAGGCACCAGCACCCCTGCCGTCGTGGATCATGTTTGTCGATGGAGCCTCCAACAAAGGGGAATGTGGGGCAGGCCTTATCTTAACAAGCCCTGAGGGGTTCCAGATCCAGTGTGCGTTAAGATTCACGTTTTGGACTTCGAACAACGTGGCAGAGTATTAGGCGCTCATCGTCGCCCTGTGGTTGGCCAAGGCCATATGTGCCAGAAGGATCGTCGCATCTAGCGACTTGCAACTTATCATCAAGCATGTTAATGGGGAGTACGAAGCAAGGAAGATGAACATGGTAGCTTATTTAGCCAAAGTCTAAGAGCTAACGTCATCTTTCGACAGCTTTACCCTGAATCACATCCCAAGGGAGCAGAACACGCAGGCAGATGCGCTATCTAAGTTGGCGACATCAGACTTATCAGATCTGAGTCACTTGGTCTATGTTGAAACCTTCGAAAAATCCAGCATCGAGCCATGCGTAGACATCACCCACGTTGCCGAAGCAGAAGCTTCGTGGATGGACCCCCTCTGCACATATCTAGAGGGAGGAACACTACCAGATGAGAAGGCAAAAGCCCGGTGAATCTTATCTAAGTCAAGGCACTACGTCTTGGACCAGGGCACACTGTATAAGAAGGCCTTCACTTTTATGTTGCTTAGGTGTTTGTGGCCAGCTGAGGCAGCCCTAGCAATCGAGGACATTCACGAGGGTATCTATGGCTCCCACCTAGGAGGTCACACCCTGCCCCAAAAGATTCTTCGCCAAGGATATTACTGGCCTAAAATGAGGGAAGAGTGCCTGGGCTACGTCAAAAAATGCAAGAAGTGCCAACTTTATACTCCGGTCCCACACCTACCAGCGGCACCATTACGGCCAATTTCCTCACAAATCCCTTTCGCAACCTGGGGCATGGATAACATGGGGCCCTTCCAGCCAGCTCGGCACCAATGAAAATTCATCATCGTGGCCATTGACTACTTCACCAAGTGGGCCGATGTAAGAACCGTGCTCTGAAAACTCAATTTAACCCATGGTTTACATTGTGACAGGTCTCCCAATCAAAACTGGACCAGAAGGCAAGGCCGGGTGACGAACCACGAGATCCAGGTATGAGAAATGATGTGTAAAAATGTAAATTTTACATACCGGTCTCAGTACCGGTCTCACTCAGTGAGACCGGTATGTGCGACCGGTATGTGCTAAAACGGCTGGAGATGGACTCCAGCGGGTCCCACACTCCGAATAAAAAATTAAAAAGTTTCTAAACGCGGTAAACCTTCCTAGAACGGTCTCCTACTATTAATATGCACCTTAACCCTCCTTAGATCCTTCCAAACCTTAGCCGTCTGGAAGAGATCTGAGAAGGAGCAAGGAGGAAGGAGACCGCTCAAGAAGAGGGATTTTCCGTTGGAAGAGCACGCCGCCATCCGACAAACACTGGTAAGTGCTCAACCCTCTTAGTAATGTTAGGATTTCGGATCAGAGCCGTGAAACGGCGCAACGATCCAAAATCCTAGAACCTCCAAAACCCTAATTCTTTTAAGATCCAATCAGGGATTGATGCGACGTCACAGTCGAAACCTAGAAGGCTAAACGAGTGTCTAGACCTTAGAATGGTTTAGGAAAGACCCTAGAAACCAAGTCGATGATCGATGGGGGAGGGAGATCCGAGATCGGGCTCTCGGATCCTAACCACCGGACCTAACCGCTGGACAATAAGTCCAACAGTATTGGTCCTGCGGTATATACTGCCAGACATACCGGCTGGACCTAAGTCCAGCGGTATAGCCCTACGGTATATATACCGCAAGACATACCGGATGGACTGTAATGTCCAACGGTATGGGCCTGCGGTATATACTGTAGGCGCATACCAGTCTCGCTCAGAGTGAGACCGGTATATACCACAAGACATACCGGTCTCACTCTACTGAGACCGATATCACGATCGGTATGCTTACCGAAGCCTATTTGCTTGGCCAGACTTGGTTCTGACCAACTGTAACCCTAATAATGTAATTCTAACCTATGAGTATGATTATGTAGGACCTATACACAGCGTGAGTAGACCCTGTGATGCAGAACGGACTTGTTATCACGCGTCAGGTAAGGGACAAGACCCCAAACCCTAAATAATCAAATAACAGTAAACTGTTGTGATTAATTTGTATCTGTGTTTATTGTCTGATGTTTGTGCATTTCATATGCCATTGTAGTTGTTTAAATTATTATTATCTGTTCATGCATTTCATATGCTAGGATGTTGGTTGTTTAGGCATGTGGATTTTTTTTTAAGTTAGTGTGTGGAATGTGAAGGGGAGTGGAGCCCCGGATATATCCTCATACTAACACCTTTTCGTATCTCCTTCTACCTTAGCGGACTTGGTGCGAATAGGGTATCAGGGGAAGGACGTGGGATTGTGGTTCAACCTGCCCACCAGACTCGAGCCCTATCTCTATGTCGCAGGGAGCCGTGCTGGGGTAGGGCCATAGATACTGTATTGACATATAGGACTGGATAAAAATGGAACCCACTTGCAAGCCCTTGCCAATAGGGTTTAGGTATTGGTATGGTGTAGGGTATCATGGGGACGACGCTGTAGTGTGGATTGTTGCCTGACCGTCAGACTCTAGCTCTATCTCTATACCGGAGTGAGTGATGTGGGGCAATAGCAGTAGTGTGGATTGTTGTCTGACTATTGGGTGTGCTCACACTCTCGTGCATGGAGGTGTGGTGGCCGCCAAACCTTACCATAGCATTTTACAAGTTATACCTGACCCAAATTGTAATGTTATCTCATGCATTTTGTATGTTGCATTGGTTTTGTACTTACTGAGCTAAGTTGTGAGCTCAACCGAATATATATATATATACATATTCTTTCTTTTCAAATTTTGATGCAGGGTACACAGTTGATGACTTCATGACTGCCCCAGCATACTGTACAGTCGCTGCCATTGACGCACAGAAAGTAGAGGACGAGCATGACGCATCATGCGAGTGCTCATTCTGTGTTTTCCTTTAGAGAGGGTTTATTTTAAACAATACATTGTAATATTTTATTATTTAAGTTTGTGAATGATGGAATAATTTGGATAATTATTTTATTTACAATATAGAGTTCAGTTCATTTATCTATTAATTCCGTTGCTATTTATTATTCTCTGATTATGTTAGACTGCTTGGGATGGTTTGTTGACACGGTCTATTGAGATCCTGGTGTGAGCCGTGGTTTGGAGACGATTCACTCACACTTCTGGTTCAGTCAAAATTGGGTGTGACAACTTGGTATCAGAGCCCTTAGGCTCTGTCCAGCTAACCATTCTGCATCTAACTGTGTCCAATGAACTGAGATAGGTAATTAAAAACTTTAATAAAAACACACCATAAGCTTGTTTGATGCCTGAGACTTAAAAGAAGAAGTATAACATACTATTAATGAAGAGAAATTTTAAGCACTGAAGTTTTTGAAGAAAAACCAATTAACTCTCTAATGATATGAACATAAATAAATACAAAGAGTACGACAGAGTACAGTCCACAAGTTGGACAATTACTCTGTTAACAAAATGAACCACCCATAAATAAAAATAAGACAAGGTTAGACTATGGTGGAGTTACGGGCCTGGGTAGTATCGGATCTGTGATATCATAATCACGCTCATACGCCTCACTAAGCCAATGAACCTGGTCCTGCGTGACCCGTAGGCTGCGAGCTAGACCCCCCAAGTCCTGACTCATCTCCCGCTGAGCATCTCTGATCTCCATGATCATGCTCATCACTGTATCTGGAGGAGGCTGAGATGGTCCTGCAACCAGAGAAGGCTGGGCTGCAGGTGCAGGGATGTCCTCCATGTGTGCATCCCCATCACCTCCTACCTCAGCTGCTGCTGCTGTTGCTGCGGCTGCCGCCTGGCTCCTAGGTGGAAGAGGACGAGCCTGAAGCTCTTCGTCACTAAGCTCTAGATCATCCATCTGCATCTTATAGATGGCCTCAAAATCTATGTCAGAACTCATAGTGACCTCAAAAATCGGCTCTCCACGCCTGTCCACACCTAAGCGGTGCAACAACGCTGTAATCAACCTACCATATGGAAGATTTCCTGTTACATCGGGCCTCATAGCATGAATCATGGTACGGATGATCAGGTAAGGCAGGCAGACTCGGTGCCTGGTAGTGACACAGTAGGTGATGTACTGAGTCAACTGGGACACCTTTCCATAGTGACCACTCTGGGGAACGATGTCATGCTGTATAATACGGCAGTATAAGCGGGACGAAGGTTCGCAGCTAACATGATACTGCCTGGTAACAAAATCTGTTCAGCAATGGCCACTCTCATGTCCTCAGTAAGATACCCTTTAGCTCTGGGTGGACAGTAGATAAGTTTCCCATCATCTGGAATCTCGAGAAGCATACCCAACTCAGCCGTATTGAAGGAGACCATCACTCATTTCACATAGCTAGTAATCCGAAGATCCCTAGCATGTTCCCAGTCATTCGGATTCCCTTCTACTTCCAGATTTGTAAAGAATAATTTTACCAAATTGGGACGAGTGGTCTCTTTGTATTGAATAATGGACAACCAGCCCATCGCCCCAAAGGCGGCCTCAACATCGAAGCGGTGCAGGTGTTCCAAGTTCACAAAACGACCCCATTCAATATGTAAGATCCGCACTCCATAAACCCGGTCTAAACCTTGATTTCATGTCGTAGCTGGTCTTTCGATCATCACCGGGCCAGACGGGATGAACGGATGACAAACAGGTACGAAATCGGATCAAAGACGGTCAAATAATCATTATTTTATGTTGACGGGTCGATGATACCGGTCTTGGTACCGGTCGTCCGGTCAGCTCTGCGCAGCTGACTACGGAGATCCGGAAATTGATCTCTACGGGTCCCACTTTCCTGATTTCGAATCCTAAGACTTTTCTAATCCTAATAGGGTTACTAAACTCTAATTCTAGCCTATATAAACACCCTTAAACCTCCTCAAATCCTTTCCATTATCTCTCACAAACCCTAGAGAAGAGAAGGAGGTTGGAAAGGAGAAGGAGCTAGGAAGAAGAAGGAGGTGCCGCCATTGCCGTTCGACGATGCTCACTTTATGCCAGTCGACGGTAAGTGTTTTAACCATTCTTCTTACTCTATGACTCTAGGATAGTTGTATGGGTGGATCAATACCATGCAAAGTAGGTATTGATCTAAAACCCTAAATTGGATATTAAACCCTAAGTTGCCGTCAAACCCTAGATTCGAGTTCCGAGATGATATTCGTCAAAACTATACTTGAATGACTTGGAGATAACTCTAACTCAAAGCTTAGACCTAGAATGGATAGGAGAAATCCTAGAAATCCATGGAGAATGATCGACGGCAGTTGAAAAACCCAAAGTATGGTTTTCCGGAGACATACCAGTCGACTGTACCGGTCGCACCCTGTGCGACCGGTATGTTGCCACCGGTACCTTCTGGGGGGCTGGTTTGTGGGGACCGGCTGACCATACAGGTCGCCAGATTTCCCCACAGAGCTGCGATCGGTACATGCCACCGGTCAGCTCTGTGAGAGTAATTTGTAACCTTGTTGGTTTTTCAACCAACGTGAAACCCTAAGAAGCTATTCTAATGAAACCCTAATATTATGTAGGACTTTGTGATAGCACGTTTGGATCTTGCGACGTGGAGCAAGCTATCAAACGAGCATCAGGTAAGGGAATCTGACCTAAACCCTAATAATTAATGGACAGTAAATCGTTGTTAATAACCTGAATATATATGATGTGATGTTTGTGCATATTCACATGCCATCCTTTACTTTCAGTTATTATTATTGTTCATGCATTGATAGGATGTGGTTGTTAGACATGTGATTGTTTTCGTTGGTGTGTGAGTGGGGCATGGGCCTGGGATCATTCCTTACACTGACAACTTTTGTAGTATTCTATCTTAACGTGCTTGGTACGGGTGGGGCATCAGGGGAAGGTCGTGGTACGGTGGTCTCCGATATTGATGCTGGCCTGGCCATGGTGATGTGACACTGTGATCTCCGAGGTCGACGCTGGCTTGTCCACGATGCTTTAGCTCTATCTCTATGCCGTAGGAAGTTATGTTGGGATAGGGTCTGCCTACGTATTGTTTTATCCTAGTGGGTTAGTTACGGATAGGGTATCAGGGGAGGTACGGGGATGCCTTAACTCTATCTCTATGCCATAGACGGTTGTACTGGGATAGAGCATACATTGATGACATATAGGATTGGTTAGTTGCGAGCCCAGTTTGCAAGCCCTGGCCAGTAGGGGCTTAGGTACTGGTATGGGTAGAGCATCAGGGGAGGTACGGGGATATCTTAGCTCTATCTCTATCCCATGATGGGTGCATGTGGGATGATGGGGGTGTGATCCATGAGGTGCCACACACTCGTGTATAGAGGTGCGGGGGCCACCAAACCTTTCTATAGCACATTGCAAACTTAAACCAGACCACAGCATAAAATGATTGTTACTCATGCATAATATTGTGAAACTGTTTGATTGCCTTACTAAGCTAAGTTGTGAGCTCACCCTTTGTATATATACATGTTTTTAGATGTTGATGCAGGTTACACAGTGGACGACTATGTGAATGCTCCGGCGTATGGTGATGTTGCTAATTTGGGTGTACAGGCAGGAGATGACGAGCATGACGCTTCATGCGAGTACCCTTTCTGCGTGTACATGTGATTGATTTTATTTATTTGTTTCAGTTATTTTTTATTGACTTTTAAAGAGATGTAATGATATTATATTTTATGATTGGATTTGAATAATGGGATATTTTATTTAATTTATCAATAGATACTCAGTTCATTCTATTTAAAGACTTCCGCTATATTATTTATATTCTGATTGTGGTTATATGCAATGGTTTGTATGAGTGGACACGGCCTATTCGAGATCCTGATGTGAACCGTTGGTTCAATGACGGTTCACTCACACCATTCTGGTTGGATCAGAATTGGGGTGTGACACAATACGTTTAACTCGGAACCATGAAAGGTGCGCCGCTGCAGCCTTTGACCGGAAAAATCTCTCATCATAGAGATGGGGAGGAGGATGTGGCATGTGCATACCCGGCGTAAAAGATCGTTTACCCGCCCCACGATGTCCAGACATGTTGCAAACTGTTGAACAAAGGAAAATATGAGAAAGTTAGGAAAGAAATTGTCGAAATTTTTGCAGCATAACAGCAGAAAATGTAGCAAAAGCCTCAAACTCACCCATTATGGGTAGGAGGACTTACGTGATGACACTATGCTAATATATGATCAAAAAATTTCAACACGAGATAAAGAAATAGAAACATAACAGCAGAAATTTTTCAAAAATTTTGAAAAACCTAGAAACCTAGGTTAAAAATTGAAATTTTAGGATTTCTCCCAAACCAACCGATGGAACTTCGAATAGGTTGAGGGGTTTTGCTCATTTAGACCCCAAGAACCTTTCTCAAGCAAAGAAAGAGGTTTTCTACGGCTAAAAATTTTCAAATCAAGAAAATGTAGGTTTTGGGCATGAAAGACGATGATATTTTTTCTCAAAGAGAGGAAGGAAAGGAGAAGCCTACCTTAGAAACGAGTTTGATACTCTTGGTTGAGGGAAAACACTCCTAGAAGCACCAGTTGGACTGTAGAGACTCAACAACTCAGAGAAGAATTTCCACCGGAGTAAGCACCAAAAGAGAAAAATGAGAATGAGAGCAAAAATCACGATTTTTAAAGGTTTAAAGTCGTGCCGGTCGCACTCAAGGTCTGGTATGTGCGACCGGTACCTCCTTCGATATGGTGCGACCGATATGTACCGCAGGGTATACCGGTCTCACTCAACCACGACCGGTACCTCCTGGGGGCTGGAAATTTTGAACCATTTCCCATACCGGCCGAGCCACGACTATAGAACCCCAAGCCAGTATGGTACGACCAGAATCAATGATTTTGCCTAGAAGATTTTGAGAAAAATTTAAAATTTTGTTTACTTGTCTTTCGATTGAAATTTATTGTTCATATATGTTGAGACTAAATAATATCGTTTTGAATAATTGTCTCATTTGTCTCATATGTGTTCAATGCAGTCAAATATCATAAGGAGAATCCAGTAGGCCACAATGGTGAGAGAAAATGGTCGTAGAATTCCTCGCAGACACCGTCACTCAATGGCACCTCCAATAGAAAGAAATTCAGGGACAGAAAACTCTAAAGAAAATGAAGAGAGGGAAAATGGGGAAGAACTTAACCCTCTCAGTGAAAGAGGAAATCAGGTGAGAGATAATGAGGAGTCTCCACTGCCGGGTCAGATACACACAAACTCTGAGACCCTAATGGCAAATTTGGTCACCCACATGGAGGCACAGTAGAAGAAATTCTTCGACGAAATGTTAAAGATGTTTAGGCCACCTGGGCCTGTACCAACAAGCAAATACGGTACCAATGGGGGTTAGCACAGCTGCTGAGGGACAACAACAACCGAACCAACACAACACGTTTCCCCCGTCGGTTACAGGGACACCCACCCCTAACCAGGATCAGGGTGGATATCAGGGTCCATATTAGGGTGCATATTATGGTGGAAATCAGGGAGTAAATCAGAGTGGCTACTCGTATCAGCCGCAATGGTATGGTCAGACAGTGTATGGACAAGCACCCTATGGACAGTCACCTTATGGATAGAGTAGTCTCTCTAGAGCAGTGGATGGATTTCTAAAGTTAAAGCCACCAACTTTTACAGGAAAGCCAGGGAAACCACTGTGGCCAGCACAGTGGATAGCTGAGATGGAAAAGAACTTCCATCTACTGGAGTGTTCTGATGAGGAGAAAGTGTTATATGCCACCCACATGCTGAAGGAAGAAGCCAATGGATGGTGGAACTTAACCAGAGCATATCTGGAAACAAAGCACCAGATAATCACTTGGCCCATATTCAAAGAGACCTTCTTTGAAAAATACTTTCCAAGGAGTTTCCGTGACCAGATGGAGAAGGAATTCCTAAATCTACAACAATCTCAGATGATCGTAGAGGCATACCAACAGAGGTACGAGGAATTGTTTTTCTTCGCTCCAACCAGTATGCAGGAGGAAGAAACTAAGACCCGTCGCTTCACAATGGGTCTTCGTGGTGTCATAAGAGAACATGTGTTGGGGCGAGGACTGAAGATCTATAATGAAGCTGTACAGGTGGCTCGAGTCATTGACGCAAGCCAGAGAGATAGCTTCTTTGCACAGAATAGGGGTCTGAATAGGCCTAACCCTGAGGTCCAAGGTGGAAGAAGCAACAGACCATATCGTCCATTCAAGCCACCAACTAGCACTGTGCCACCCAGACCTGTTCTTGCAGTGACACAGTAGGCAACGGGATAGAACTCCAACATTAAGTGTTTTAACTGTCAACAGGTGGGTTACTATGCTAGAACATGCCCACTACCAAAGAGGGAACAGCAGCAAGGCAAAGTTTATGTTGTTACTATAGAGGAGGCAGCCGCATCACCAGATGTAGTTACTGGTATGATTCTATACTGACTCCTTGGTTACTGCATTAATTGTTTGAGCGTATAAAACTAAAGGAAAAATTAAAAACCTCAGGTACAGTAAATATAGCAGGGATACCCACCAGAGTCCTATTTGACTCAGGGGCCACCCATTCCTTTGTGTCAGTATCATTCGGAAAAAGACTAGATCAACCCATCAAAACTTTGGAACCAAGTTTGTTAGTTCGATCCCCCATGGGAATGAAAGTAGTATTAGAAGAGTATTATGGACCTTGCCCAGTACATATTGAAGAATGAGAGTTGGAAGCCAATCTAGTCCAGCTGAAGATGTCATATTTTGATGTCATTCTGGGAATGGACTGGTTATCTCAGCATTCAGCAAGCCTGTTATGTGCTGAAAAGAAATTAGTTTTCAAGGACAGTGAAGGAACGGAGTTCAACTTTAAAGGGACTAAGTTGCCTAGGAAGAGAAAGCTTATACTCTCAGCCCTAAAAGCAAGGAAGTGCTTAGAAAAGGAGGGAGTAGGATACCTCGTATCAGTAGTGGATGTGACCACTGACTTGCCCAAAATGGAAGATATAGAGTTAGTGCGGGAATTTCCTGATGTGTTTTCAGAAGACCTACCCGGATTACCACCAGACAGGACGACTGAGTTTGTGATAGATCTCCTACCAGGGGTGGCACCTGTGTCCAAGGCACCCTACAGGATGGCTCCCACAGAGTTGAAGGAGTTGAAAACCCAGCTACAAGAATTATTAGACAAGGGCTTCATAAGGCTGAGTATCTCACCTTGGAGAGCACCGGTGCTATTTGTCAAGAAAAAAGATGGTAGTGTATGTCTTTGTATGGACTATCGAGAGTTGAACAAGCTCACCATCAAGAACAGGTACCCGCTACCTAGAATAGATGACTTATTTGATCAACTGCAAGGTTCAATTATATTCTCAAAGATTGATCTGAGGTCAGGGTATCATCAACTCAAGATCAAGGAGGCAGACATTCCCAAGACAGCTTTCAGAACAAGATATGGACACTATGAGTTTCTTGTGATGTCCTTTGGGTTGACCAATGCACCTGCATCGTTTATGGAGCTAATGAACCGAGTGTTCCATGACATGTTGGACACGTCGGTTATAGTATTCATAGATGATATTTTAGTATACTCCAAGGACAAGGAGGCGCATGCAATACACTTAAGAGTGGCATTACAAAGACTAAGAAGAGAGAAGCTCTATGCAAAGTTCAAGAAATGTAAATTTTGGCTAGACGAAGTGGCCTTCTTGGGTCACGTGGTATCTGCGGAAGGAATTAAAGTGGATCCCAGTAAAATTTCAGCCATAGTAGGATGGAAGGCACCGAAGACAGTTGCTGAAATTCGTAGCTTCCTGGGCTTAGCTGGATATTACAGAAGGTTTGTGGAAGATTATTCCAAGATTGTCGTTCCACTAACCAGGTTGACCAAGAAGGGGAAGAAGTTCGTATGGACTGAAGAATGTGAGAACTACTTTCAGACACTGAAGTCAAGACTGGTTTCAACACCTATATTGATTATTCCTGCTCCAAGCCTACCATTCACGCTGTATACAGATGCTTCAGGTTTGGGACTGGGATGTGTGCTGATGCAAGGAGAACAGGTGATCGCCTATGCCTCCAGACAACTGAAGGAGCATGAGAAGAACTACCTTACTCATGACCTAGAATTGGCAGCAGTCATTCATGCTATCAAGACTTGGCGGCATTACCTGTATGGTGAGAAATTTCAGATTAAGTCTGACCACAAAAGCTTGACATATCTTTTCACCCAAAAGGACCTGAACATGAGGCAGAAGAGATGGTTAGAAGTACTCAAGGACTACGACTGTGACATTCAGTACCATCCTGGTAAAGCAAATATTGTAGCTGATGCTCTGAGTAGGAAATGGGCATCGAACCCCGAAGCAGGCCTAAGTAAAAATGTAGCTTTGTGTGCTGCAGTTTCTGGCTCATCAGAGAATGAAGAACAACTCTTATTAAAGTCAGCAGACGATCCAATTGAGCAAGGGTTGACACACAATTTTACTCTTATGTTTGCAGCACTGAAGATTTTGCCTGACCTGAAAGAGGAGATAAAAGCAGCAGTCCTATAGGACCCATACCTCAGGATAGTGCAAGAAGATTTGGAAAAGGGTCGAGCCAATCCTGATTTCACATTGGATGCAAACAAGGTACTCAGATATCATGGACGGTTATGCATACCTGAGGATGAGGACTTGGAAATCAGAAACTGAATCATGTTGGAAGCTCACTCCACTCCATATTCAGTAGATCCTGGGAGTACAAAGATGTACCATGACCTAAAGAGGTTGTACTGGTGGAGGGGTATGAAGGCAGATGTGGCCAGATATGTATTTCAATGTCTAAACTGCCAGCAAGTCAAAGCGGAAAGATAGAGGTCCACAGACTTATTGCAACCATTACCTGAGCCAACATGGAAATGGGATTGTACCATGGATTTCGTCACTGGCCTACCTATGATTCTGAGGTCAGTAAATGCAGTTTGGGTAGTGGTAGACCGCTTCACCAAGATTGCAAGATTTATCCCTATCAGACCACAATACACCATGGACAGATTAGCAAAATTATATGTGGAAAATATAGTCAGACTCCACGGTGTCCCAGAGA
Source organism: Protea cynaroides (assembly GCA_028583415.1). Lineage (NCBI taxonomy): Eukaryota > Viridiplantae > Streptophyta > Magnoliopsida > Proteales > Proteaceae > Protea > Protea cynaroides. The sequence goes on along the minus strand of CM053276.1, from coordinate 68,058,399 downwards.
GTATAGTATCTGACAGAGATCCACGCTTCAAGTCAAAGTTCTGGGAGAGACTATAGAAGGCCATGGGGAGGAAACTAAAGTTCAGCACAACCTTCCACCCTCAAATAGATGGTCAGTCAGAGAGGACCATCCGGATCCTAGAAGATATGCTTCGAGCATGTGCTATCGATTTTAAAGGGGCTTGGGATGAGAAGTTTCACTCATCGAGTTTACCTACAACAATAGCTACCAGGCTACGATCCAGATGGCCCATATGAGGCCTTGTATGGTAAGAAATGTCGGACACCATTGTTATGGGACGAGGTTGGAGAAAGACGGATCGTAGGATCAAAATTTGTGGAGGAAACTTGCAAAGTGGTGGAACAGATCAAGAACCGAGTAAAGACAGCTTAAGTGCGTCAAAAGCACTATGCTGATAATAGGCGCCGATACCTTGAATTCACTATCGGTGATAAAGTATTTTTGAAGGTGTCACTAGTAAGAGGCCTAAAGCGGTTCGGAAAGAAAGGAAAACTGTGTCTTAGATATGTGGGACCATATGAAATTCTGTCTCGATGTGCAAAAGTGGCCTATTAACTTGCATTGCCACCAGCGATGTCTCCACCAGCGATGTCTAGTGTCCACAACGTCTTCCACGTGCCCTTACTAAAGAAGTACGTGAGAGACCCTTCACATATCCTGGTTGCAGACCCCCCAGATTTGACAGAAGATTTGACCTTCGAGGTGGTACCAGTCAAGCTAATCAGTCAAAAGATACAACAGCTTCGAAGGCGAGCTATATACTACGTCAAGGTAGTTTGGAAGAGCCAGGATGTGGAAGAAATCACCTGGAGGAAGAGGATGCCATGCGACAAGAATACCCCCATCTTTTCGACTTTGAAGGTACATTCAATTTCGGGGACGAAATTTCTTTTAAGGGTAGGGGAATTGTGAGACCTACATGCAAATTTTGGGGATGAAATTTCTTTTAAGGGTGGTAGAGTTGTAAGAACCGTGCTCTGGTAACTCGGTTTAACCCATGGTTTACATTGTGACAGGTCTCCCAATCATAACTGGACCGGAAGGCGAGGCCAGGTGACGAACCACGAGATCCAGGTATGAGAAACGATGTGTGAAAATTAGAAAGTTTCTAAACATGGGAAACCTTCCTAGAACGGTCTCCCACTATTAATATGCACCTTAACCCTCCTTAGATCCTTCCAAACCCTAGCCGTCTGAAAGAGATCTGAGAAGGAGCAAGGAGGAAGGAAACTGCTTAAGAAGAGGGATTTTCCGTTGGAAGAGCACGTCGCCATCCGACAAACACCAGTAAGTGCTCAACCCTCTTAGTAATGTTAGGATTTCGGATCAGAGCCATGAAACGGCGCAACGATCCAAAATCCTAGAACCTCCAAAACCCTAGTTCTTTTAAGATCCAATCAGGGATTGATGCGACGTCATAGTCGAATCTTAGAAGGCTAAACGAGTGTCTAGACCATAGAATGGTTTAGGAAAGACCCTAGAAACCAAGCCGATGACCGATGGGGGAGGGAGATCCGAGATCGGGCTCTCGGATCCTAACCGTCGGACCTAACCGCTGGACAATAAGTCCTGCGGTATTGGTCATGCGGTATATACTGCCGAATATACCGGCTGGACCTAAGTCTAGCGGTATACCCTGTGGTATATATACCGCAGGACATACCAGCTGGATTGTAATGTCCTGCGGTATGGGCCTGCGGTATATACCGCAGGCGCATACCGGTCTCCCTCAAAGTGAGACCGGTATATACCGCAGGACATACCTGTCTCACTCTATTGAGACCGGTATCGCGACCGGTATGCTTACCGAAGCCTGTTTGCTTGGCCAGACTTGGTTCTGACCAATTGTAACCCTAATAATGTAATTCTAACCTATTAGTATGATTATGTAGGACCTGTACACAGCGTGAGTAGACCCTGTGACGCAAAAAGGACTTGTTATCACGCGTCAGGTAAGGGACAAGACCCCAAACCCTAAATAATCAAATAACAGTAAATTGTTGTGATTAATTTGTATCTGTGTTTATTGTCTGGTGTTTGTAAATTTCGTATGTCATTGTAGTTGTTTAAATTATTATTATCTGTTTATGCATTTCATATGCTAGGATGTTGGTTGTTTAGGTATGTGGATGTTTTTTTTAGTTAGTGTGTGAAATGTGAAGGGGAGTGGAGCCCTGGATGTATCCTCACACTAACACCTTTTTGTATCGCCATCTACCTTAGCGGACTTGGTGCAAATAGGGTATCAGGGGGAGGACGTGGGATTATGGTTCAACCTGCCCACCAGACTCGAGCCCTATCTCTATGTCGTAGGGAGCCGTGCTGGGGTAGGGCCATAGATACTGTATTGACATATAGGACTGGTTAGAAACGGAACCCACTTGCAAGCCCTTGCCAATAGGGGTTTAGGTATTGGTACAGTGTAGGGTATCAGGGGGAGGACGCAGTAGTGTGGATTGTTGCCTGACTGCCAGACTCTAGCTCTATCTCTATATCGGAGTGAGTGATGTACGACAACAGTAGTAGTGTAGATTATTGTCTGACTGTTGGGTGTGCTCACACTCTCGTGCATGGAGGTGCAGTGGCCTCCAAACCTTACCATAGCATTTTGCAAGTTATACCTGACCCAAATTGTAATGTTATCTCATGCATTTTGTATGTTGCATTGGTTTTGTACTTACTGAGCTAAGTTGTGAGCTCACCTGAATATATATATTCTTTCTTTTTAGATTTTGATGTAGGGTACACAGTTGATGACTTCATGACTGCCCCAGCGTACTGTACAGTCGCTGCCATTGATGCACAGACAGTAGAGGATGAGCATGATGCATCATGCGAGTGCTCATTCTGTGTTTTCCTTTAGAGAGGGTTTATTTTAAACAATACATTGTAATATTTTATTATTTAAGTTTATGAATGATGGAATAATTTGGATAATTATTTTATTTACAATATAGAGTTCAGTTCATTTATCTATTAATTCCGCTGCTATTTATTATTCTCTGATTATGTTAGACTGCTTGGGATGGTTTGTTGACACGGTCTATTGAGATCCTGGTGTGAGCCGTGGTTTGGAGACGGTTCACTCACACTTCTGGTTCAACCGAAATTGGGGTGTGGCAGCCGAGGCCGAGGCAGTGTCAAGCATTCCTGCGAGCAAGATCAGGGAGTTCTTCAAGAAATCCATCGTTTATCGTTGCAGTGTCCCGCGCATCCTGATAACTGATAATGGAGGGTAATTCACCAACGAAGCCTTCACTGAATTCTGCTCGGAGCTTAATATCGACCATCGGCATGGCGCGGTGAAGCATCCCCAGACAAGCGGACAGACAAAGTCTACCAATAAAATCCTTGTGCAAGGGATTAAGAAGCATTTGGAAGGAGCCAAGGGGAGATGGCTGGATGAGCTACCCCACATCCTTTGGGCAGATCGGACCACCCCTAAAGTAGCAACGGGTGAGTCGCACTTCACGTTGGTGTTCGGAACAGAAGCAGTGATACCTTTGGAGGTCCGCATCCCGTCTCATCGGGTAACGCACTTTGATCCTGTTAACAATGAAGAAGGCCTTCGGGCAAATCTTGATCTACTATAGGAAATCCGTGACCACGCATAAATCAAAGTTGCATCTCAGAAGCAAGTGACTGCTCGGCATTACAACAAGCGTGTCCGCCCGAGAACATTCCAGGTCGACGATCTGGTACTACGCAGTACACTCGCTTCCGACCCCATTAACCAGGGCAAGCTGGCCCCCAACTGGGAAGGACCATTCAAAGTAACACACAAACTGCTTAGTGGATCCTATCACCTCGAGGACATGGACGACAAGGTGTTACCACGCGCTCGGAACCCAGAGCAGCTCCGCCGTTTCTACCAATAGCTTCACCATGATCGAAGGAAAAGAGCTCCCGTGAATTCAATTTTCTTTTCATTCCAACAATGTACATGTTCATAGCTAATGACAATGTCTTTTCACTACTATGCCTTCGTTGAAGCTAACGACTAGAGTATGCGAGAATAAAATCCAATCAGATAGGCCGCTCGGGCATTGCATCATTCAGTCAAAAAAAAAAAAGGAAGAAAAATAAAAGAGAGTGCAGGGACAATTTGAAGTTGATAAAGGACAGCAACATCAGTACGCTCAACAGATAACAAAACAACAATTCCAAAATTATAAACCGGGCCACCCCTTACAGAATCAACACCGAGGCACCCACAGCTGTTACATTAAAAAAAAAAATAAATAAAGGGGGGGGGGTTACATAGTAATGTCACTAGCTACTCTCTCTCCTCGGTGAACCACCTCGCCGCTTCCGGCTTCGCCAACATCCTGGGGAGGAGAGCCGCTTGGGGTAAGAGGAAGGCCGGTGGCGGAAGAAATGCGGACCCGTGGCGTGGAAGGAGACTCCTCCCCATCATCAGGAGAAGGGGGGATCCTCCCCCTTGAATACCTCTGCCAGCTGCCGAAAGATCTCAGGGTCTCGTCTTCTTCCACTATCTCCGTCGAAACTTTGACAGGCTTCAGACATTCGGCATCCATGTAGTCCACCCCTGGCACCCTTTCATTCACATAATCTTTCAAGGCCTCGGCCCCTTGGGTAAAGCTGTGGAGAGAATTTCTTCCCACCAACTCCTTAAATGCCTCTGATTTCTGATATAATCAGACAGCCCCGGCGGCGATGGATCGAGCTTTAAGGAATGGCTCCTTGAACTTCATCGCTCGATTTTTGGAAACCTTGCCGATAGACTTCAGTTTGGAAATGCGTTCCTTGTTCAACTTCTCCACCTCCCGCTGGCTGACCCTCTCCTCCCGCAGTGCCTCTACCTCGGTTCGCAGTTGAGCATTCTCACTAGTCACAGTTGTGACCTCCTACTCTTTAGAACGAAGTTGTGTCCTGGCTTCTTCCCTTTGTTCCTCCGCCAGATGCAACTTCCGATCCGTATCGCTCAAGTCCTTTGCCATTTTTTCGACACGCTGCTTTAAGGTCTCCATATACACCCCTAGCTGCAAAAAACAAGAAGAAAAAGGACCGTTATATACCACCGATACGGATCGAGAACACTGAGAAAAGGAGAGAATAGATAAGGACAACAACTTACCGACACTATGAGGGTATCGGCTCCAGATATTGCCGACGGCGTTGGGAGGTCCTGCACCAACTCCCAGTCGCGAGGGAGAATGGCCCCCTTCATTAATTCGCGGGTGGCACGTATGTCACCCATGGCTATGTCTTCGTCGGTCAGGGTCCAATCAGGTCGGAAGACCTGCTCATCACCAGTTTTTCTCCTGCGCAAGGGGCCAATCAGAGAATCCGTCAGAACTCGCTCATATCCCCACCTTGTCCCAGGTACTCCCTCGGCCTAGACGACGGCGGCGCGGACTGCTGTTGTGAACGTTGAGGGGAAGCATTCCTTTCCCCTCCTGTCCCAGTAGTTTCCGCAAGTGCAAGAACCGCCTGTGAAGTGGTGACGGAGGCCCCCTTCCCTAAAAAATCAAGAACACGGTACCGAGGAGTCAGGGGCATGGCATAGATACGAGCTGCATCGGCCAGAGCAGAGTCAGGGGATGCCTTACGTGGTCTCTTTAAAGTTTTCCTTGTCGCCTCCCCCTTGACATTGCGCCTCTCCTGCGCTGTCCGCCTGTCATGGTCGGCCCTTGACCTCTTTTCCTTGGCCTCCCATTCCTTAGCAGCCTCCTTCCTACGCAGCTCCATGAGATACTCCTTCAACAACATCACTGCAACATACACAAACAGAATCAGCCAGGAGTTAGTAGGCAGACAACAGCATGCACAACAATAAATAAAATACTCACACAGCTTGTTCTCATATAAAAATAATGGGTTTCTCAGATTGGAGACACGGAGGGGAGTCCCCTCCTATAGGCGGGCACGCCATAGAAGCTCAGACTCGAATGGCTGAAGTGGCACATCGGTATTCAACGATTCGGCATCCATTTTTACCCACACATTCTCCAGCACCCCAGTCTCGCCCCGGATGTAGAAGAATTTGTTCTTCCAAAGTTTGATGGACGTGGGCTTATCCGCAAGGACGTCACCAAAGTCGGGCTTCTTCACGAAGTAGTACCATCCCGACTTACAATAGTCATTGAAGGTAAAGATGGCCCGAAACATGTTTAGGGTCGGACTCTGCCCTAATTTCTTAAAATAAACTATGAATGCCATCATGTTTTTCTACGAGTTCGGCATCAATTGAATCGAGGCAACCTTATAATATCCCAAGATTTCGGCCACTAGCCGCGGTATAGGCACACAAAAACCAGCTTTGAACATCTCCAGGTTCACGTAGAGTTCCGATCGATGGTTCCAGCATGCCCTATCACCTGGGTCGGGCATCCGGATCTCCACATCGGCGAGAATCTGATACCGTTCTCGGAGGTCAGAAAATTCGACCGCCGTAAGCAGGCAAACTTCCTCCCTCCCATAAAATTCAGGAGGGGGATCAGCCTCCTCACGGGCCTCATGAATCACCTCGGCACCCAGCTCATGAGTGGACCCCCCAACCGCTAATTCCTGCCGAGACAAACCGGAAGAAGTACCAGCCCTAGTGATTTTTTGCGGTGGACTTCGGGTTCATTCACTGGATTCTTCTGTCCTTAACTCAGTCTCGGCACCGCCCTCGGACACTCACTCCGTAGAAGCTTCCTCCGATGATGTTCTAGCAGTAGACCCGCTGCTGGATGAAGTGGAACTACTACTACTAGACGAAGAAGACGACCCCCAACTCGCTTACCCCAAGGTCTCAATATCTACCTCCATGTCGGAATCTCCCCCGCTACCAGCCATTCGCTACGGAAATCTACACAATGGACTGACAAACTAGTTCAAGGAAAGCAACACTTACTAAAAAAGAAAGAAGTAATCCAAAGAGCCGAGCCGATGTCAAGAAATCCAAAGAGCCGAGTCGATGTCAAGAAAACTCCTTCGAAGCATACAAGACGCCGAGCCTTCCGTTCGCGACCTGAGGGATGGATATCCAGAGGGGGCTCCCCCGCCCACCACTCCTTTATATAAACAGTCTAAGTAAAAGACACCCAACTCGAGACGGACAACTCCACGTGGCGCCTATCGATAGGAACGTCAAAGAAGCAGCATTAATTATCGATGACAATTCCCGGGTCCGTTCACCGGGTCCCGCTTTGCGGTATCCATGTCTCCGACCCATGTCTAGACCCGGATCCGAATCTACAAACCACCACATCGGCCCCATCACATCAGTCGTATCTCTCATCATCCCGATGTGTATTGGCCATGCCGTTCACATTGGCCCCATCACATCGGTCGGATCTATCATCGACCCGACATGTATTGGCCGCGCCGCCCACATCGGTCCCACCATATCAGACCTTTCACGGAAGCATAGGTCACGTGCAAATCCCGTGACCATATTGGTGAAATTTCTCAGCAGCCCAATGTGTATTGGTCGCGCCGCCCACAACGGTCCCACCACATCAGACCTTCCACGAAAGCATAGGTCACATGCAAATCTCGTGACCACATCGGTGAAATTTCTCAGCAGCCCGATGTGTATTGGCCGCGCCGCCCACATCGGCCCCATCACATCGGTCGGATCTCTCATCATCCGTTGTGTATTGGTCGCGCCGCTCACATCGGTCGTATCTCTCACCATCCCGATGTGTATTGGCCGCGCCGCTCACATCGGCCCCATCACATCGGTCGGATCTCTCATCATCCCGATGTGTATTGGCCATGCCGTCCACATCGGTCCCACCACATCGGACCTTCCACAGAAGCATAGGTCACGTGCAAATCCCATGACCACATCGGTGAAATTTCTAAACGGCCCAATGTGTATTGGCCGATCCGCCCACATCGGCCCATCACATTGGACTTCTACGAGAGCATAAGTCACGTACAAATCCCGTGACCACATTGGTGAAATTTCTCAGCGGCCCGATGTGTATTGTCCGCGCAGCCCACATCGGTCCCATCACATAGGACTTCCAACGGGTGCCTCGGTCACGTGCAAATCTCGCGACCATATCTGTCAAAAATTCCTTTCAGCCCAATGTGTATTGGCCGCGTCGCCCATATCTGTCCCACCACGTCGGACCTCGAACACATGCATCGTTCACGTGCAAATCCCGTGACCACATCGGTCAAATTTCTTATCGGCCCGATGTGTATTGGCCGCACCACCCACATCGGACCTCCAACGGCTGCATCGGTCTCGTGCGAATCCCGTGGCCACATCGGACAAATTTCTCAGAGGCCCGATGTGTATTGGCCGCGACACCCACATCGACACCCTCACATCAACCTTGCCATCAACACATCTGCCACGCCCCCACTTTTCACATCGACCTTGGTCTTCCACCCCACGAATGACGTGGAAAAGGCTTCCCTGCATGCGAAGAACAGGATCTATGCACTGCCGAACCTTACAGATTCAACAGAGCAACGAGGCAAGTGATTGGGGGGAATTTCTAATCTTCTTCTTTGCTCAGCCGAACCTTATAGATTTAGCAAGGCAACGAGGCAAGTGTTGGGGAAATCTGCCACGCCACCAATAAAACCGCGACACTTAGGACTCAATCAGCAAGCCACATGGACACTCTCGATTGGATATAAGAGAACATTCTCATGAATCCGAACACATGAGTAAAGGGCAAAAGCGGTATTTAAGGAAAAATATTATTCACTATAAATAGACCAAATTCCGAGAATTCAAGTACACAAACATTAATTACTCGTCCTTGGGATTCTCACTCTGACACTTCGGACCCAAGACTCCTCCCTTGCCCCACCACATAAAAGGTGGGCTCAGATCCCGGGCCCATTGACCGTTCACAGATTCCTAACTTTGGCATCGGAGTGGACTCGGGGCCATAAGGCCCGTCCCCCTTTGTCTATTGTATTTGTTTTGCAGGCCCCGCCACCGACACGAACCCAGAGTACAGAATTTGGCAGAAACAATACTGATTGGGCAGGATGCTAAGATGATCAAAGATCCACAAGAGGTTATGCACTATATCATGGCTCTAATCTTGTCTCTTGGAGTGCTAAAAAACAAGCCACTGTAGCATGCTCATCTACAAAATCCGAGTATAGAGCTCTAGCTAATGAACGACCAAGTCCCTACTCCAAGAACTCTGGAAACCAATCACTGCACCAGTTTTATGGCGTGATAACTTGGGAGCTACATATCTTACAGCCAACCCTCTATTCCATGCAAGAACCAAGCATATCGAGGTTGATTTTTATTTTGTGCGACATTTGGTGGTTAAAAAGGATCTCCAAGTCCTCTTTCTATCAACCAAGGATCAAGTAGCAGATGTTTTTCCCAAACCATTATCAGCCATCCATTTTAAAATACTTCGAGACAAGTTGATGTTCCGTCAAAGACCCTCCTCAACTTGAGGGGGGATGTTAGAGATAAGATTTGTTTCACAAAACAATTCAAATTTTAAATTTCAAATATTTGGAATTTAAATTTAAATGAAATGTGTAATTGAATTCCAGTCCAAAAGGAATTGCATTTAATCTTATAGATAAGATCTCTTTCACAAAATAATTCAATTTTTTAATTTCGAACATTTGAAATTTAAATTTGAATGAAATGTATAACTGAATTCCAATCCAAAAGGAATTGCATTTAATCTTATGGGTTGGATAAGATTTGATTTTGGTGATAATTTTTGTCACCGTTGCCAACTCAACGGATTGGATGAGATTTGATTTTGGTAATAATTTTTATAACCGTTGCCAACTCAACAGATTAGATAAGATTTGATTTTTTGTAATAATTTTTGTAACCGTTGCTATCTCAACGGATTGAGTTTTTTTATTTAAATACAATACAACACCAAAGAGAAAATAGGTGAATTACAATACAAAATCTGAATTTTGAATTCCTTACACTCCTTTCCTTGTTTTTCAATTTGTCATTTTATTTTATTGTGTTGTTTTTGTGCATAAATGCTACTCATTTGAGTGTGGCTATGAAAATAATATTACGTTTTTTGTTTTTGAGTATATGGTAACTGTATGAATTAAAGAATGGAAATAGTTTCGTTCTTTTAAAAATGGTATGTAATTGAAAATTTGAACTCCATTCAGGAGTATAATTATTCATAGAAAAATTCACTTTAAAATCGTTAAAAAAAAAGAATGGTTATCTTTTTCAAAAACGTTTGGACGCATTTGTCCTTTAGGTATACTATAGAGGTTCCCTTATTTAAATTTAAAGACTTTCCGCTTATAATTATATTATGTTTCTTTTAATTACTCTAATCATGATGATTCTACTATGCGTATGATTGATTTATGGATTAGTGGTTGGTATACTATGACTTGTGATCGTGAAGGGAGTTGACTTGCTTGCGAGTAATCCCATTACATTCTTTAGTTCCGACGTATCGAACACGGGGTGTTACATGTAGGGAATCCCTTCAGCTTCAACAGTCTCGTGGATTTTAGCCTTTATCGCAAACGCTGTCTTTGCTGGCTCAATGGCATGGACACGATCTACATCATTCCCAAATTCCGAAGGGAAGAACCTCTGAAAAACAGTAACCATAACAACAATGCAGAACCCAACACAGTCATTTCATGAACAAAAGAAAGACGCCGGCAGGTGAAAAACGCTGGCCAATGGACATGGCCCCTTGCGATTGAATGCTTTGGTTTCACAGCCCGATGAAACAAACAATGGTGGTCAATTCATGTTAATTGCTTTACCAAAAAACAAAAAAATTCATGTTAATTAGTGTTTTACATCTTATGGTCCCTGGAATTTCACTCTTTTTTTTCTTTTTTTTTCTTTGGTTGATGTCAATGATTTTTAATAAATAAAAAAAAATATAAATATAACTTGATCCAAAGAAAACCTAAAATTAGGGAAGTCAGCAGACACTGGGATAAGTTTATTGTTGGGTTGGGTTGTCTGCCTATTTTTCTAAAAGGGAGCGTGATTCCGTTCTCCCAAATCGCTGCCGGCTATAAATTGTTCTGCTATGGCTCCAATAAAGAAAGAAAGATTTTGCTCGAGAATATTTTACAATCTGACCATTATGCCACCCGTGAAAAGAACGGAGTAATTTATGGATTGGAAAAACAAGGGAGAAAGAGAGGTACGATAGGAATAACAAAATATCATGACTTAAAAATTTTATAACTTGAGTCAAACAAAATCAAATTTTAATTCTTAATAGAATACCTAATTTATTTTTCATTCTAAAACATACTATGCATACAAACAATATTTTAATAAAATTGATTTCAAAAAAAATTTTTAAAAAAAAAAGAGAAAAAAAAAAAAAGAAAAAAAAAAAAAGGGAAAAAAAAAAAAAGAGTAAAAAAAGAACTCAAGATCATGGGTTTAGATCACAATATCAAAACGGATATTCATATCGATAGTGGTATCAGGTACGGGTATGAATATCTACCAAGTATCAATAATATGCTAATGTGGCATACATTTTTGGCATCGATTAGGTATCGATCGGTATCAGCCCGTATCAATCACGTGTCTACCAATATCAACCCGTATCGGCCACATGTCGGCTTACATTGGCCCGTATCAACCTATATTCATTAAGTATTTATCGATCCCCATGCAGATTCAACAAAACGATACCATATCAATCAGGTATCCATATAGGTCACAGCCAATACCGAAATGAATCAGACAATGCCAATACCGATAACGATACCTAAAACCATACTCAAGATCGTCTAGAAACTAGAAAAAAAGAATCACAGAAAGAACTGGAAATCGACAAGATTCACTGTTTTAAAATTTTTTAATTTAAAGCAGCCCAATCACCCCTATATGGTGGCCAATTATTTGCACCCTCAATAATTGCCATGAATCATTAGAATAAGAATCAAATGCGATGAACCTGCTGGCCTCTTCAGAAAAAGTAATGGTTGGATCGTTAAGACTTCAAAAGGTTTGAGGGTCACTGCTCACAGTACATGGACCCTTCACCTCAGCCCAAACAGGAACTTCAGACAAACCTTTCCTAGAATGGCTTGACAGTGAAATGTGAACTTGCGTTGAAGGGTCAATACCAATATTACGGAAGGAGAGAGAAGCTAGTATGGTTTTGCAACTATGCATATGTAAGGCACATGGAATAGACATTCCTAACTGTTAAGGGTTTCAAGTTCTATGCCTTTCAAGATCACCATGACCTTGTTTTTTGGGTTTCAACTTCTTTGAAGGCTTCATTTGTTGACATAAAAGTTTACGGTAAAATTTTATGTGTAACATTTTATATGTAAATTTTACGTCAAAACAAACAGAGCTTAAAAGAAAACTGCAGTCCGATGGATACCAAAGGAAAACTTCACAGCCCAGACATGCAATGTTGAAGAGTGAAAATGGACCTGAGTAATGTAGAAATTGTCACATAGAGGTGGGGCTAACATAAACTTACCAGTCAAAATATTCAGCGGATTTCCATGTATCAAAGCAAAGTCCTACTAACTACTCCAATCTGTATCGCATACAAAAGCTTCTAGCTGGCAAAATTCTCATAAGTTGAGAAAACAATACAACCATTCATTTTCTTCTAATTTTAACCTTCAGGGTCCAGTGAAGCTTCCCCACAGGCAAGGGAATTGCCCTGGGCAGACGGAGTGGTATCTCATACTCTCCTAAGGTTGTAAATGGAGATGGTAGATGCAGGTTCTCTGGCTGGATCTTCACACAAAGTTGCCTCGCTACCTGAGATATTAAAGAAAACATTAATTCTCAATTACATATTTGTTTCTATGCTTAAGAGGGGGAAAAATATGGGGGCATATTACACTTTTTTCCTTTAAGCATAATCATCCTACTATTATTAGAAGACTGCCATGTGGGCACCGATATTCAGAGAGAGGAGAGGGAGTATATTCTTTCTGAAGGGGATGAAGGACAGGAGACCCGAACCCTGGTCTCTTGGACCCCACAACAACCTGCTGGGATTCCAGCCAACTGCCTTAGCAGTTGTTCCATATCACGTTCATTCAACCAAAACTCAGTGGAAAGCATATTAAAAACATGCACATTTAATGCCTAAAAGAGCCAAGAACAGTCTTTGAACAAGTAATGTGTAAAATTCAATCAACGTAACAATAGATGACGGAAGCCTGAAGCACAAAAAATGACCAATCAGCGAGATCAATCAGGACGAAAAACTAAACATGGAAATATCAGACATGTTACTCGTTAGTATCCTCCCAATTATCCGAAAGGGCTAAAGTAGTCAGTAGTTGATTTCCTCCAAATTCACCCAGATTGAGGACCATACAGATAATAGGCCAAAAGCCTGGTCTATCATTTCTAAGGACATATTTTTCATTAAATGCAGTTTCTGTCCTCCCACAATGTCCAACGGACTGCAAACATTACCAAATCCAATGAAGCTGTGCCTTTCCTGAAAAGAATGTAAGTCTATGCTTCAATTGAGAATTTTAGGCGTACCCAGTACACAACCAAACTTCATCCATTGTGTCTTTAGAGTGTACCCAGTGCATGCGGCTTCAGCCACTGTGGGGTCTGGGAGGGGCTTATGTAAGCAGCCTTACCATTGCATAGGGGAGAGGCTGTTTCCAAATTTTAACCCATGACCACCATGTCACAATGGAGCATCCATTGTGTCTTTACCTACAAATATTGAACACTAGAGTGCCAAGCCTCACATGTATTTGAGGCATGGACAATGGCAAGATAAACACAAAGCTAGTAAAGCTCCACCTTCAACATTGCCATCAGGAATCAGTTAAGAATGAAAACTAACTGAAACAAAATCTAAGCAGTTCAGAGGCATCCCAAACCACATCCGAGCTATAAAGTTTGGGCAAGTAGTCCAAGTTGCAGATACCATTTCTGTTGCTGCTCTCTTGGCTAAACTATAAAGTTTGGGCATGTAGTCAGTTCCATTTTGGGGTAACATACCATGGTAACTCTTTCTTCAGGCAGCAGTCTACTAATGGATTACCATAACCTAAACGTACGCTCCTTCGGCATGTGGAACCTCAGAAACTGAACACCCAAGGCTCATCTGCTTGCGTATTCCAAAGGATAAAGCCAATTAAACTAGAAGAAAACAAGCATACCTCGTCTACGATCTCATCTATCATCACAGGTGAACGCAAATCATTGTCGACCTTGACGAGTCTCCTCAGTGACTACAAAAAATTTACACAAGTCAATTTACCATATACCGAAATGAGACAATGCATTTAGCTACTGTTTAAGCATTGAGAAACAAACTACAAGTATCAACATTTAAATTGACCATGGTATATTACTCTCTTTTTTAATACTACCATGGATTATTACTTGATCAAAGCTAGTCTGGATAAACGTTCAATCTTTGATCACATAAACATCAAAGGTCCTCACAAACTACTTCATTTGTATTCTTATGGTTTTCAAAGTTAAAAAACTTGCTCAGAATACCAATATCTTTAAGGAAAGATAAGATACGCAAGGAAGAATAAATTATCCAAATATTGAAATGATATCAAAGTTTATCTTGGTGCATTGCAACCAAACTCACTTTTTGTGTGTGAAGCATAGTTAGCAAATTCGGATTCAGGAATTATTCGAAAGGAGAATAATTTGAAATGAATCATTTTAGTAATTTAAGAATCCGGTAAAAAAAATGGACTTAAAATAAAATCCAGATTCGGATCGATCCAAGAATTATTCATTTGCTTAAAAAAAATTTCAGACACAAAATTCGGATGTTTATTTTTAATAGTTGTTGTACCTATATCCTCGTTACCGTTCAATTAACATTCTTTCAATACATACACATGATATATAAATTAAAATAAATTTGCAATAACATTTATTGCTTTTTTTAGTATATAAATTGGGGTTGCTACGTTTAATATATCCACTGTTTGGAGTAGTTATCTAAAATAAAATTTAGATATATCATAAGAATCTAGTCCATCAATGGTCCAACCGTTCTTTCCAATGGTTCAAATCACTCATTTTTGGATACTATAATATTAGTACAAGCATGAAGTTCATTTTAATGTCAACCATTTGGGTTGCACTCTATTGACCAAGTCAATCATTTGAGAGAACAGCAAGACTATTCTTCTTGGAAATTGATCCAAAATAATTAAATGTGTAACCAAATACCCAAAAAAGAAAAAAAAGAGAAGGAGCTGGAGAGAACCAAGAGAGAGAAACAAGAAGTGAAAGTGTGTCTCTCCTCCTATTGCTGATTTGATTAAATAGAAAATAGAGCAATTACAATAGAGTCCATAGGTCTTCTATCAAGACTAGGAAAGATAAATAACTAGGAAATATAAACCCTAATGTAACTCAAGTTTAGAAGTCCAAAGCTTAGAAGTTGTTGCGAGAGAGACCAGGAATACAGTGTAATCTGAAATATCAAGGGGGAGAGAGAGATCACAGAATGCATAAGAATCAACTCCTCTCTCCCTATCAGCTTTATTTATAAAAGCTGTAATTAGAAAACAACTAGATCTAGGACTCTCAAAATTAGAGTCCTAGTTTCAAAATAAAATAGAATCTTACTATGAAAAGGAACTAACTACTACACGGAGAAAAATCCTAAACTAATTGCTTTTACTAATCGAAGCAGTTTACAAAGATGAAAGAGACTAATACGCTCCTAGTAAAATAAGGACTCCTACACAAATCAGCATCAATATTGCTTGCGTTAACAGAAATCAATAAGATGGTGATGTGACAATATCAACCCATTATTCAACACTCCCTCACAAGCTGAAACATTTTCCAATTTGGAATATACAAAAATCTCTACACTCCCCTCAAGCTGTAGTTCTAGCTTTGGAACAACAAGAATGGGTATGAACCGCAACACTAGTCCTCAATATAACACCGATCTTCAATATGGCTGTTGGAGACGCCATGGAGCACAAAGAGAACTTCATCCTAGTAACAACATCAACTTATGATCACCAATCAACATAAGTTCTTCCCAAGGAAGGCAGATGGTAGTAGTAGTAGTAGTAGTAGTAGTAGTAGTAGTAGCAGATAGCAGCACAGTATAGGTCAGTACGAACCAACCCAATAATTCAATATCAAGTGCAGGGTTGCATCTTGTGTAACAGGTAGTATTAGTAGGCTCTTCCACGAGCAAAGAGGTAGAGTAGGCTCTTCCACGAACAAAGAGGCAGCAAGCTCCAACATGAGCAAAGAGGTTGTAGGCTCCAATATGAGCAAAAGGTAGTAGGCTCCAACATGTGCAAAATATAGTAGGCTCCAACATAATCAAAGAGAGTAGGCTTTTCATGAGAAAATAAGTAAGTTCTATCATGAGCAAACAGGTAGTAGGTGGTAGTAGACTCCATCATGAGCATAGTAACCGGTAGTAAACTCTATCATGAGCAAATAGGTAAGCTCCATCACAAGCAAACAAGTGGTAGGCGATAGTAGATTCCATCACGAACAAAGGTAAAAGGTTGCATCATGTGCAACTGATAGTAGGTTCTAACATGAGCAAACACGAACACAAGCAAATATGCTCCTTCTCCCCCTTACAATGGAACATTTCACGTGGACAAATAACCAGGGGTTTTCAAACAATGAGGAATAATATCCCAAGTAGTAGAATAACCAGGATCACATGACAAGATCAGAATATAAAAACTCATAACGGTAGAAAATCTAACTGGCATATGTAACCAAATTGTAAGAAATATATAATAGAATCATAGTTGTTAAGGCAGTGCCTAATAACCAAGATCACGTGATAAGATCAGAATATAAAACTCATAATAGTAGAAAATCTAATCAGCATATGTAACCAAACTATAGGATATATAATAGAATCATAGTTGTTAAGGCGCCGTCTAGGCACCCAGGCGCCCTTGTGACGCCTTGGTCACCTAGGCGGGGCGCCTTGGTCACCTAGACTCCTCGTTAAGCCTCCAACGCCTTGGTTCGCCTTGGCAGTTGGCACCTTAACAACTATGAATAAAATATTTATCAGAACAAGATATTCAAATTTCTAAACCATCCAATAGTCGGATTAAAAGATATGGTGAAGCCCTTGTATTGCTAGGACTATGGGAGACAAGCAAGTATATTTTGAATAAAATTCAAAAGTCAAAGATCCAGTCAGCAGATGTGGATAAGAAGTGGACCAGTAGTAGCCAACTGTGATAGTTTAATGATATCCAAAATTGGAAGGATTCCAACGATTGGATAAGGAGATATCAACAATGCTTAATCAAGTCAGAATCTTAGAACCATGTCGACAGTAGCATGTGACAGCAGATCAATATGGAAACCACTAACAATTGTTGAGCTTGGGCAGATTATTAGAAGTCAAAACAGATCTGAGATTAGTTGACAATTGAATCCCATTTTTCCCATTCTTTTCGTATCCGTAATAGTGCAGAAAAAAGGCCCAGCTCCAAGTTGTTCAGGAATAGTGGAGGTGAGTTTCTTGACCATTTGCCTTAGGATTAGTTAGTTCAAATTGATATAAACAGAACAGTAGACCTAGGACATGGAAAATTGAGTAGCAATTGATGGCAATCAAAACATTAAATTTGAACATAAACAGCCATTGAAATCCAGCAAGAAGGCAAAGCTGATAGAAAATATGAATTCAAAATTGTAACCGACGTGGGAACTTAATGATCTGCAATTGATCCAGAAAGTAAGGCATTAAAGTCAAGAAATAACAATCATCAATCCCAGGGAAAAGCCAAAAGCAGTAAAGACTCAGTAGTAAACAGCATCAAGTCCACAGCCACGATAAACAGAACCAGAAATTCAGATTTGATCAATGAAGGAAAGGTAATTGAAACCCCAAATTCAATGTCCAGATTTCATGCAAACCAATTGCAATCAAAGCCCCAATGTGAAACTGATAGTGATTAAAATAGCCCAACAGAAAAATAGTAACCGAGTGCAAACAAGATAGACAAGTAGAATCAGCAACTAGAGACCAGGTAAGTATGAAACTGAATAGATTTCAGATCAAATCCAAAACATTATTCTTCAGATACAGCCAAGGCAACAATGGTGGCTGCACACCACAACGTAGATCTTTAAACGACCCTCAAAACGGAAGATCTGATAAGTGCTCTGATTCCATGTAACAAAATAGAAAGAAAGAGAGAAGAAGATGGAGAGAACTGAAAGAGGGAGAGAAGAAGTGAATGTGTATCTCTCCTCCTACTGCTGATCTCATTAAATAGAAAATAGAGAAATTACAATAGAATGAAAAGACTATGTCCATAGGTATTCTATCAAGACTAGGAAAAATAAATAATTATGAAACAAAAATTTTAATGTAACTCTAAGTGCAGAAGTCCAAAGCTTAGATGTCAATAAGATGATGATGTGGCCAAGGTTCGAAGTCCCGCTTTCGAGGCTGGTTTTGGTGAGCCTCTCGATTTTAACTGAAACCGGGTTGTCTCGGGTTTCGATCGAAAACTGGGATTTTTCCCAGGACATCTCGTAACCTTGGTTTCAAGGCCCAGAAATTTTTTTTTTTTTAACTGGATTTTGTTTGTATAGCCTATTTTAACCATTTTACATTATTTCCTACATCATTTTTTTTTAAATCTAAAATGATAATATGTGGTGTGGACCCAAGTTTGTTAATGTATGTTGAGACCTGGGATTGTATCCAGAATTAAGTAGGTAGCACTTATTTATAACTAATATCATTTAAGTATATGTTTTTTTAATTTTATATGTCCATTTACTTAAAATTTTATTCATAAATAAGCAAACACCCCCATTTGAATCCAATAAAAATAGTATACAATTCAAATTCCAAAAGGAAAAAAAATCAACCCTCCAGTTCAAAAACGAAAACCAGATTTTTGGGTGCAGAGGCGATTTTCAACTTCCAAATGCTAGTTTTTTTTTCCCAAACTTAAAAATTCTATAATCTTATTATAGTAAAGCATCATTAAAAACCAAGAGTGCGTCAAAATAATCTCTTGCTTTGATGCCTAAAAAATTATTTCAATTCAGACAGCTTTAAACAACATTCACGTACGCCAAATAAGGTTCAACCGAAGTGTAATTCCTTCACTATAACTTATATACATGCAACCTCGAATTTGTTAGAAAGTTGACATATCTGAGATTGCTTGAATCCGAGTTATAATGAAGGAGTTACACTCCGATCAAATCCTATTCAGCGTACGCGAATACTATTTAAAGTCATTTGAATTAAAATAATTTTTTGAACATCAAAGCAATAGATTATTTTAACACTCTTGGTTTTTAGTGATACTTTACTATAATAAGACTAAAGGAATTTTTAGATTTAGAAAAAAGCTAGCATTTAGAAGTTGAAAATCGCCCCCACACCCACAAACCTGGTTTTTATTCTTGAACTGGAGGGTTGACTTTTTATCTTTTTGGAATTTGAATTTTATATCATTTTTATTGGATTCACATAAGAGGTGTTTGCTTATTTATGAATAACATCTTAAGTAAATGAAATAATTTACTTAAATGATATTAGTCATAAATAAGTACTGTCTGATAAGTGTTGTTCCTGTGTACTGTTCTTGGCTTTGGGATCCAAACCTAGTCGACTTTAGGTTGAAACCTGTCGAAATAGATAGGTTTTGATCGAAACCTTGCATTTTATATAAGGGAGTGGACTAAAACCAAGTCGAAACTTAGTAGAGTTGAACCAGGTTTTGATCAAAACTTAGTATTTTTGGGGTTCAACCATTGGAGTGGTGTCACCCCAACTCAAAACCAAGTTGTGCTGGTCGACCTTGAACTATGGATGTAGCAATATCGACCCACTCTTCAACAAAATGAAATTTCAATAATTCAACCACTAGGTCCACTATTGCTTGGGAGCATTCAACGGATGGCCCTCAAATAGCCATTGAGTCAAGAGACTCGAGATTCAAAAGCGAAGGCTAATATAAGTTATATTATCAAAGGTCAACATAAGGGGGAGTGTTTAGTCCCACGTTGCCAAGATAGGAAAAAGTACAAGAGAACCAACCCTATAAAGGGGGGTCACCACTCAACACTACGTTGGTAGGAGTAAGAGCCTAGAAAGGTACACCGACTAACTCCCCAAGTGGGATTTTATTATTAGTTCAATCTTTTTCAGCTTAAATTAGTTTAGACATTTTTTATTTAAAATATGAATTATCCAAAATAATTTGTATTTGTCTGAAATGTATGCGTTTTATATAGCATAGTAAATCAATCACTTCCCCCCTATCTCTTAAAGCTTTCCCACTTGCCTCTTCCCCTGACCTGCTATACCCAGACGACCCGGAAAGAGATTGACTTTGCAAACTTTCACTGAACTAACCTGTCTTTTCTCTCTGCCTTTACTTGATAGGGCGCTTGAACTGGAACTGTTCTATTTGAAAGAACTTTCGGCTTCTGAACCGGGCGACTTTTTCCGACTCTTTGGGTTTAATTTGGATTCAGACGAATAATCCATATAATTCAGCTCGCCCAAATAATATGCGAATTAATCACCAAATTTAACAACTATGGTGTGGTGGGGAGGGATAACTATGTATGCGACCTCTAAGTGTATATAAATCTGCATCCTCTGCTACATTAAAATAGAAAATGGAAAATAAAAATTCTAACCTGAGTGAACCACAACTCCTTCAGGAAGAAACAGTAAAAAAGAAAGGGTTGGCCAAACGAGCCGATGGGAGCTCACCTTTTCATGATTGTCCTTGGCAAAACTAAATCTAAGCATCTATAATCCGATTTTAATGATCCCATTTACATTGGTTACCAGAAACAAAAAGGTTTTAATGATCACATGTTTTTTCCTCGTATGGTTAATGACGAAACTCCAACATTGCAACAAAATGGTTATCTTGTATGGTTTTGACTCCCCCCACCCCCACCAACCCAAAAAAAAAGAAAAAAAAGGAGAATATATATATATATATATATATATATATATATATATATATATATATATATATATATATATATATATATATATATATATATATATATATATATATATATAGGGAATTGTTGTTGTAACAAGGGTTTGTTATTTTTTCAAATGTCACAAGAATTTATTCTGCCACATGGGTAGATGATGTGTCCATTCCAACCGTTTGATAGAAAGAACATGGTCTAGATTACCCACATGTCAACAAACTCTAATTCAATCAAATACCCCCTATGTATTGGCATGCATCCCATGTATGTCCATGCATGTGTATGAGTACTCTAAACATTACTATAACACTCCCCAAGTTTGAATGGGTTAGATTAAAAAAATAATAAGAATGAATGGTCTAGATTTATTTTGTTACATTTTCAAATGTAACAAACCCTTGTTACAATAACGTCCCTATATATATATATATAGTGGATTGTGATTTACAAAACATCAAGCTGACAATGATAACAATTTTGTGCCACAAAAACACAAAAACATGAAATACTTAGAATGTAAGATTACTGAAGTGATGATTGTCCTAATACCACTGCAAATGAATGGATTCACAAAAGATGCCCAAAAGTGTTCGCAGGCTCGGGACTAAACTAATCTGAAGTTAATACCAAGATGAGCTACAAACCAGGCGAGAATTATCCAGAAGCTTGGCTGCCATTTGATATTCTTTCATATTATCCTCTTTAGTTTTTGGAACTGCAACTGTAACTGTCTCCAATTCCTCAGGTTGGTAAATCTGAACAAGTTGAGGCCAAAAAAAAAAAGAGTTAACTGCATTGAGGATTATTAAACTGAAGCAAATGACAGGGGCATTCCTTATTTGGAAGTAAATCAGGATAAGAAACTGGAATTTTGTAGTCTGAGAAGCAAATTTACAATTCAAGATAATAAATTAAACAAGTGTCTAGTTAACATTCACTGAAACAGTGTTAACACAACAACAAGAGACTTCAAAGGTAAGAAAAAGAAGACAAAACAAAAAGGGAGGAAAGTACTAGCATTTGGTAAACCAAAGGTGCCAAAAGTGATGCTCATATAACGAATATGGAAAAATTACATGCCTATAAAACTCCACCCCATTCACCCATTGTCTTGATATGGAAGATGCCAATACATGCTGAGGGCATGTAGATCCCTCTCCCAAAAAATATATAAACTCTGGAACAGGGTTTAACCAAATCACAGAGAATATTAACGAAAAAAAACAATGTAAGCAATTATGAAGTTGTAAAGGATGAGGAATCCACCATGTAACCTGAAAAATTCATGATGGATGGCAAATAACAATTGCCCCATGCAATGCTCCCCTCCTCTCCAACCTTTAAAAGCATCCTCTATTGCATCAAAGTCATGGAGGACCATTATATAAAGAATTCAGCAAGGCAGACGGACTATTTCATGGTGAACCAGATTATCCATCTTTGTAGGATTTACCAGGGATCGGGTCATAATCATATGGTTTAAAATGAGATACAATGATAGTTCTGATTGGTTGTTGTTGCGGGTTCATGGAACAAATGATAAGGAGAGAGGCCTGTCTTCTGGAATCAATTGGAGGAAGCATATGATTGATGTAGAATTATGGTTCACAAAGTTAGATGACCAAGCAATAAATAAACCCGGGTTCGCAGTTGGTTAAGTTTGAGTAGAAGAAAAAAGAAATAGATGCTATTTATGTTCAGAATAGGTAAGAAGTAAGTAGAATTAAATAAAGATTACGAAGAATTTTGAGTTAGGGTTCTACAAGTGAAAAACACTCATATAAGTAGGCTAGATAGATGGAAACTCTAGTTTTGTGAAGGTAAGAGTTAGGTTATCTTTTGGTTTTTTTATCACGGATGTTATTTCGCTCTTTATGGCATTTCCACTATCAAAACTAATCCAATCCCGCAAAGGATTGTTCATGGAACTACTATTGAGATTCCCTTATTATATTAGTAATTTCTTTAAAGAAGCACTTCCAACACAATCTTAGTCTTTCTTGATGTAATTGAACTCCCTGGAGATATTTATCGTTTCTCCAACTTTCTTTGGTTTGAAAAGCTTTTAGGCAGCTCTTCACATTGCACAATGATCTGAACACTTTGTCGCATCTCTTCGAAACTGATACAGCAACTCGAACAGCCTGTGCCTAGTCCCAAGTTGGGTCTCGCAGGAATGGGTTTTGAAACAGGTAGAGAGAATAGAAAATAGGGAAAGTCAACCCCTACAAATAGGTGAACCAGGGATTTATTAGGGCTTATTAGGGTTCAGATGCAAAGGTTAAGGGTGTGGTTCAGAGATGATTTGATGAAAATAATATGTGAGAAAGAAGGCTAGACATCTCTAAGGTATGGTTACAGAACACAAGATACTAGTAAAAGCAGCAATTAAAGAGAGCAAGAGAAGGTGAAAAATATGAGAAGGGAAATTACATCAGCTACAACCCACCAAGGATTTAGTGTAAACACCAACTAGCACTATAACTCAAAGACACCAATCACAAGAGTGATAAAGGGCAGCAACTCAGCTTTAATTCAAGAAAGCAACTAACAATCCAACTAACAAGCTCGACCAGCTCCCTTATCTTCACATAGGTTACTGTTGGGAATAGTCCAACATTGAAAAACATTTACAACTGAGATGTCTTAATATACTAATTGGTTTCTCCATCTGATAAAAAAAGCTTTTGGATTAGATACTTCAACATGGTATCAATATCCACCCCAAAAGCTTAAGCTATTAGGTAGAGAAACCAACTAGTATATTAGGACATCTCAGGTCCCAATGCTTTCCAATGTGGGACTAGGACTATTCCTAACAGTTACAACGCTTTGAACGCAGAACTACTAGACCAACCAAGTCACATACACATTTTGAATCCATCTTTGAACTAGATAGGTCCTAGGCTAACTAACCAAAAGCCAAAACTTTAAGACCATTTTTTAATTCTTCAAAATTCTCAATCCTGTGACTCATGGCTCCAGATTTCTAATCTCTAACATCGACTTAAGAATATAGTAACTAATTTCTAACAAGTTATCCCTAACAATCTTTAAATTTATTTTGATTCAAAAATACCCATCTCCTCACAACCAGAAAATTGCCAACATACTCACTGACTTATTTTAATGATGATTTTTTAATTCCTCCTTAAATTCCTTCTCTTCACAAAGTATGGTTTGTTAGGGTTTTTCCCATTGATTTTCATTGGGCCCACCACAGCCTTAATCACTCCCATTGGCCATCAGTAGTAGTAAGCACATGGACAGGAAGGTACTTTCAGGTACAAAGGTAACTTGAGTTTTCCCTGGGAAAGATTCCAGAAAAGTGGAGGCTTTAGCTTTGATGAAATGTCCTTAAATTATCAAAGCTTTGTTGATATTCCAGTTTATTTAGGTCATTCTTCAAACGTCCATGCTTATATATTGGGGCTTAGGTTATTGAGAGTTAAAACTATTAAAAAAATTGCTTTCTGACTCCAGTTTCCTTTACTTTTAATATGCTTAGCAACACTTTATCTAGGAGGACATATCCCATTCCATTAGCAAATGATTTATTTGTAAGAGATCAATGAACAGCACCTTTCGCTGCTCTCTGATGAGATAAGCATATTTGTCAATGTTGGGGACGGCAAGCAACTTGGGCATCAAGTGGTTGCGGAAATATCCAGGAGCAACCTTCACCGTTTCACCAGCTTTACCGAGCTTCTCTATGCTC
The DNA here is from genome assembly GCA_028583415.1 of Protea cynaroides. Lineage (NCBI taxonomy): Eukaryota > Viridiplantae > Streptophyta > Magnoliopsida > Proteales > Proteaceae > Protea > Protea cynaroides. Next base: position 68,033,758 of record CM053276.1, on the reverse strand, counting down.
TGTTCATCGGGAATATCATATTTCTAACTTAAAAGACATAATCAAAAGAAAAAAGAAAAATCATGCAAAGAGCTTCTAAATCCAATTTACTCACAGTAGTAAGAATAACTTCCAACTTTCTGTATCTGACTCCCTGACCATTAAATAACAATGGATGAATTACGGGATCAGAAGTGCAGACCCTCGCGTCCTTGATGATTTGACGCAGAACATTTCTACCACACTGAATAGAAGCCATCCCTTGGCCTTCTTCAAATTGGGTCTTCAAGTAAGACAAACAACCAATAGAGTTTCAGAAGTCAAATTCATCAAAATCAACGAGGAAGGTGTTTATATCTAGAACTTTGTCTCTACCATTTCTGAATGCAGTCGATCATAAGCAAATAAGGAAAGAGAATGCTTAGGTATTTAGAGACATGAAGAAGAAACGAGAAAGGGATACACTAACACACATTACCTAGTTCAATCTACACTGCTCAACCACTTAAATCCTTCTATTCTTCAATCTTAGTTCCTCCTCTTCATTTCTACTTCTTTATCGATCTCTCGCTGTTCTGGTCTCTCTCTCTCTTCCGTTTTTCAGAGACAGAAGTAAAGACGAGAGAGTCGAACGAGAAAGCAAACGATAGCTACTGTTCTTTTCCCCAGTTTTGTAAACCGGGTCCTTAAAATAGCCGGTTCGAAAGCTTCAGAAAACCAGGGAAAATTGAACCAAACCGACCAATATAACGGTCTGGTCGGCCTCCGGCTTCTACCTCCAAAAGTGAACCTAAAAAATGCAAAAAATTTGAAGCCACACTGAAATAGATCAAACGAGATAATGCTTTTAGAGAGTCAGGGGCTACCGGAGGTGTGGTCGGTAGGCACTGAAACGAATCCAACGAAAACGAGAGCTGCAAGGTGCAGATTATTTGCTTATAACCGTTTTCTTGCATTGTTGTTCTTGCTAAAGTTAGCATTTTTGTTTCTGCTCTTGTGCTCTCTTCTGTTCAAGAAGAGTTCTGTTTCACAACATGTCGGACCAAATTGTTTCTTGTTTGAGTAATTTTTAGTAATATCTGCAATTTTGTATGCTTACTTTGATTTTTTTTTTCCATTAAATTTTGGTGGGCTTCAACTAATCTTCCTCGTTGTTGCAATTCAGCAAGGTTCTCAGTTGCTTTCTGATAGTTTAGAATCAGTGTAAGATGGTTCTCTCGTGAATATTTCGTTCTTTCAGCAATTGGGTACATTGTTTCAGGGATGGGTTGTGCTTCTGCTCGGTGCCCTATTGGAATTAGGGATTTGGCAATTGATGGGAGTGGGAATTTACCTCTCAAGTCGGGGTCTTTTAGAATTCCCTACAATCTGAGAGGGGAATCTCTGAAGTTGAAGCTGTATCAACGTCTTAGTTGGATTAATTATTCCAAGGTATGTGGACATTTGAAAACTCTTTCCTGTGTGTACACATGCTTAGTTGAAGGTGAGGATAGAAACAAGGGAAGAAAAACGTATTTATTTATTTATTTTTTTTAATTCGTATATGCAGTCATTTGCAAAAAGCTACATGCTTAGGTTATTGAAACTGGTGACTTACCAACTTATTACTGTCTGTTCTCATGTTCTGAACAAAGGTTCTTAATATTATCCCCGGAAAAGGAAGGAACAAAATAAGAAAGAAGAACAATCTACTTTGTACGTCGGACAAAAGAAAAGAATAATAAAAAAAAGAATAATAAAAATGTCATGGTGCTATGTAATGTAGTCTTAAAATGCCCACATCAATCTCTTCTTCCCTTCAACATCTCTCCATCAACTATCACAATTCCCAAGAAATCTTCCAAGACACTCTTCAACAATTATTTTCTAATGGCTATATTCAAATGGTTATATCCCAAGAGTTACATTCCAATTGCTCTTTACCCTTCCATATATATATATATATATATATATATATATAGAGATGATTTGATATTTTTTGAATTGTCGGTGTGCCAATGTGAGCTCCCGTGTGAGTTGAGATCCTCCAGTGGTAAGTGAGTCCCCAAGAGACCCTAGAATTAAGTGGTTCTCTTTGACCCTTGTTATCCTGCAATGTTTCCTTATTTTGCAATAAACTGTAGTTCCTTTCTTTCATACTTTGCATTTCTTTTCTAGGCTACATCAATTTGGTAGTTGAACAAGTTTCAATTCTTGTTGGAGAAGCATGGGTATGCTGCCATCAACAACTTCAATATTTGGATGAATGAGTAGGATTTGAAGAAGTTTGATCATGACTTGTGGATGAGGATAACTTCTTCAAACTTGAGGACGAGTTCTTTCAAAGGAAGAAGAATGGCGTAGTCATAAATGCACACTCCACTCTCTGATCGTTGGGTTTAGTGGTCCCTTGTGACCCTTGTTATCCTACAGTGTTTCCTTCGTTTTGCAATAAACTCTAGTTCTCTTCTTCCTTATTTTGCATTTCCTTTTTGGGCTGCACCATATGGTCACAAAATTTTGCAAGCTTTGTGTCCTTCAATTAGCATTTGCCTATTTAAAAAGAATCAAGCCAGTCTATAAGATATTTGAAAGTTGGTAAGTCCTGTTTATCTTTTGTTTCATTATGTATTTGGGACTCCTCCTTATGATCTCTTTATGTAACTTGGATTCCATCTTGTAGTGACATGTGGAGCTCCTTATCTCCTCCTATGTTTTCTTCTTTGGGCTTCTCTGTCATGTTGACATGCGGCAGCCCAATCTACTTTAGATGTACTACTTCTACACTATGAATAGATGGTGCTGGGAAGAGAGAAACTCATCTCGATTCTGCTCTCTCTCTCTCTCTCTCTCTCTCTCTCTCTCTCTCTCTCTCTCTTCTTGTTACACTTTATTTGTTAGATCTGGTTGTGGTGTTCTGTTATCAGTTACCTCTTGTTTTCCATTTCTTTGTGGTTCAGTCTGCCATAATAGAAGCCAAACAGAATGATTTGTAGCATTTAGTTGAATTATTCCACAAATTTGTTTTTAAGATGAGAAAAAATAGGTAATAAAAATTTAAGCTAGGATGTCAATCCTATTCTAGAACCTCAGTTCAATCAGAGCTCCTTGTGCTGACACCAGCCACACCATTCTATCACTATTATGTTATTTATAGTATAATAAGCAGTCAAACAAAATAAATTAGGTATATGCCTTCACTTATTTGTTATAACAGAATAAATAAATGGCTAAATTTTTATTCCCCATAAAAAAACCTAAAAACCAAAAATAAAATAAAATAAAATAAAATAAATGGCTAAGTCCATTTTTGTACTTGGTTAGTTGAACATTGACGGCAGGGTTTTCAATTGCTTTGGAGGAAAGGATCTTAGCATTTGAATCGTCTCTACTTAGATTCTATCATCCTCTTCATTTCTTTCTTATCTCCCTCATCATATGTATTCTAAACATTTCCCTGTGATTGATGCTTTTCTACAATCAAAGTTCTGTTTCTGCTAGATCCTTCCTAATTTTTATTGTGGCGAGTGATCTATTTCTGAGTACTGAGTGGTAACAAAGAGCTATTTTGATAGGCTTGGAGAACTAGTTTTACTCCGACCTGATCTGTCACAGAATGGATTGATTTGATTATCCACCATCTACTCTAGTCTGTGTCATATAAGTGGAATGGAACAGATGATGATTTATAGAGTGCTGGTCACTATGCGAGGGTATTACCAGCTTCTGAGTAATTTTTGTTTTAGTGAAAAGAAACCCAAGTACCTATCTCGCAGATGTTACTGTGATGAGGGAAGGATTCCCAAAAGCCAGAATCACAGTGAACTGGATAGGACCAGAATAGGGATAATGTAAATAACCAAAGATCCCTTCTACGGATAGAGACCAGATTTAGAACACAGGCAAATAATAAGACTAGGAACAATATATCCATTATCCAAAAAGCAAAGCAATCCAGCGGCTGGATTGATAGATATGACTTATGAGTAGTCCTATATGATGTAGGATTAATGGAAGGATGCAAGCAATTTTTGTATGGAAATTAGAACAGAAAAATCTAGACAATGAATGGATGATCAGGATATGTAATGATGCTGAAACAAAAGATGGAAACAATGTATCAAAAGATGGAATCAATCTAATGGAGAGATTAGAGGATATGATGGATTCCTAATGGAGATGGGAGAAATGAATGTATGAAGAACAACAGCTGAACAGAACCTGATTTTGATGCAATGTTGCAATCTGAACACAGTTACACTCAATGCTAATGGTGGAGGAACATGGACAGAATCTATGGTATAAATGGGTGGATGCAAAGCAGTAAATAAAATGAATAATGGAGGTTAACAGATCTGAAATAAATCGCAGGAACTATACTTAGTTGAAGTGGAAGAAGAAGAACATAAACAGAAAGTAAAACATAGACCTTAGGCATCTCACCTAGGAACTCGTTGACATCCCATCAACCTTTCTAGCTTCCCCCTAGATACCTGAATCTCACAATTGCAGAAAAGGCAGCAGCCAATATTTCATTCATAATTCCGTACTCAGGCTTGTAGCCTTTTACAAACATATATAGAAAACTCAAAACAGGAAGCAAACTAGTCTGAACTCCTCCAGACAATAACTTGCCTTTGAGGTAGTTTATTTCTAATATAAGTCAACCTAAAATAAAGAAAAGTAACTTAAAACAACTTAAAATACTTAAAAGCGATAAAAGACTTAAAGCATTAGAAGCTTATTTAACTAGATAAAGACTTATCTAACTAGACTTGGGATATTAACACACTAATCCCATACTGCTACCTTCTACGGTTCTACCCATAGTTTAGGCCCATTAAAATGGCCCATTACAATGAAGATCCATGAGATCAAAGTTATAACCCAACCAAAGATTTATTTCCACTAAAATAATCCCACTTTGGGTGCCGTATCTGCATCATAATGTCTCTATCAAATGCCTATCAATACATATGATGTGAAAAGAAGCCCTCCTATCTGCCTATTCCTGCTTGCACAATCTCCTTCATTGTTGTCAAGGCGTCGCCTAGGCGTCCGGGCGCAAAATAAGGGGCTGGGCGGTCACTCGCCTAGTGGTAGTTCAAAAAGCGACCGCCCAGGATGTCTGGGCGACGCCTAGGCGTCGCCTTGGCCACCTTGGACGCCCAGACAGCCTGGGCGGTCGCCTTATACAACTTATGATAGTTTTTTATTAAATTAAAATAATTATTATATTATTTTAACTATTATTTCATTTTTTTTTATAAGATTCTAAAACTAAATTTTACATTGGTTTGGTGTACAATAATATATTGTACACCAATACATGGGATCAAAGGCTATATAAGATAGATGCCGTAGAAGAGAAGAGAAGCCAGAACTCTGGCGATTGAAGTGTGAAAGAGAAGGAAGGCGAACTGGCGGAGTTTGTTCTTCTTCCTATTCCGGCGAAATATTCCGGCGATTTGGTTTCCTACTTTACTTCCGGTGGTCGGCATCAAGTATGTTTGCATTATAATTTTTATTTTATATGAAATAGTTCTTTCTTCTTCTTCTGCAACTTTTTTTTTTTTTTGAATATCGTCTTTTTCTTCTTCTGCAAGTCTTTTTTTTTTTTCTTCAAGTCTATTAATCTGTCTCTTCTTCTTCTTTCTTCTTCTTCTTCTTCGTCTTCTTCTTCTTCTTCGTCTTCTTCGTCTTCTTCTTCTCTGCTCTCTTCTTCTTTTTCGTCTTCTTCTTCTTCTCTGCTATCTTCGTCTTCTTCGTCTTCTTCGTCTTCATCTTCTTCTCTGCTCTCTTCTTCTTTTTCGTCTTCTTCGTCTTCTCTGCTCTCTTCTTCTCTTCGTCTTCTTCTTCTTCTCTGCTCTCTTCTTCTTTTTCGTCTTCTTCTTCTTCTTCTTCTTCTTCTTCTTCTTCTTCTTATCTACTCTCTTCTTCTTCTTCTTCTTCTTCTTCTTCTTCTTCTTCTTCTTCTTCCTCTCTCTTATTAACTTTTTTTTTTTTTAATATCGTGTCTTTTACTTTTATGCTCTGTTTTTCTTTCTCTTCTTCTTCTTCCTCTCTGCTCTGCTCTGTTCTGTTCTTCTTCTTCCTCCTCCTCTTCTTCTTCTTCTTCTTCTTCTTCTTTTTCTTCTCTCTGCAACGACTTTTTTTTTTCCTACCTTGCAACGCTTTTTTTTTTTTTTTTTTTTATCTGTTATTCTGCCCTTTTCTTCTTCTTCTCCCTCTCTGCTGAGTCTGCTCTGCTAAGTCCTTTTTTTTTTTGCAACTTCTTTTTTTTTTCTTTTTTTTTTGTTCGTCTGCTCCATTCTTCTTCTTCTTCCTCTTCTCTGCTCTGTTCTTCTTCTTTTACCTCTCTGCTCTGCAACGTCTGTCTTCTTTTTTTTTTTTTTTTTTTTGCAACGTCTTTTTTTTTTCTCTGCTGGTGCTCCATTCTTCTTCTTCTTCCTCTCTACTCTGTTCTTTTTCTTCTTCTTCTACCTCTCTGCTTTTTTTTTTCTCTGCTGGTGCCTGGTGCTCCATTCTTCTTTTTCTTCCTCTCTACTCTATTCTTCTTCTTCTTCCTTCTCTCTCTTCTTCTTCTACCTCTCTGATTTGCAATATCTTTTTTTCTTTCCTTTTTTTTCTCTACTGGTGACTGGTCTGCTCCATTCTTCTTCTTCTTCTTCCTCTCTGCTCGGTTCTTCTTCTTCTACCTCTCTACTCTGCAGTCTGCAACTTTTTTTTTTTTTTTTTTTGCGATGTCTTTTTTATTCTCTGCTGGTCTGCTCCATACCTCTCTGCAACTGTCTTTTTTTTTATTTATTTTTTTGACTACTCTGCATCAAAGGGAATGCAATTGGTATCACAAGTGGATTTTGAACTATTTCAGTAAAAAAGCAAAGTATTGATGAATCAAATGCTAATCAGTGTGATGTATTGTGAATTTGTAATATATAATATTCATTGAATATTGAGTAATTTACATCTTTAGTTCTTTATGTGCATTATGGACTTGCACTCTTGTTTCTTATTTTATATGGTATTATGTTTTTAGTTTATTGCTTTGTGCTTTTTTAGTTCTTACATTTTATAGTTTAATCATTCTTTGTTTATTTTTCTCATATTAGGTTGTCTTAAATAGTTAAATGTTAGTTCTTTATGTAGCATATTCCATTGTTGCATTTAAAATATAAAGTAATAAAAGTATAAACATAAATATAGAATTGATATTTTAGGCAAAAAAAAAAACAACATCAAGAACGCCTTGGTTGCCTAGGCAACGCCTAGGCGGGCGCGTTGCCTAGGCAGGCGCCTAGGCGCCCAGGTTGGCCTCCATCGCCTAGGATCGCCTTGTCGCCTTGAAACTATGATCTCCTTGCGAGTAATAAAAAAGTTACAATGCAAACAAAAGCACCAACTTCTCAAGAATCAGGAAAAGACAGAGAGGATACCCAGCAGAGCAGTGACTTATGATCTGATTCATCCATTGGCTACTAAAATGATTCCAAATGGTCAACTATGAACTAATCATTGGAAAAAGTGGCCATTTACAACTATCCCAACATGAAAACCCTCAGTGAGAAAGATTGCCCCTCACTCCAACAAAATAACCTAAAAATTCCAGCCAAAAAAAGGACAAAAATTATTTCAAAATTCATTCTTGAACCTACATTACAGCTGTCATAGAAGCTTCCTGTTATTCTCTTGTTTCCTACATTAGAACTGTCATTAAAGTCTTCTATTTCATTGTTTCACCTGTATGTGTGGTAGCAATAGATATAAATTGCAAGTGATGTTTAGACTCCTGCCTCCAATGTCAACTCAAGAAGCTTCCTCTTAATTCTCTTGCCCCTACACTAGGGCTGTTGCTAATATCTTTTTCTATGTCATTGTTTTTCCCTCTACAGTGTGGTAACAATGAATATAAACTTCAAGTGATGTTTAGAGTTCCACCGCAAGTTCCATTTCAAACTTGTTCCAATATGTTGGTTGTGAAAAGCAATTATCCCCAGAATTCAGATTTTCCTCATTACTACTCAAAGAAGGAGAAGAAGCCCTTCCCAATACCTGTAGTGGAGCTCAGGCGAGCTGCCAGAGAGAGGAAGAAGAATAGAATGGGCCTACCAAGGAGACCAGTCCTCCCTCCAAGAAAGGGGTTGCTAATTCGGAGCCTTATACCAGTTGCATACGAAGTGTTAAATGCTAGAATCACACTGATAAACAATCTCAAGAAGCTTCTGAAAGTGGTGCCAGTACAGGCTTGCAAGTAATTATCTGCCCCATTATTCCTATAGGTTACCTTTCTTTACAGTTTATATTGACAGGTAAATGGACATATTTTTGGAAATGGCCGCTCCAAGCCAAACTATTGATACTGATGCATCAGAGTTCGAAATGAGTGACTGACTGTCAAAGAAAAAAGAATATAGAAATGATTGAAAGGATTTGCTACTTCCTTAAAATTGATCAAAATGCCCTAATCTCCTGTCTTATTTTTCAATTTGCTGTCTCAAGATTATATGAAATAAGTAGAGTAACCAATCAACTTATAAGGAAAAAATGGAGTGCAGGTACAATGATATAGCACATTACAGAATCATAAATGAAGTAGTAGCAATTCATTTCAAGGCTTTGAATAAGAAAGGAATCAACACTTTTTCAAAATGAAGCAACCATTATTGATTTTGTCAGGAGGTTATGAATATGGTCATTTTGGACTCAGAAAATTCCTTAGTGAGACCACCAACTGGAATGGACCTCTGCTTTCACATGGAATTATGACTTCTGACAAGCAATAGAATGTCCAATATTTTACCTTTTTAAATGTTATTTTTCTACTTTACCGAAATTGTTATTGAATTTGATCTAGAACCATCTTCTACTGGACAGGTGGTGCAATGAAATCCATGTTGGATCTGAGGGCCATTCATTCAGGTCGTGTAAAGGCTCACGGACTGAAGTCCGCAGGGGTCTCCATGAGTGGACAAATTCAACTGTTCAGGATGTGCTCTTGCCTGTTGAAGCCTACCACCTCTTTGACCGACTTGGGAAGCGTATCACCCACCAAGAGAGGTTCTCAATCCCCCGGATTCCAGCAGTTGTTGAGCTCTGTATCCAAGCTGGGGTTGATCTACCTGACCTCCCCACAAAGAGGAGGAGGAAGCCTGTCATCCGCATTGGGAGAAGTGAGATCATTGATGCAGATGAAAGTGAGCTGCCAGACCCAATGCCGGAGGTTGATAGACCAATATTAACTGAAGTGCCTGATCCAGAAATAGTGCCACCATCCAACCCTGAAGAGACAGTCTTCCTCTGTGAGGAAACTCTGCAAGCATGGGAGACAATGAGGGAAGGATCCTTGAAGCTTATGAAGAAGTATACAGTGAGGGTATGTGGGTACTGCCCAGAGGTGCATGTGGGCCCTAGTGGGCACAAAGCACAGAACTGTGGAGCACATAAGCACCAGCAAAGGAATGGGCAACATGGATGGCAGGCAGCAGTGCTTGATGATTTGATACCGCCAAGGTACGTGTGGCATGCTCCTGATGTCAATGGCCCACCATTACAGCCGGAGCTTAGGAGCTTCTATGGGCAGGCCCCTGCAGTGGTGGAGCTTTGTGTACAGGGTGGTGCAGCAGTGCCTGAACAGTATAAACCAACAATGAGGTTAGATGTTGGGATCCCTAGCACTCTTAAAGAAGCTGAAATGGTTATTTGAGAAGAAGTTTCATTTTTCTCAAGAAAGAAAAAAGATGTAGAGTATATACTAGTCAAGGAAAAGTGTATTTGTAAGAGGAAATTTTGTTGAAAATGTTCACTATTCCAAATTGCTGGATGGCATTGATTTTTCCTGATATAGATTGGGCTGACAACAGCCTTGGTTGCACTATGGCAAGCCACTCTTCCTAAGGCCAGAAGCTAGTATGGTTGACATCAGACTCCTAATACTACTAGACACGAACAAGAACTCCAGCCACGAAGGAATTCATGATTCAAACCGAGAAACAATAAGGAGGATGAAGGTTAAATTCCATGCCATTCTTCATAGTCTTCACGGGAGAAGCATTAGCAATGCTTTCCCTATGTATGTCATTAATAAAAGTTCACAAAATCTCAAATGTGGTTTTTGTAAATTTTACCAAGGTTACGATCTCCTCTAAACAATATTAGCCCCCAAAAACTATTGAAACTAGTTAACGATAATAGGGAATGAACCCCATTACCATGATCCATTTCTAGTACTGCTAAAAAAGACAAGTATGATTTAGATAAATGAGAGTCAGCCTCCTTGTGGAGTTTTTTTTTTTATATATTATTTTTCTCAATGATGCTAGATTGCATTGAGCGTAGGCCTAGATGCACGAAGGGTAAAATGAAAAATCTCATCCTTGTTCGATGAATCCGTGTGTGCTTTCATTGGTCCCCATGCTAGTGCAGGGGATACACAGCCTATGAGCAATCCAGCAGCAATCCCCTCCCCATAAGGCTTTATTTTTGTTTTTTACCTAAAGGCCAATTCCATTCGCTAAAAACTTGGCAGGCAAGATGGCTATTCTTTTTTTTTGTAGAATTGCCAATGCTGAAACAACAACAACTGCAACAAAGCCTTATCCCAACTAAATGGGGTCGGCTACTTAGATTCTTGTCTTCCAATTAGCTCTTTTTGAAGTCATACTTGAAACAAGGCCTAAGTTATGCATGTCTTTCCTTACCATCTCCCCTAGAGTCATCTTAGGTTTGCCCTTAGCTCTTTTAGCTGCTTTAATCTGAACCAAATCACTCCTTTTATATTGGAGCATGTTGTAAGATTTTTTTATGAATAGATTGTAAGACCTTTTCTATAATTAGTGTTTCAACCAAACCCATGATATCAACTCTAGAATACAATGGGAACAATAAAGAGATAAATAATTGAGACATACATGTGTATTGAATGTTGTTTTTCGTCAATTCTTTGTTTATGCTTTGATTCAAGACTTCCGCAGCCTAGATCCCCTTTCAATCTCTCTACGTATGGGAGCAGAAATAGGAATTAAATAACTTGGCTACAGAGACTCTGAATCTAGTATTTATAATATACTATCCCAAACCTTGAACCACCCCCACAATGGACCAGATTAGTTTATCGTTAACCGGTGACGAACCAGACCAAAACCAATCAAACCCATAATGCAAACTCCCACTAGTCAATGGGTCTGGTAATTAATCAGGCCCACTAAGATAAAATCTTATTATCACCCACTTGGGCTAGATTAATTACAAAACCATCATTAATTAGTGTGGCTATGGAATTCCATTATACAACAATTCGTCACAAAAATTTGATTCAGCCATCAAGCCTACTAGTGTCAAACAAGAGTAGAAAATATACCGCAATATGCGACGCACAATTTTCTATCAGTTACATACAAAAGTCTACTTGACAGCATGGACCACTTTAAGATAAATGGATGAGTCCAAAACTTTGATCTATTTATTATGTTCTCGTTATCTTAAGAACTTTATAGGTTAACAAACTTTGATATTATTCAACTCATAGGCAAACCACTTCCAGTTTTAACTAATATCACACTTTGGCTTACCACCTTGTCTTTAGCTGAATGCCACCTTTTATCTTTGACATATCAAATAAATAAACAACAATGCAAACCAACAATGAAATAAATGTTAAAGCAAACACAACCATAGTCACCAATAATCATACCCATTAAATTACAGGCAATACGATCAAGCATAGATAAACAATATCAAATACTAAGTCTCCCATTAACCAAGCAAATCTAAGGATTCCTACTGACAAAACCTTTCAATAATTTCCAAGAGAGCTATCTTAATTTGTCTCTACTCTACCCTAGAGATCATATTATGACTAATACAACTGGTTTGGACCTAAGCTTGTACAGTCTAACATTTAAAAATCCATTCATCACATTACTGAATAAATCCAATCAACATTACATATGTTCATATCTATTTACTTTGCAATATTATAAGCATCATAACAGGTGTCACAACTTCTTATTTAGTTAAAAACTTAATTATAGATTTTTCAAGTAACATCAGTTTCATCATTTCAATTGCATACCACATAAGGATAAACACATATATTCCATCAATCACATTTTCAACATGGGAAACAACATGTTAAGTCAAACAACAGAACATAAAAACAAAGTAAATAGCTAAAATCAAAAGAAAGGCAAGACGATCTAAATGTAAAAATAATCCTTTCTATTCTAACTTACACTCAAATCAACAATCCTCAAACCTTCCTACACAGAAGTTCCAAAATCTTTTTCCTTTCACTAGCCAAGCCTATCTGACTTAACAATATTTGGTCAATTCACCTTTCGAGTTACACTAGAAGCATGCCACGTTACTAGCTATATTTTTCTCTTTTGGCTAATGTAAGCCACCTAGATCTGAATACACTTTTCTAACAACAAATGGGTACCAAATGTATCATCTGTTTTAGTTTCCAAGTCTTTGTGCTTAATAGTTGATAGCTCAAAAATGCTTACTCATACTACCATCATTATCAAACTAATACTAGTGAACTAGATCATTAAACTATCTCTACACTCCTTTTTAAAAATATCATATTTTTTTCTTGGATTTCTCTCAATCAATCCCTTTGTAATATTCTTCATCTAAATAAAGCATAATCTCAATAACAGAATACCTCACAATCAAAGTATACTACCGTAAAAGAAACATCTAGGTTAAGCAATCCTAATAGCATTGTCTAAATACACATGCAAACAGATTTTCTTTCCAAGAGTTAACCAAACTACACATCATCTTTTAGAACAAATATGCAGTGGTCTCCTCAATATCTATGCAGTGACAATGAAGGAATAATAATCCTCGAAAATCCCATCACCTTTGGATTAATGAGACCCCTAAAGCCAAATCCTTTAACTCATATGTATGAATATACCTTTAAAAATTTGACAATGCCACCTTTGGAAGGACACTACTTTTCTTGGTTGTTTTTTACAAAAATGTAAGTCTTGACAATATCACATTTGGGTGAACATTGCATCCTTTACTATGTCTATAAATGCACAAATTTAAAGTTTAAGAATATCATGTTGCTACTAGGTATACCACTTCAGTGGGTTCTACCCAATTCTTACACAACACCTGCAAAACCTAATTTAAATAAAATTTGACAATGTCACCTTTGAGTGCACATTGCCCTTCCATAACCATTTAAAAATACAAAAAATTTGAATTTAAAAATATCATGATAAAACTAAATGTACTACTTTGGTGGGTTTCACCTAATTCTACCTTGATATCACCAAATCCTAATTTACAGCACTTTGTGGATTAACAATAAAAAATCTTATGAACATTTAACTCTTTCATGTATTTGGTACAAAACAATCTGACTAACATGCAAAAAAAACTACAAATCAGGTTCTTTAAAGACACTTTTTGGTCAAAAACATATTCCCCAAAATCTCAAAATGTGTCAAATAATATACCATATTATAGAGTACAAAAAGACGGATGCAACACAAAAAATCAGAGTTTAATCTGAACTCCCACACACCCACATGCACCCTCGAAAGAAAGCGCGTGAAAGCACTTTCTTTGAACCTAGTTTGGTTCATTATAAACTGGTCTGAATCACCTGAACCAGTATAATGTGGTTTGATCTGGACCATGTGAATCAACCCCAAACCAAATATCCGGGTTATCGGGTCAACAAATTGGGTTTTCAAGTCATAAAGTCATTTTTTGGGTCATCAATTCGGGTCATGAAGTTGGGTTTGGGTTAGTGATCCTGGTCATGGGTCAACCCCTCGGGTTTCACATGGTGACCCACAAGCGTGCCTAGCGAGTCGATCATGGGTTAACTCAGTTCGAGTTGCTATGACACACTGAGTCAATCCGTTAAGGTTTCCAATTTGGTGCCATTAAGTTGTTTTTTTTTTCTTTTTCTTCCAGTGAGTGAGATCCACTCGCCACTTACTCTGGCACATGGCAGCGTGTCTGATGTCTGATGGCGAAGATTTTTATACCGCTACAATCGATTCGTCGAGACCTTTGATTTGATCTATTATATGCCTATATTCCAACATCGAAAGGTTCGACGAAGTATGAATATTTGACAATTCCATTTGAAATAGGAAGAAAAAATATCAATCTCAAATCAACTTGCTAGGGTATGTCTTTCCATTCATTAACCATCGATCCTGTATGGGGGGCTCTAATACCAATTGTAAGATTTTTCTATGAATAAATAATAAGACCTTTTCTATAATTAGGGTTTTAACCAAACTAATGACAATTCATACAACAACTCCAGAATACAATGGGAACAATAAAGAGATGAATAACTGAGACATACCTGTGTATTGAATGTTGTCTTTTGTTGATTCTTTATTTGTGCTTTGATTCGACTCTTACACACCCCACTGGAGGTGCCATTTCCATCTCTCTACGTATGGGAGCAGAGAAAAGAATTAAATAACTTGGACTGTAGGGATTGGACCTAGTATTTATAATACTATCCCAAACCCTGGACTACCCCCACAATGGATCAAGTTGGTTTATCTCCAATCCGTGATAAATCAGACCAAAAAGATCAAACCCATAATGCAAATTTCCATTAGTCAATGGGCCCGATAATTAATCAAGCTTACTAAGATAAAATCTTACATATGTAACGGCCTCTGTTAAACATGACCATACCTTTCTTGTAGCTTATCATGTATTGGCATTATTCCAAAATCAACTTTAATATGATAATTCCTTACCTTATCCTTTCTAGTTTTGCGACACAAATAACCACTAATTTTATTCTATGTTTTTAAAAGTTTCACTCGTACTATGCATAACCAATGTGAAAATAAATACGAAGGGAAGAGAGAGAGGGGGAGTACATACCCTCAAGACACTTCCTTATCAAAAGTATGGTCGCTTTCAAGATTAGAGCTATCAACAACTCAAGCCATGTGGAGTTTTTTTTTTTTTTTTTGGTTAAAAGTCCAAAATTGTATTAATTTAAAAAGAAAAAAAAATAAAACAAAGCACCCTAATAGGATGTAAAACCCCCAACTTCGACATTGTCATCAACAGGGTCTATCCCGAGTGATCAAACAAACAAGAACACTTTATTGAAAATGGAATTGAGGCATATGGGAAGCATCCCATACAACCTCCCTAGCCACCAACCGAGGACAAGCTCTCTAGGACTGAGACAAACAAGTCTGAGCTGCAACCTTTGCAAGTATATCAGCTGCAATATTTACCTCCATGCAGCAATGAGTAATCCGAATAGAATAGATCGGCCTTTAGCCCAAGCCAATCTTAAAGAATCATCCAAGGGATATCATCAGAATTAAGGGTTCCCACCACCGACTTCGTATCAGCATCAAGCCATATTTTGTCAAATCCTAAACAAATTGCAGATTTTAGTCCCATTATGACCGCTTTGATCTCAACAATATTATTAGAATACACCCCCAGCCACTCTAAAAAAGCATACACCACTTGGCCGTTACTTAATCAAACAACTCTCCCTACACCAGCATTAGTAGGGTCCCCAAGTTGCAACCATCATATTTGATTTTACACCAGCCATCTAATGGGGGATTCCAAAATAATTCGACCACCAGAGCCAGTTTTTGAGCTGTCGTTTTAAAGAAAAAAGCCTAGCCAACCTGAAATCCATTATGGGTCTGATAATAAAAGGCTCTCTGATTGAAAGCTCCCTACAACCAAGAATAATCCTTTACCAAATAAATTCCTTGGAAGCACTGACATTCCTGTTTAAGCCTTCATTTCTTGAACGCCATAGGTTTTTTAGAGTAACAAATAAACCACCAATACATAGCCCCCCAGTAACCAACCACCCTCATTTTTCTCAACCACCAATCCATCATTTTGGCACAAGTAGCAAACCTTGGAATAATAAAATTGAAGTTTATACCCACCTCCTCCCAAACCGAGTTTGCCACCACACAATGATAGAAGATATGATCAGCAGTCTCCACATCTGACTTACACAAGCTACACCGAGAAACAAGAGGAACTCCTTTTTTCCTAACCGCATCATCTGTAGGAAGTGTACTCATACACCATCGCCAAGCAAAGCATGAAGTGCTAGGAGTCAAATTCTTGCGCCAAATAGGAGCGGCCCATCCAGGAGTTGGTTTTGACTCACGAAGAAGGTTCCAAGCAGACTTAACCGTGAAACTATGAGAAACCACCTGTCTAGACAATTTTATCTTTTTGCCCCACTCTTAATAGAATAGTGCGAGCATTGTCAAACAATCCACGAAGCATCCCTCAAGTTACCTGAGGCCAATGCCAGTGGGCATTATGGATAAATCTAGCAAGCGAGCAGTCCTTTCCTAGCAAGACTCTCACACCTACTCCAAGCAAGTCCGACCAAGGTGCATCTCCCACCCAGTGATCCATCTAAACATTTATCCTTTTGCCATCGCTTACCACCCACCGAGTATGCTTTGAAGTCCAATCCCACACCTTCCTCACACTTCACCACACTGGGGATCGAGCATTGAGGGTTTCTTAAAAATCCTTCCTTTGTAAAGTAATGAACTCTGACAAATGACGCATATGGAGAATCATCAGCATTGACCTTCCACACAAGTTTACACAACAAAGCATCATTTAATAGGCCCAACCTCCTAATACTAAGGCCACCTTCCCTTTTCGGAACACAGAAAGCATCCCATTTCACTACATTACTTTTCCTTTTACTTGGATTGCCAGTCCAAATAAAATTCCTCATAAGCCATGTAGAGTTTTTTTTTTTTTTTGGTAAATGTTGGGGAAAATTATAATAGATTCAAATCAGACCGTAGATGAGGAATCTATAACAGGCCTTGTGGAGCTGGACACGTGGCATACATCCAAGTTACTGAGTATACAAACCAGGAAAAGTTTTCTTTGATAGCATTCGAGGGATCAAATTATATTTGACCCCCCTGCTGGGTAAACGGGCCTTGATTAGACAGATTGATGGAGGTAGCTGTCCATTAAATGGTCTACCATTAATGCTCATAAATAACAACAACTACCATAAATGCTGAATAGGCAGATTTGACTTGCCAAGTCACCATATCATGGACCGAATCAGTAAAAAATAGGATTAATGCTAGATAAAAGAGAAAGGACAGCTACTGTTGTCGGAAGAAGTGGAGAATGTGGACTAAAGGGGGGGTCGAAGAAGGTCGACTGGGGTCGAAAACGGCTAACAAGACATCCAGGTGCCACCCTAGGGGGTCGTAATCACCTAGACCTATTGTTCTCCAGCTGACAGATGATGGAGATGGTGTTAGGTGGGGAGAAGCTTGTCCGGGAAGCTTCACCTAGAGCCTATAAGTAGTGAAAGACTATCGATTGCAAAAGATCTAGAAATTCCTACAAAAAGAGAGAATCCACATTCAAGTATCACTCTGATTAAGTCCCTCTGTGATAATCTTTATCTTGGTTTAACCTCTTGTCCAAATTCTCATCTCACCGAAAGAGGATAAGTTATTGAAGCTCCCGTATCTCAAGGAACCCCACTTTTAAGGAGTTCTAGTGTTTCATCGAGAACTCCATTCTGTTTGCCTTTGGAATTCACTAACTTTAGCATCGGAAAGGCCCCGAGGTATATCCCGCCTATTTTACTGTTGTGTTTGTGCTTCAGCTACGTGGCACGATCTGAGGGACTGAACCGAATCCATCGACAACAGATTGGCACCCACCGTGGGGCCTTGACAAACATTGCCTTTAAAAATTTCCCTCCTTTTTTGGTGATTACCTAAAGAACCTACACCCCTACACAGAGTTAATAAGGTCGGCTCTACCATGGAGCTTGAACTGGCAAGTGTAGGGGTCGAGCTTTGGGTCGAGGCAGGATCGGTAGTAAAGACAAGAGGCATCATGGCTGGACCTTTACCTTTGGAGGCGGCATCTACAGGCATGGCAAATGGGGAAGACTGCACTGGTATGGATAGAGTGGATATTTATGGAAAGGTGGAGGGGTCTAACGGTGGCAAGCTCCTTGAAATTGGTCGGAAGGGGGTTACCACCATCGAATCCATAGGGATCGATAGTAAAGCTGATGGAGGGATTGAGGATTGCTGTGTTGTGGTTGCTGAACTAGAATGCGGTGCTGTTGCTGTGGCTGATGTGCTTACTGTAGTTGGTGTTGTGCCGAGAACAGAAGAAGAACCTAGAGGGGCCGTACTGGCCATAAAACTCGTATCTGTGGCCCTGGGGAGGGCAAGGGGAACCTCTGAGGTACTGGTCATAGAAGAAATGAGAGAAGCGTTGCTCGAAAGACTGGCAGGAGCAAAGTGGATGGCTGCATCTGGCGGTGAGACAGACTATAGTGGTTGAGGTCCTGTTGGGATCCCCTGAAGGATATCATGGGGAGTGTCCTCGGGGTTGATTATTCTAGGACCCTCAGGGGTAATCTTTCTCCTCTTTGACCAACGCAAAGTCTCTGAGACTGTGCCTGGTCGTCATCCTTTGCAAAAAATGGGAAATGCGATGCACTCAGAAACGTATTCGAAAGATTAAAATTGAGGGATGGAACTGAAAAAATAGTAAGATAGTGCAGAACTTATCATCATCCATGATGTCGATGATTGGAGGAATGATAGGCTCCTTCGTTGAAGCTGGAAGGTTGAACGCTTGAAAAGAAGATGGCTCACCCACTGGTTTGGGCTCGATGGAAGGATCGACCTTGGCTGCAGGGTCGAAAGATGAGATTACATCCTCTGAAGGTGGTGAAGGGATCTTTGCAGGAAGGGTAGGAGCTGTATCAGCGGCCCTCTCAAGAGCCTTCAACTTTTGGGCCACGGTGGTGATTATCTCCTCCCTTTCCCTCTTCTGGTGGCGAAACAGGTCTGTCCCCATCAAATCCTCCTACATACTATCATCAAGGCCCTCTACTGCACAGAGAACAAACCATCTGACATTAGGGGTTGAACGAAAACACAAAGTGTAGAATGCCGAATGACAAGTCAGTGTTAGCAAGGGTCGAAAGGAAACTTACTCAGCCCGTACAGGAACAAGAACTTGTTATTGCTCAGGTCCTTGTACTGGACTGCACTCCATCTTTCTTTTATTCTCTGAAGGGTCTTCGTCTCAAGCAAGGTTAAGATTGGAGCGACCCTAACAACTGAGGGATCGATGAACTGCCATCGATTACCGATGGAAAAGGCAAACATGCCCATCAGATTATGCCCCCGTTTTATTATGGCACTGAAGAATTTCTCTTTCCAGTGGGGGACTGAGGAAGGAGTGGACTCGATCATTGGGGGAACCTCTTCTAAATATCGACGGAAGAAATAATATGTCCCGCTAGGCTCGGTCTTGTGGGTTAGAGGGTTAGTCCAATTGATAACTCCAATGTCGAATAAATATTGGAAAAACCTCAAGGTGGAAGGCTCACGACAACGGAGAAAGAAGATGATAAAGGAATGGATGTGAGCCCAAGAATTAGGCAAAAGCTGGGTGGGGGCTAAACCGTAATAGCTCAAGATCTCGAATATAAGGGGATGGCATGGGAAACGAAAATAAGACAGGAACATGTTATAATTTACCACCATCCTATGAGAATAGGGGTGGCTGGCTCTATCTCCTTGGTCCGGCGCTATCAACTCAACAAAATCAGGGATGAGAAAGGAAGCCCTAAGATCCTGAATTTTGGCCTCGGTCATTTTGGGTTTCAGTGAAGAAGCCACACAGTGAGGACCAGCCATGCTGGAATCATCAGGGGGAGGGCTCTCAGGGCTAACACTTGAGCTACTCTCATCCTGGGTAGATCGTCGAAGTTGTGATCGGCGTAGAGTAGGCTTAGAAGGGAAACTAACTGCCACTTTATCGTAGGCCATGACTGTTTAGGGCTAAAATGACAAGAACCTACAAGAAGGAAGTTTGGGACTTACTCTGAAAGCAAGAAGGTCACCGGAAACTCTTCGCGAAGGGGGAAGAAGTGCCTTGCACAAGAACGAATACCCTGAGCGGAAATTCTATGGCGAAGCAGATGCAGAGAAAGCACTGTAGATGAGAAAATGCGAGGAAGAAGATGAGTAGAGTAGACAGGATTTTTATAAGTTTGCAAACAGGTGGGTCCCATCTGACAGTCATGATCGTTTCGAGTGGTGTGACTATCAATCAGGCTGTGGGTTTGATGCTTCATCAGGGAAACGACGCATGGACGGTCCCGATGGATGACAAATGGTGGGATTAGCGCCGGTAATTTAAAGCAACGGCTCGATCAGGTCAGGGACGTTATCATGCACATTCGATTGGGGACAAACCAGGCCGTTACAAAATGTTACAAACGTTATAAAGAAAACAAGTGCATTCAAGCCTTTAATAACTAGGAGAAAAGGTGGCGCTTAACTACCATAACATCAGGGATTCAGAGGGGATGCATCCCCAGGTAATGGAAGAAGCTTTTTTCCCATAAGTGTTGTCTCCTCGAGTCAGAACGGCACAGAGGAGGCAAAGGGATTCTGTTGGGGAAAATTATAATAGATTCAAATTAGACCGTGGATGAGGAATCTATAACAGGCCTTATGGAGCTGGACACATGGCATACATCCAAGTTATTAAGTATACAAACCAGGGAAAGTCTTCTCTGATAGCGTTCAAGGGATCAAATTATATTCGACCACCCTGCTGGGTGAACGGGCCTTGATTAGACAGGCTAATGGAGGTAGCTCGCCATTAAATGGTCTAGCATTAATGCTCATAATAACTGACAACTACCATAAATGCTGAATAGACGGATTTGACTTGTCAGGTCACCATATCATAGACCGAATTAGTAAAAAGTAGGGTTAATGCTAGATAAAAGAGAAAGGACAGCTACTGTTGTCAAAAGAAGTGGAGAACGTGGACCAAAAGGGGGGGTCGAAGAAGGTCGATTGGAGTCGTAAACAACTGACAAGACATCCAGGCGCCGCCCTGGGGGGTCGTTATCACCTAGACCTATTGCTCTCTAGCTGACAAACGATGGAGATGGTGGTAGGTGGGGAGAAGCTTGTCTGGGAAGCTTCACCTGAAGCCTATAAGTAGTGAAAGACTATCGACTGCAAAAGATCTAGAAATTCCTACAAAAAGAGAGAATCCACATTCAGGTATCACTCTGATTAAGTCCCTCTGAGATAATCTTTATCTTGATTCAACCTCTTGTCCAAATTCTCATCTCATCGGAAGAGAATAAGTTCTTGAAGCTCCCGTATCTCAGGGAACCCCACTTTTAAGGTGTAAGACCCGTATCAAACTAACCGGTCTTACCACCTTGTACCAGGTCTACCTATCATGGTCGAGCCAAGTGGACCAAATGCGTGAAGAAACCACAAGAACAGGTATGAAATTTAACTCAAAAACAGTCAAATATGAGGGTAGGGTCGCATGCCTAAACAGGTGTGACCCACTCCACCTCGAAAGAGTCTAACCCATGACTTTTTGGTCGTGGGGTTGCATGACTAAAAAAACGTAGGGTCGACGGATTCTGCGACCCTACGATAACAGACAGAATTCAAAAAATAAGAAACCTTCCTAATTCAAAGAGGATCTTTCCTAAACTCATTGGGACTTATTATGGAGGATTTTTCTCTATAAATAGGATGTTCCTTAGCCTCTTTCACTCTTTTAGAACCCATATTGAAAGTGAGAGAAAGAGAAGAGAAGGAAGAGAAAGAAACTTGAAGAAGAAGTCTAAGGAAGAAGAAGTTCAGAGAAACCTCTAAATCTCAGCAAATCCAAGGTATGAACCTAAATCTCTACATGAATTGGGAACCCAGAATAGGTTATGAAGAACATAGGATTAAGAGAAACCAAAATCATCCATCCATGGAAAATTCCAAGAGATTCCATGGAAGAGATTGTTATGGACAATGAATGGTGTATAAATTGTAGTTATGAGTCATAAAACAATCATAGGATGGACCATGATAGTAAGCTAAAGGATTCAAACATGAAGGAATGGACTTTAGAATGAAAGGTCGACTCAGAACACATGTGGTCGCACATAGGGTCGAATGATATCCGACCCTACGAGACCACATGATCGACCACATGCCTTCGGGAAGTCCCAGGGAGGGTGTGGTCGCACGAAGGGTTGAATGGTATCCGACCCCACCTGGGACCCTACACCCTGGGGTCACAGAAACTGCTACCCCAGGTGCTACCCCACTTGTGACCCTACAGTTTCAGTTAGTTTAAATATATTGGAATTAATTCTAATTAAAATCTATCAACTTGTTAGGTCGTTATAGTGGTTTAAAAGTAAATTATAAAGCTTGAACGAGGATCTACTTGCAATCAAAGGTAAGGGAACAGGACCTAAACTAATTAGCTAATAATAAACTATTTTTGTTTATTGAGTCCAACACCATGAATGATTCTATGTTTGTATGATTGTAATGTGCATATCACATGTCATCCACTATTCCTGTTATTACTGTTCATGCATATTTAATTCTATTTATTTATAACATGATGATGGTGATGATGCTAGGAATAGGCATGTGAATGTATGTGTATGGTTAGTGTACTTGATGCGAGTGAAGCATCAGGGGGAGGACGTGACACTGTGATTCATCCTGGTCACCAGACTCTAGCTCTATTTCTACTCAAGTCTTGTCCATTAACATCATCATATCGCCATTACCTTAGCAAAACTATTACGTCGTAGGGCATCAGGGGAGGTGGTATCGGACCGTGTAGTCTCTGACTCTGTCGGGGGGCCTTAGCTCTATCTCTATGGACGTATTGAGGGATGCTGGGGTGAGGCCTTGGATACACTGTTTGACATTAGGATTGGTTAGTTGCGAGCCCAGTTTGCAAGCCCTCGCCAATAGGGGCTTACGTGTTAGTATGGGTAGTGTAAGACCCGTATCGAACTAACCGGTCTTACACCTTTTATCAGGTCTACCTATCATGATCGAGCCAAATGGACCATGTGCATGAAGAAACCACAAGATCAGGTATGAAGTCTAACCCAAAAATAGTCAAATGTGAGAGTAAGGTTGTATGCCTAAACAGGTATGATCGACCCCAAATCAAAAGAAGTCCAACCCATGACTTTTTAGTCGTGGGGTCGCATGACTAAGAAGGCATAGGGTTGACGGATTCTACGACCCTACGTCCGACCCTACGATGATAGACAAAACCAGAAATTAAGAAACCTTCTTAATTCGAAGGGGATCTTTCCTAAACTCATTGGGACTTATTATGGAGGATTTTTCTCTATAAATAGGACGTCCCTTAGCCTCTTTTACTCCTTTAGAACCCTAATTGAAGGTGAGAGAAAGAGAAAGAGAAGGAAGAGAATAAGATAAGGAAACTTGAAGAAGAAGACTAAGGAAGAGGAGGAAGTTCAGAGAAACCTCTGAATTAAAGTATGAACTTAATTCCCTACCAGAATAAGAGAGCCTAGAATAGTCATGAAGAACATAGGATTAGGAGAAACCCAAATCATCCATCCATGGATAAGTTTCAGGAGATTCCATGGAGGAAATCATTATGGACAATGAATGGTGTATAAATTGAAGTTTTTAGCCATAGAACAATCATAGAATGGACAATGATAGTAAGTCAAAGGATCCAAACATGAAGGGATGGACTTTAGAATGAAGGTCGACTCAGAACACGTGTGGTCGCATGTAGGGTCGAATGATATCCGACCCTACGAGAACATATGATCGATCACATGCCCTCGGGAAGTCCCAGGGAGGGTGTGGTCGCACATAGGGTCGAATGGTATCCGACCCCACCTGCGACCCTACACCCTGGTATCGCAGAAACTGCTACCCTAGGTGCTACCCTACCTACGACCCTACAGGTTCTATTAGTTTAAACATGTTGGAACTAATTCTAATTAAAATCTATCGACTTGATAAGTCTTTCCAGTGGTTTAAAAGTGAATTATAAAGCTTAAACGAGGATCTCCTAGCAATCAAAGGTGAGGGAACAAGACCTAAACTAATTGGTTAATAATAAACTATTTTCGTTTATGAGTCCAACACCATGAATGATTCTATGCTTGTATGCTTGTAATGCGCATATCACATGTCATCTACTATTCTTGTTATTACTCTTCATGCATATTTAATTTCGTTTATTTATAACATGATGATGATGATGATGCTAGAAATAGGCATGTGAATGTATGTGTGTGGTTAGTGTACTTGATGCGAGTGGAGCATCAGGGGGAGGATGTGACACTGTGGTTCATCCTGGTCACCAGACTCTAGCTCTATCTCTACTCAAGTCTTGTCCATTAACATCATCGTATCGCCATTACCTTAGCAAAACTATTACGTCGTAGGGCATCAAGGGAGGTGGTATCGGACCGTGTAGTCTCTGACTCTGTCGGGGGGCCTTAGCTCTATCTCTATGGACGTATTGAGGGATGCTGGGGTGAGGCCTTGGATACACTGTTTGACATTAGGATTGGTTAGTTGCGAGCCCAGTTTGCAAGTCCTCGTCAACAAGGGCTTACGTGTTGGTATGGGTAGAGCATCAGGGGAAGTGTGATGCGGTGCGGTCATAAGCACTTTAGCTCTATCTCTATTCCATGGTGGGTGCATGTGGGGGCGGCAATGGTGTTTGATCCATTGGGCAGTTCCACACATTCGTGTATAGTGGTGCGACGGCCACCTATCATTTCTATTGCACATTGCAAACTTATGAACCAGACCAAAGATGTGAAATGAATGCATGCATATATTTGTTGCATTGTTTTGTTTGCTCACTGATCCGTGATGTGTGCTCATATTTTTTGAATTTGAATATTTTTAGTTGATGATGCAGGTACGACAGTGGAAGATTATATGAATGCTCCGACATACAGGCATGCAACGGCAATGGAGGCAGAAGTGATGATGGAGTCGCATGATTCATCATGCGAGTGCAACTCCTGTGTTTTTTATTAGATTTTGTTTAATTTATACAGACAATGTAATTGATTTAATTATTTTAATTTATGTCTTAGTGTTTTTTGAAGATAATTGGATAATTTATTTACTTTATCACAGTTAGACTCTCAGTTCATTTAATATTAAAGACTTCCGCTATCGTGTATTTATTCTGATTTTTGGTTGTGGATGTGTATGATTTAAGCAAACGGGCACAGCCTATTCGAGATCCTGGTTAAACCGTTGGTTTATTAGCGGTTCATCACACCGTTGGTTTATTAGCGGTTCATCAGCATACCTGAAGAAATGGAGCGGGAGTCGTGAACGAAAGAAACAATCACCAAACCCTAGGGGTCGATATTGTAGCAACGCAGTGGAAGCGAGTTGAGTTGGAAGAAAAGAGGAAGAATAGGAAATGAAACCAAAATTAGGTTTAAAAACCTGATTTTGGATCGTAGGGTCACAGAATTCGACCAAAATATGCGACCCTACGATCAACCCTACCATCGACCCTAGGCTCTCGGTGATCTAGACAGAGAACCATGGGTCGGACCTAGGGTCGGACGTATACCGACCCTACGATGGACCCTAGGCTCTCGGTGAGCTGACAGTGCTTTTAGGGTCATATACCCTAGGGTCGCATAAGGAGCGACCCTACCATCGACCCTACGATGGAAAATATAGTGTTTTGTCAGAATGACTTGAAAAAAATTGGAAATTTATATTGATTAGTTGGATTTTGACATGGGAACAACTTATATTGATTGCCTCACATGTTCTATGATTGTTTTTAGACACTACTACCACCAGAACAGGAAATGGCTGGGCGAAGAGTGACCAGACCAGGCCGTAACCCAATTCCACTACCACCACCTGTAGAGGAAGACAACCACGTAAATCATGAAGCACAAGAGAATCTAAATATGGCACCGCCAGTAGCTAATGGTCAGACAAATCCTACAAACTTGCCAGCCCCACCTATGGATTTGGCTACAGCCGTAATGAACTTAGCACAACAGCTGCAGCAAATACAACAGGTGTAAGCTAATATGCAAGCTAC
This sequence comes from Protea cynaroides, assembly GCA_028583415.1. Lineage (NCBI taxonomy): Eukaryota > Viridiplantae > Streptophyta > Magnoliopsida > Proteales > Proteaceae > Protea > Protea cynaroides. The sequence continues at coordinate 68,007,844 of CM053276.1, read as the reverse complement.
TATAGGAATGGCTTTTCCAGCTGCACATATGACACCTATGCCAGCAGGACAAGCTAGCACAGTACCAGGGGGAAGCAACACGGTACCCCACGCACCTCAAACACCAGTTATGCAGGCTCCAGTACAGAATCCTGAGGTAGCTCAAGGCAGTTACCAGTACCAACCACCTATGTATGGGCCTATGCTCAGTATCAGCTGGACTACTCCCGATTGATCGAGCGTTTTATGAAGATGAAGCCTAAAGAATATAATGGTAAACCAGCTGATCCTTTGTGGCCAGCACAATGGATCGACGAAATGGAGAGGAATTTTATGATGATGATAGTGAATGAGGAGGAGAAAGTACTGTGTGCAACCTTCATGCTGAAAGGCGATGCAGACCACTGGTGGAAGTCCACACGGACTTATATGTTAACAAAGCACGCCCAATTGACCTGGGCTATCTATAAAGAGGCATTCTTTGAGAAGTGCTTCCCCAGAAGTTTCAGAGATTCTATGGAGAGAGAGTTCCTGAGTTTATATCAGGGGCAAATGACTGTGGATGCATACCAACAACGTTATGAAGAGCTGTTCTTCTTTGCACCCGCTAGCATGCAAGAGGAAAATACAAAGACCCGAAGGTTTGTCATGGGACTTAAGGGAAGCATCCGTAAGCATGTTCTGGGATTGAAAAAGAAAGTGTACAACGAAGCAGTACAGATTGCTCGAGTAATAGAATCGAGCCAGAAGGAGAGCTACTTTGCTCAAAATAGGGGTATTAAAAGGCCAAATAGAAATTCATATAACAGAGGGAATACAAGGACATTCAAACCCTTCCGTAATCAAGGCTTCAATACTGCAGCCAAGACTACTCCAGTAGCTCAACCACAACAATAGCAAAATAACGAAGGAGTAAAATGCTTTAACTGCAACCAAGTAGGACATTATTCAAGGGAGTGTCCTAAGCCCAGAAAGTAGCTACAACAAGGAAAGGTTTATGCTGTTACATCTGAGGATGCTGCCGCATCACCTGATGTGGTCACAGGTATGACCTGAACCTTTCATTTTGTGTTACATTGTGTGAGCATGTAGACTAAATTAAAACAAATCACAGGTATCATACCTATTAATGGCAAACCCGCTAGAGTATTTTTTGATCTGGAGCTACTCATTCTTTTATATCTGTGTCATTTGGAAAGAAGCTGAATCTATCCCTTAAATATTTAGACTACAAACTGCTTGTGCGATCACATATGGGATTAGAGGTGGAATTAGAAAAAGGTTATGAACCATGTCCAATTCTTATTGGCGAGAAGACTTTGGATGCAATCTTGATTCAACTTGAGATGGTAGACTTTGACGTCATCTTGGGAATGGACTGGTTAGCTCGGCATTCTGCAAACCTATTGTGTGCCGAAAAGAAGCTGACATTTAAAGACAAGGAAGGAGTAGAGTTTAGTTTAGCGAGAACCAAACTTCCCCGTAAACGAAAACTCATCCTCTCTGCATTAAAGGCTAGAAAATGTCTCGAGAAAGGAGGAGTTGGGTATCTAGTAACAGTGGTCGACCTCACCAAGGAAGCACCACGAATGGAGAATATTGATGTTGTGCGTGACTTTCCAGATGTATTTCCTGAAGAACTACCAGGACTACCACCCGACCGAGCGACAGAGTTCGTTATAGATCTGATACCGGAGCCGCACCAGTATCTAAAGAACCCTATCGAATGGCTCCTACTGAATTGAAGAATTCAAAATACAATTACAGGAATTATTGGACAAAGGTTATATCAGACCTAGCATATCACCATGGGGAGTGCCAATATTGTTTGTAAAGAAGAAGGACGGTAGCGTTCGACTGTGTATAGACTATCGGAAATTGAATAAGCTGACAATCAAGATTCGGTACCCATTGCCTCGGATGGATGACTTGTTCGATCAGTTGCAAGGTGCCAAGGTGTTCTCCAAGATCGATCTTCGGTCAAGATACCATCAGTTGAAGATTAAGGACAGTGATATTCCAAAGACAACATTCAGAACAAGATATGGACATTATGAATTTTTAGTCATGTCTTTTGGATTGACTAACGCACCCGCAACTTTTATGGAACTCATGAATCGGGTATTCCATGATATGTTGGATACGTCGATCATTGTGTTTATTGCTGATATATTGGTCTACTCCAAGGATAAGGAAATTCATGTCATGAATCTAAGAGCCGCTCTGTAGTGATTAAGGAAAGAGAAGCTTTATGCCAAATTTACAAAGTGTGAGTTTTGGCTAAATGAGGTCACTTTCTTAGGCTATGTTGTATCCGCTGAAGGAATTAAAGTGGATCCCACCAAGATTGAAGCCATTGTGAAGTGGGAAGCACCAAAGAGCATTGCAGAAATTAGAAGTTTCCTAGGTCTAGCTGGGTATTATCGACGATTCGTGGAAGACTATTCCAGAATTGCCGTACCTCTCACCAGTTTGACTAAGAAAGGAGAAAAGTTTGTTTGGACTGATAAATGTGAGAAAAGTTTCCAAACATTGAAGGCTAGATTGATATCTGCTCTGATCTTGACTATTCCTATTCCAGGACAGCCATTTATCTTGTACACTGATGCAACGGGATTGGGTTTAGGATGTGTACTTATGCAAGGAGAACAAGTAATTGCATATGCCTCAAGACAACTGAAGACACATGAGAAGAACTATCCCACTCATGACTTGGAATTAGCAACAATATTAGCAACAGTAGTACATGCTGTCAAGATATGGAGACATTATTTGTATGGAGAGAAATTTCATATTAAATCAGATCATAAGAGTCTCACTTATCTTTTTAATCAGAAGGAGTTGAACATGAGACAAAGAAGATGACTGGAATTATTGAAGGATTATGATTGCGATATCTAGTATCATCTAGGAAAGGTTAATGTAGTTGCTGATGCGCTAAGCAGAAAAGCAATGATAAAATCTCAAGGAGAGGTTAACACGATTGTAGCAATATGTACTACAGGAAAAGTATTCAATTATGGTAATGAACCGTTCGTGATAGATGCATCGGGTGGATCAACCAACCAAGGATTTATTCATCGATTTTCAAATATGTTCGCAACATTGAAGATTGTATCTGATATAATTGATGAAGTGAAAGCCTCTATTAAATCAGACCCTTATTTGAGAATGGTACAAAAAGACATCGAAAAAGGTAGGACTATCCCTGAGTTCACCTTGGACGATGAAAAGGTACTGAAGTACAAAGAAAGAGTATGTGTTCCTGAAACAGAAAATTTGGACATTAAACACCGACTAATGAAGGAAGCTCACACCACCGCCTATTCGGTACATCCTGGAAGTACAAAGATGTATCATGATTTGAAGAAATTATATTGGTGGAGAGGAATGAAAGCAGATGTAGCTAAATTCGTGTCTCAATGCCTAAATTATCAGAGGGTGAAGGTTGAACGACAAAAACCTACAGGATTATTGCAGCCGCTGCCAGAACCAACATGGAAATGGGACTGCATCACTATGGACTTCGTCACCGGGTTACCATTGACTCCTCGAGTAGTTGATGCGGTCTGGGTGATTGTAGATCGTCTGACTAAGACAGCTCGCTTTATAGCTATACGACCACAGTATAACCTGGAAAGGTTAGCCAAGCTATATGTGGATAATAATGTTAGATTACATGGTGTACCTGAAAGCATTGTGTCCGATAGAGACCTATGCTTTACTTCAAAGTTTTGGGAAGGATTGCAAAAGGCTATGGGTACAATGTTGAAGTTCAGTACTGCATTCCATCCTCAGACAGACGGATAGTCGGAGCGTACTATTTAGATTTTAGAAGACATGCTTCGAGCCTGTGTTATTGATTTTAAAGGCTCATGGAACGAGAAACTACCATTGATTGAGTTCGCCTATAACAACAACTATCAGGCTACTATACAGATGTCACCCTATGAAGCACTGTATGGTAGGAAGTGTGGAACTTCTCTATTTTGGAATGAAGTTGGAGAACGTAGCATCGTTGGACTAGAGTTTATTGAAGAGACTTGTCGAGTAGTCGACATTATCAAGGAAAGAGTTAGAACAGCTCAAAATCGTCTGAAACAGTATGCGGATACTCGACGTCGAGATCTTGAATTTGTCATAGGTGATAAGGTATTCTTGAAAGTATCACCTATGCGAGGTTTAAAACAATTCGGATAGAAAGGGAAGGTAAGTCCAAGATATGTCGGGCCATATGAGATTCTAGCTAAACGTGGAAAGGTGGCTTATCATTTAGCACTACCACCATCTATGTCAAGTGTGCATGATGTATTTCATATCTCATTATTAAAGAAGTACGTCAGAGATTCAATGCACATTTTGACAGCAGATCCACCAGATCTAACTGATGATTTGACATTCGAAGTAGTACTAACTGAAATCACTAGCCAAAAGGTTCAATGTCTACGTGTGAGGACAAATGTCCACCCACACTGAATGGACGATAAAATGATTTGGAATCGCCACCTAGATTAAGGTCTAGGACCTAAAATGTAGTCTCATCCTGAGATAAGACTTCTATTGACTCATGACCCAACATATTGGCTTTGGTATATCAGAGAACGGGTAAGCGTTCAAGGTACAGTTTGGGAAGATGTTAGGCACCCAAAACTGCCCGATCTGAAAATCGACCTCCTATGTGATTCTACTTTCCTTAGACTATATGGTTCTGACTGTTCATGATCAATGGATGATGACTAGGGCTCATGGGGGATCTTATGCCAAGTTGTTAAGTTCTTCTAGCTTAAGTTCAGCCAAACATGTTCTCGAAGTAAGAAAACAAACAAAATAATATACAATGAACCAAACCAAAGATGGTCGGTGATGGAATAAATCTGAGATGTCCAAAACGTCTCAAATTGCCTATGTATTCCAATCCTAGAAATCAAGTCCAAAAACGTAGTTCGAAATGGAAAGCGATTAAAGTTTATGGATGTGGATTATGATTAAGCTTTCTTAGATTCAATTTATTCAAGTTGAAGTTTATGCTTGATGGAGATTGAATCTAGAGATAGCTTACATGGATCGAAGTGAATGAGGATATGGATACGGATATGGATATGGGGAACCTAAGGATACTAAGATGGGGTACCGTACTTGGAGAGTCCTCCAAGTTGCCTACGTATTCCAGAGGTCCTGGAAATCAGGTATAACGTAGTTCGTTTTTGGGTGGATTAGGTAACCTTAAGGGCTAGGGTATGTCTCTTAGGGAGTAGGGTGTGGCTCTCAGGGAGTAGAGTGTGGCTCTCAGGGAGTAGAGTGTGGTTCTCAGGGAGTAGGGTGTGGCTCTCAGGGAGTAAAGTGCGGCTCTCAGGGAGTAGAGTATGGCTCTCAAGGAGTAGGGTATGGCTCTTAGGAAGTAGAGTGTGGCTCTCAGGGAGTAGAGTGTAAAATAGTCTCGCAAGACTAAGGTGCGTACTCGCAAGTACGACTTCAAGATAGAGCCTCGCAAGGCAAGGAGGTGTGTGCTCGCAAGCACGACTTTGGAACAGATGAACCTCGCCAAGCAAAGAGACTAGGATATGGAATGATTTTTATAAGATTGGAGTATGGGTCCGTATTTGGGTCTCTTTCCCAAACTACTTACGTATCTCAGGGTATTGACCTGAGAATCAGGATCCGTGTAGTTCGAAAAATGGATTTTGGATAGATGTGTAGATGATGATAAATATGGATAACCTGAAGGAGCTAAGAATGTGTACCCGTAAGCAGAACCTCGCCAAGCAAAGAGATTCGTACTCACAAGCACAACTTTGGAACAGATGAACCTCACCAAGCAAAGAGGTAGTCCCGCCAAGCAAGGGACGCGTACTCGTAAGTAGAACCTCACTAAGCAAAGAGATGCGTACTCACAAGCACAGGAATAGAGTCTCGCCAAGCAAGGAGACTGGGATATGGAATGATTTTATAAAATTGGAGTATGGGTCCGTATTTGGGTCTCTTTCCCAAACTACCTACGTATCTCAGGGTATTGACCTGAGAATCAGGATCCGCGTAGTTCGAAAGAGATGGACTTTGGGCGACCCGCTTGGATCGGAATATGGGTGGTCCAGTCGGACCGAATGATGATCCTAGATGATCAAGGTTGGATTCATATTACACCTATCTAGATTCTGCATCCTAGGGGAAATGAACTGAGGGGTTAAACTACCCTTGTAACTTACAATCCTGATTTTGGAATTGTGTTGGGCTAGGCTTCATGATCCTTGATTAAGACTTCTATCATTTTTCCATTATTACCCTTCTCATGAATGCGGGTGCCTACATGCATGTCCCCATACCTAGGAATGTCTTCTATCAGTGTACATGCACGACAGTTCGACTAGGGTGTAGCAAAATGTAAGTTATTGCCGACATAAACATCATTCAAGCATAGCATGCAGCAACAGATCAAACATGGTAGTATGCACAAAGCTAACAGTGTAAGCATCCTAAGCATGGTAGTGCACACTATAACAGTGTAATCAAGTAAACATGATAGATGCATGGATATAACAACATAGACAATATCAGATCCTCAATCTAACGATTATATCTCTTCAAAAAATGATGATCATGATCAACACTTAGATTTCATCAAAACAACCAAGATCAACGGCTCAGATCTCACATCAAGTTATAATCATGATTAATGACTCATATCTCATCAAAATAGCTAAAATCTACAGCTTAGATCTCAAAAAAGATAATCTAGCGATTCAGATCACTCATCATGATAATCCAACCGTTCAGGTTCATCAAAAACACTCATGATCAAGATCCAATGATTCAAATCCCTCAATATCACTCACAATGAAAATCGAACAGTTCAAATCATTCAAGATCATAATCCAACCATTTATATTCCTTTAAAAACACCCACAGTGAGGATCCAAAGTTAAAATAATTCAAAATCACTCACAATAAAGATCCAACGGTTGAAATCATTCAAAATCACTTACAGTGAAGATCTAACGGTTGAAATCAATTGAAATGATAATCTAATGGTTTAGATCATTTAAATCACTCACAGTGAAGATTTATCAGTCCAAATCAACATCCAATGGCCCATATTTCATCACATCAAAATTACTCACAATGAAGATCCAACGATTGAAATCATTCAAGATCATAATCCCACAATGAAGATCCAACGTTGAAATAAATTCAAGATCACTCACAATAAAGATCCAACGGTTGGAATCATTCAAAATCACTCACGGTGAAGATCTAACGGTTGAAATCATTTGAAATGATAATCTAATGCTTTAGATCATTTAAATCACTCATGATGTCGATCCAACAGTCTAAATTAACATCCAATGGCCCATATTTCATCACATCAAAATTTATAATCAATGGGCTAGATTTTACTTATCCAAGATTGATGGCCAATATTAAATCACATCAAACATGAACATCATAGTATTGACACACATGCCATATAGCATTTGAAGATCATGATTATCGAAATAGGCATATTTATACAATTTTTTATTATTTGAGCTTCATGAAAGCTATCAAAATAAAGTTTGAGGTACCAACCTTGTCCCCAACAATGGGGTGGAGCCTTTGATTATGGTTGGAGACGATCTATGGCACGAGCAGCAAGCTTTCCTTCCTTCTTTCCTCCTTTCTTCCTTTCCTTTCTTTCTCTTTTCCTCAATCTCCCCTCTTGATCCCAATATCTCTTCTCTCTCTCTTTCTTTTTTCTCTAACTCACTTCTATTCTCCTTTTTTTTCTAGCCATTCTCCTTCTTTCTTTTCTCCCCCCTCTTTTTTTTTCAAGTGGTTAGATGGGTGCTCCTTTTATAGATGGCCCTTGGTTGCTTGAGCATGGCTCAAGAAGATAATGTGTGATGGAGTTGGGCTCAAGGAAGTGAGGTGATGGGTTTATGACTCAAGATGTGGAAGGGAGGGAGTGAGTAGCTCAAGGAAGTGAGGTGATGGATTTATGGCTCAAGAGATGGAGGGATTTATGGCTCAAGAGGTGGAGGGATTTAGGGGCATGGAGGTTCAAGAAGCGGAGGGGAGTAAGGGCTCAAGAAGGAGGTGGTTTAGGGTAGCTAAGGAACTAGTTATAGGTTTTGGGGAATGGCTAAGGTGGAGGGCTCAAGAAGATGAGGTGATGGATTTATGACTCAAGATGTGGAAGGGAGTAAGGGCTCAAGAAGATGGTGTCATGGTGGAGCTCAAAAAGGAAGTTCAAGAAGTGGAAGAGAATAGGGGCATGGAGGTTCAAGAAGTGGAGGGCTCAAGAAGATGAGGTGATGGATTTATGACTCAAGATGTGGAAGGTTGTATGGCTCAAGAGATGGAGGGATTTAGGGGCATGGAGGGATTTAGGGGCATGGAGGTTCAAGAAGTGGGGGGGAGTAAGGGCTCAAGAAGAAGGTGTCATGGTGGGGTTCAAGAAAGAGGGGAAAAATGGCTCAAGGAGGAGGTGGCGGTGAGGGAGTAGGGGTATGGGAAAGGTGGAGGTGGCAGCACCTCCCTCCACCGAATCACTCCCTCTTCGACTTTTCTTCCTCCCTCTCTCTCTCTCTTCTTGGGTTCTTCTCTCTTCCCATTCTCTCTCTCTCTTCTTCTTCTCTCTCTCTCTTCTCTCTCTCTCTCTCTCCCTATCTCTCTCTCTTTTCTTCTTAACCGAACATGTATATATATATATACGGCTTCCTTTTCTCTTCCCATTCTCTCTCTCTCTTCCTCTCTCTCTCCTCTCTCTCTCTCTCTCTCTTCTTAACCGAACATATATATATATATATATCCGGTTTCCTCTCTCTTCCCATTCTCTTCTCTTCCTCTCTCTCTCTCCCACTCTCTCTCTCTTGCCTTGTTGGATTCCCACTCCCTCTCTTTATACATACGTTATATATATAATATAATAATATAATATATAAGAATATATATAATATAACATATATAAAACATATATTATATAATATATAAATGTATATAGTATATAAAATATACATAAAGTGCATACACATGGGCCGACCCGACTCGATCTGGGCCGGTTTGGGTTGGGTCAGGTTAGACTGGTTGAGCTCGACGGGGTTGGACTAAATTAGGCTTGAGATGGGTTGGGCTGAGTAAGTATGGACTAGATTGTTTTATCTCTATTATGGATCCTCTCAGCTTGCAATTCTGCATGAAAAATTTCGACGGCCTCTGTCTCAGATTTTCCACGTCCACTTTGAAGAGGACGGACAAAGGAGCACACTGGTGCTCGAATCACCTGATTCGGACTTCAGATGACCAAAATATGAAGAATTGAAGCTTTGACGATAATCCTACTGGCAACTTTGCATGGGACCCGCTGACGGCTTCTGCCCAAAATTCTTTACGTCCACTTTGAAGAGGACAGGCAATAGAGCACACTGGCACTTGAATCGCCTGATTCGGACTTCGAATGATCAAGATATGAAGAATTGGATTTTAACGATAATCCTACTGGCAACTTTGCATGGGACCCTCTGGCAGCTTCTGCCAAAAATTATTTACGTCCACTTTGAAGAGGATAGACAATGGAGCATACTGGCACTTGAATCGCCTGATTCGGACTTCGGATGATCAAGATATGAAGAATTGGAGTTTTGACGATAATCCTACTGGCAACTTTGCATGGAATCCGCCGGCGGTTTTCGTCCAAAATTCTTTACGTCCATTTTGAAGAGGACAGGCAATGGAGCACAGTGGCGCTTGAATCGTCGAATTTGGATGTCGGACGATCAAGATATGGTCGAATGAAGTCCGATCGATTTAAATCACTATAATTTGCCCAATAAATCCTTAATTTATGATAATTTACAGAAAAACCCTTGGATTTAATAAGCCAATTTTAATCCGACTAAAATCGCGACATCTTCTTCATTTGATATCGAAATTGAGTGATTCTGGTATCATTTCGAAGGTATTTTCATGACCTTGCTGTAGGGCCCGCCAAAATCAGCTTTGAAATCACCGCTTAGCGTCCAAACCTTGAATTGACCTGCAACCCTTCTGAATATGCCCACCAAGACTCTTGTACATTGGGGACACTCTAGCGCAACCCAGAACACCATAGAGAGCACAGAGGAATTGATCAACTATTGGTTTGAGAGAGTTTCACTCGCCTCCCCTGTACTTTCCAAATTTTCATCCCCCTCCGTTCTCTTACTGTCTATACACCAATAAAGTTCTGTTTGGCTGGGGATGGCAAAAATAGGGTGCTTACACTACGCAACCGTGACATATAGTATGTTACGGTCACCTAGAGGAGCCGAGATATAGAAGAGGTCATATGGGAAGAAGAGAATGCTATGCGGAAAAAATATCCTCATCTTTTCGACTCGGAAGGTATGTGCAAATTTTGAGGACAAAATTTATAATAAGAAGGGGGGAGTTGTAAGACCCGTATCGAACTAACCGGTCTTACCACCTTGTACCAGGTCTACCTATCATGGTCGAGCCAAGTGGACCAAGTGCGTGAAGAAACCACACGACCAGGTATGAAGTCTAACCCAAAAACAGTCAAATGTGAGAGTAGGGTCGTATGCTTAAACAGGTATGATCGACCCCACCTCAAAAGAAGTCCAATCCATGACTTTTTAGTCATGGGATCGCATGACTAAGAAGGCGTAGGGTCGACGGATTATGCAATCCCACGTCCGACCCTAATGACAGACAAAAATTGAAAATTAGAAAACCTTCCAAATTTGAAGGGGATCTTTCCTAAACTCATTGGGACTTATTATGGAGGGTTATCTTCTATAAATAGGACATCCTTTAGCCTCTTTTACTCCTTTAGAACCCTAATTGAAAGTGAGAGAAAGAGAAAGAGAAGGAAGAGAAAAAGAGAAGGAAACTTGAAGAAAAAGACTAAGGAAGAGGAGGAAGTTCAGAGAAATCTATGAATTAAGGTATGAACCTAATTCCCTACCTGAATAAGAGAGCCTAAAATAGTTATGAAGAACATAGGATTAGGAGAAACCCAAATCATCCATCCATGGATATGTTCCAGGAGATTCCATGAAGAAAAGCATTATGGACAATGAATGGTGTATAAATTATAGTTTTGAGCCATAGAACAATCATAGAATGGACCATGATAGTAAGCCAAAGGATCCAAACATGAAGGGATGGACTTTAGAATGAAGGTCGACTCAGAACACGTGTGGTCGCATGTAGGGTCGAATGATATCTGACCCTACGAGACCATATGATCGACCACTTGCCCTCGGGAAGTCCCAGGGAGGGTGTGGTCGCACGTAGGGTCGAATGGTATCTGACCCCACCTGCGACCCTATACCCTGGGGTCGCAGAAACTATTACCCTAGGTGCTACCCTACCTGCGACCCTATAGGTTCTATTAGTTTAAACATGTTGGAACTAATTCTAATTAAAATCTATTGACTTGATAGGTCTTTCTAGTGGTTTAAAAGTGAATTATAAAGCTTGAACGAGGATCTCCTAGCATTCAAAGGTGAGGAAACAAGACCTAAACTAATTGGTTAATAATAAACTATTTTCGTTTATTGAGTCCAACACCATGAATGATTCTATGCTTGTATGCTTGTAATGTGCATATCACATGTCATCCACTATTCTTGTTATTACTGTTCATGCATATTTAATTCTGTTTATTTATAACATGATGATGATGATGATGATGCTAGGAATAGGCATGTGAATGTATGTGTGTGGTTAGTGTACTTGATGCGAGTGGAGCATCAGGGGGAGGACGTGACACTGTGGTTCATCCTAGTCACCAGACTCTAGCTCTATCTCTACTCAAGTCTTGTCCACTGACATCGTCGTATCGCCATTACCTTTAGCAGAACTATTACGTCGTAGGGCATCAAGGGAGGTGGTCTCGGACCGTGTAGTCTCTAACTCTGCCGGGGGGCCTTAGATCTATCTCTATAGACGTATTGAGGGATGCTGGGGTGAGGCCTTGGATACACTGTTTGACATTAGGATTGTTTAGTTGCTAGTCCAGTTTGCAAGCCCTCGCCAACAGGGGCTTACTTGTTGGTATGGGTAGAGCATCAGATGAAGTGTGATGTGGTGCGGTCCTAAGCACTTTAGCTCTGTCTCTATTCTATGGTGGGTGCATATGGGGGTGACAATGGTGTTTGATCCATTGGACGGTTCCACACATTCGTATATAGAGGTGCGACGGCCACCTATCCTTTCTATTGCACATTGCAAACTTATGAACCAGACCAAAGACGTGAAATGAATGCATACATATGTTTGTTACATTGTTTTGTTTGCTCACTGAGCCGTGATGTGTGCTCACCCTTTTTGAATTCGAATATTTTTAGTTAATGATGCAGGTACGACAGTAGAAGATTATATGAATGCTCCAACATACGGGCATGCGGCGGCAATGGAGGCAGAAGTGATGATGTAGTCGCATGATTCATCATGCGAGTGCAACTCATGTGTTTTTTATTAGATTTTATTTAAGTTATACAGACAATGTACTTGATTTAATTATTTTAATTTATGTCTTAGTCCTTTTTGAATATAATTTGATAATTTATTTATTTTATCACAGTTAGACTCTCAGTTCATTTAATATTAAAGATTTCCGCTATCGTGTATTTATTCTGATTTTTAGTTGTGGATGTGTATGGTTTAAGCAAACGGACACAGCCTATTCGAGATCCTGGTTGAACTGTTGGTTTATTAGTGGTTCATCACACCATTCTGAATAGTGCGGAATTGGGGTGTGACAGGTAGGGCATCAGGGGAAGTGTGATGTGGTGTAGTCCTAAGCACTTTAGCTCTATCCCTATTCCATGGTGGGTGCATGTGGGGACGACAATGATGTTTGATCCATTGGGTGGTTCCACATATTCGTGTGTAGAAGTGCGGTGGCCACCTATCCTTTCTATTGCACATTGCAAACTTATGAACCAGACCAAAGATATGAATTGAATGCATGCATATGTTTGTTGCATTGTTTTGTTTGCTCACTGAGCCGTGATATGTGCTCACCCTTTCGACGTCGAATATTTTTAGTTGATGATGCAGGTACAACTGTAGAAGACTATATGAATGCTCCTGTTACGGACATGCGGCGGCGATGGATGCAGAAGTTATGATGGAGTCGCATGATTCGTCATGCGAGTGCAACTCATGCGTCTTCGATTAGATTTTTATTTGAATTATTAAGGAAATGTAATTGACTATTTTATCTTACTTTATGTCTTATTCTTTGAAGATAATTAGATAATTTATTTATGATATCATCTTTAGACACTCAGTTTATTTAATAATAAAGACTTTCGCTATCGTGTATTTATTCTGATTCTTGTTGTGGATGTGTATGGTTTAAGCAAATGGACACAGCCTATTCGAGATCCTGGTTGAACCGTTGGTTTATTGACGGTTCATCACACCATTCTGAATAGTGTGGAATTGGGGTGTGACAACTTGGTATCAGAGCTCTCGGGCCATGTCTTTTAAATCGATATACTTCCACAAAAGTTTGTGAACTGAGTTAGGATAAAAAAATTTAAAAACTGTAATAAGAACACACTATAAGCACATGTGTTGTATGAGACAAAATTAAGAAAGAGAATAATGCACTATTAAAAGGAGAAACAAGTTTCATATACATCAAATAAAAAACAACGTTTATACATATCCAAATCAGAGTACAGTCCACAATCCGGACAGTTACTCTGTAGTACAAAGAAAAACAAAGAAAAAGAAAAATGTTCATCATGGAGCTGGAGGTGCTGGAGGAGGAGGTGCCTCACGATCCCGGTCATAGTCCTCCGTATACACTCTAGTCAACCAGGCTACCTGAGTCTGGGTCGTTTGGAGACTAGCTGCCAACTCGGCCATCTGCTGATCAGATGCACGCTGAGCATCTAAAAGCTCGCCTACTCTCCCAACAGTCGGGCGCTGAGCATCTAGAAGCTCTCCTACTCTCAGATCAGTCATGTGCTGAGCCTCTCTAATCTCACGCAGTTTCCCCATCATATCATTAGATGGTGGGTGTGAAGGACCAGCAGTGTGTGAAGGAGCCTGAGATGGACCAGTTCCAGTAGAATGTAGAGGTGATGGAGGAGGTATGGCATCTACATCCATGAACATACGATCCTCATCCTCAGCATCACCCCCAAGGACCCTTGATGTTCCTGCTGCTACTGTCGCCTCGGCATCTGCCAACTCTACCCGGGTGCGAGGACGCACTAGAGCGTTCCTCTCATCATCACTGACCTGCGCATCCCGCATACCCATCCTACAGATAGCCTCCCAGTCAAGGTCCGATGAGAAGGTATCCTCATGAATCCTCTCATCCAATAAATCAATGTGTAGGCGGGTGAGCAGTGTAGTGATCAGACGTCTGTAGGGCAGGTTGCCTAGCTGACTAGGTAGCGTAGCATGGATCATAGTCCTGATGATGATATATGGTAGGCAGATAGGCTGCCTAGTGCAAATGCAGTACAAAACATACTGGGTCAGCTGAGAAATCCTATCATAGTGGCCACTCTGGGGGATCAGGTTGTGCTGGATGATCTTGCAGTACACCCGAGGCTCTAGCCATAGGTTGATCGCTTTCATCTCCCAGCGATCACCTTTAAGGAGCTGACTATCAATCTCAGCACGCATCGCCAAGGATAGGAACTGGGGTTCCTTAGGAGCACAGTACACCAAAGGGCCGTCATTTGATATGCCCAGGAGATCTGCCAACTGTTTGCAGTTAAATGAAACTTCCACCCCTTTTACATAGCTAGTGATCCTGAGCTCCCTACCCCTCTCTGTATCATTGCGATCCCCCACTACCTGGAGGTTGCAATAGAACTGCTTCACCAAAGCAGGACAGGTACAAGCCTCATATGTGATCACGGAAAGCCAACCCATGTCACCAAAGGCACCCTCTACGTTAAACAAGGCTAGGCTAGCCAAGTTTACACAGTGACCCCCTTCTACTTTCTTATGCTCATAGCGAGCATACTGAGCCTCTGCCTCGTTGGAGCGAAAACGAACGGGATCATGAGCCCTAGGAACCTTAGTAAAAGCCATACTATCTGCAAAGACATAGAAAAATAAACAAGATATTAGATATGGTGAAAAACTCAAAATTTCGGCATTATAACGGCATGATTTGGCCAAAAGCCTCACTTTTCACCCAAACAGCTAGGCAGGAGGACCTACATAGGTTCCAAACCATCCAGCAAAGCTCATACAGTTGGAAATTTAATCTAGAAAGATTGATTTTGAAGAAATTTCAACAATTTGAAAAAATCTCAAAAATTAGGTCAAAAATGGAAAATTTCAAGTTTCTCGATAACCAACCGTTGAAACTCAAATATTTTTGAGGGCTTTCGTCCATTGGGTGACCAATAGAAAAAGCCCCAATAAAAATTAAATTTTTACGATTAGAAAATTTTAATTTGAAGAAAACGATGTAAATGGATGAAAACCTAGTTTTGAAAGCTTAAAAATGAGAAACAATAGAGAGCATACCTGAAGGGAAGGAGCGGAAGTTGCGAACAGAAGAAATGATCACCAAATACTAGGGGTCGATATTGTAGCAACTCAGGGGAAGCGAGTTGAGTTGGAAGAAAAGAGAACGAATATGAAATGAATCCAAAAAATCAAGTTTAAAAACCTTATTTTGGATCGTAGGGTCGCAAAATTCGACAAAATGTGCGACCCTACGACCGACCCTACCATCGACCCTAGGCTCTCGGTGATCTGACACACCATGGGTCGGACCTAGGGTCGGACATATACCGACCCTACGATCGACCCTAGGCTCTCGGTGAGCTAATAGGGTTTATGGGGTCGCATACCCTAGGTCACATAAGGAGCGACCTTACTATCGACTCTACGATGGAAATTTATGTATTTTCACTAAATGACTTGAAAAATTGAAAATTTATATTGATTAGTTGGAGTTTGACTTGGGAACAACTTATATTGATTGCCTTACATGTTCTATGATTGTTTTTAAGACACTACTACCACTAGAACAGGAAATGGCTGGGTAAAGAGTGACCAGACGAGGCCATAACCCAATTCCACCACCACCACCTGTGGGGGAGGACAACCATGAAATTCCTGATGTACAAGAAAACCAGAATGCGGCACCGCCAGTAGCTAGTGGCCAGGAAAATCCTACAAACTTGCCAACCCCACCTACAGATTTGGCTACAGCGGTAATGAACCTGGCACAACAGCTGCAGCAAATACAGCAGGTGCAAGCCAATATGCAAGCTGCTATAGGAATGGTTTTTCCAGCTGCACATACGACACCTATGCCAGTCGGACAAGCTAGCACAGTACCAGGGGGAAGCAACATGGGACCCCAAACACCTCAAACGCCAGTTATGCAGGCTCTAGTGCAGAATCCTGAGGTAGCTCAAGGTAGTTACCAGTATCAACCACCTATGTATGGGGCCTATGCTCAGTATCAGTCGGACCATTCTTGACTGATCGAGCGTTTTCTAAAGATGAAGCCTAAAAAATATAATGGTAAACCAGCAGATCCTTTGTGGCCAGCCTATTGGATCGATGAAATGGAAAGAAATTTCATGATGATGACGGTTAATGAGGAGGAGAAAGTACTGTGTGCAACATTCATGCTGAAAGGCGATGCACACCACTGGTGGAAGTCCACTCGGACTAATCTGTTAACCAAACATGCCCAATTGACCTGGGCTATCTATAAAGAGGCATTCTTTGAGAAGTACTTCCCTAGAAGTTTCAGAGATGCTATGGAGAGAAAGTTCCTGAGTTTATATCAGGGGCAAATGATTGTGGATGCATACCAATAGCGTTATGAAGAGTTGTTCTTCTTTGCACCCGCTAGCATGCAAGAGAAAAATACTAAAACCCGAAGGTTTGTCATGGGACTTAGGGGAAGCATCCGGGAGCATGTACAAATTGCTCGAGAAAATAGAGTCGAGCTAGAAGGAGAGACACTTTGCTCAAAATAGGGGTATAAAAAGGCCAAACAGAAATTCATACAACGGAGGGAATTCAAGGACATTCAAACCCTTCCGTACTCAAGGCTTTAATGCTGCGGCCAACACTACTCCAACAGCTCAACTGCAACAAAAGCAAAATAATGAAGGAGTAAAATGCTTTAACTGCAATCAAATAGGACATTATTTAAGGGAGTGTCTTAAGCCCAGAAAGCCGCAACAGCAAGGAAAGGTTTATGCTGTTACTTCTGAGGATGCTGTCGCATCACCTGATGTGGTCACAAGTATGACCTGAACCTTTCATTTTGTGTTACATTATGTGAGCATGTAGACTAAATTAAAATAAATCACAAGTACCGTACCTATTAATGGCATACCCGTTAGAGTACTCTTTGATTCTGGAGCTACTCATTCTTTTATATCTGTGTCATTTGGAAAGAAGTCAAATCTATCCCTCAAATCTTTAGACTACAAATTACTTATACGATCACCCATGAGATTAAAAGTGGAATTAGAAAAAGGTTATGGACCATGCCCAGTTCTTATCGACAAGAAGATTTTGGATGCAACCTTGATTCAACACGAGATGGCAGACTTTGACGTTATCTTGGGAATGGACTGGTTAGCTCGGCATTCTGCAAACCTATTGTATGCGGAAAAGAAGCTGACATTTAAAGACAAGGAAGGAGCAGAGTTTAGTTTTGCGGGAACCAACTTCTTCGTAAACAGAAACTCATCCTCTTTGCATTAAATGCTAGAAAATACCTCGAGAAAGGAGGAGTTGTGTCACACCCCAATTCTGAACCAACCAGAATGGTGTGAGTGAACCGTCACTGAACCAACGGTTCACACTAGGATCTCAATAAGACCGTGTCCACTCATACAAACCATTGCACATAATCACAATCAGAATAATAATAAATACAACAAAAGTCTTTAATTAAATGAATTGAGTATTCTATTGATAAATTTAAATAAGTATTCAATTATCCAAACTCCAAACGTAATTAAATATATTTACATCACCTTGAAAAAATAACTGAAACAAATAAAGTAAAATCAAAGGAACACGCAGAAAGGGCACTCGCATGAAGTGTCATGCTCGTCCTCTCCTGCTTGCACATCCAGAGCAACACCTCCATACGCCGAAGCATTCACGTAGTCGTCCACCGTGTAACCTGCATCAACATCTAAAAATGGTGTATACACAAGGGTGAGCTCACAACTTAGCTCAGTAAAACAATCAGACAGTGTATCAATATTATATGCAAGAGTAATCTTCATTTTATGTTGTGGTCTGGTTTAAGTTTGCAATGTGCTATAGAAAGGGTTGGAGGCGACCGCACTTCTATACACGAGTGTGTAGCATAGCACAGTAGATCACACCGCTGACGACCCACATGCACCCATCATGGAATAGAGATAGAGCTAAGGCATCCACTACCTCCCCTGATGCCCTACCCATACCAATACATAAGCCCCTACTGGCTAGGGCTTGTAAACTGGGCTCGCAACTAGCCAATCCTATATGTCATCACTGTAGGCTCTATCCCAGTACAACTTCCTACGGCATAGAGATAAAGCTAGAGCATGGTGGCTAGGCCAGAGACCACAGTGCCACGACCTCCCCCTGATGCCCTACCCGCACCAAGCATACTAAGACAGAACAATACACAAGTAGACTCTATCCCAACATAACTCCCTACGGCATAGAGATAGAGCTAGAGTCTGGTGGCCAGGCTGAAAACCACAGTACCACGTCCTCCCCCTGATGCCCTACCCGCACCAAACATGCTAAGATAGAATACTACAAAAAGGTGCTAGTGTGAGGAATGATCCCAAACCCCAGGCCTTTCCCATTCCACACACCAACGAAAACAATCACATGCCTAACAATCACATCCTAGCATAGCGAGTATGCATGAACAATAATAATAACTGAAAGTAAAGAATGACATGTGAATATGCACAAACATCAATCCACAGAGTCATAGTTATTAACAACAGTTTACTGTCCATTAGATTATTAGGGTTTAGGTCTGATTCCCTTACCTGACGCTAGATCGATAGCTTGCTCCACGTCACAAGATCCAAACGTGCTATCACAAAGTCCTACATAATATTAGGCTTCAATTAGAATAGTTTCTCAGGGTTTACATTGGTTGAAAACCAACGAGGTTACAAAATACACCTCACAGAGCTGATCGATCGCAGGTACCGGTCGCAGCTCTGTGGGGAACATTGGCGACCGGTATGGTCAGCCGGTCCCCATAGGCCACTCCCCGAGAGGTATCGGTCGTGGTACCAGTCGCATGACCTGCGATCGGTATGGTCGATCGGTATGCCTCCGAAAGACCATACACTTGGTTTTTCGACTACCGTCGATCATTCTCTATTGATTCCAGGGTTCCTCCTACACATTCTAAGTCTGAGCTTTGAGTTAGAGTTGTTTCCAACTCCGTTCAAGTCTAGTTTTGATGGTATTCATCCTAGAACTCTAATCTACGGTTTATCGACTAAATTAGGGTTTGACGGCAAAGTAGGGTTTAGGTCAATACCTGCTTTGCATGGTATTGATCCAAACAACCCAACCATCCTAGAGTCATTATGTGAGAGGAAGGGTTTAAACACTTACCATCGACTGGCGTAAGGTGTGCATCGTCGAACGATAATGTCACACCCCAATTCTGATCCAACCAGAACGGTGTGAGTGAACCGTCATTGAACCAACGGTTCACACCAGGATCTCGAATATGCCGTGTCCACCCATACAAACTAATTACACATAACCACAATCAGAATATAAATATCCGGAAGACTTTAAATAGAATGAACTGAGTAACTATTGATAGTTTAAATAAATATCCCATTATTCAAAATCAAACACAAAAAAATAATATCATTACATCCCTTTAATCCAATCAAAATAACTGAAATAAATAAATAAAACAAATCCACGAAAGGGCACTCGCATGAGCATCATGCTCGCCCACCCCGCTTGTACATCGGCGCCTACACCTCCAGCCGGAGCGCTCACATAATCGCCCACGGTATCCGCATCAACATCTAAAACAATGCGTACACAAAGGGTGAGCTCACAACACGGCAGAAGACAATCAAACGTTTCACAAGATTATGCACAAGTAACAATCATTTTATGCGTGGGTCCGGTTTTAAGTTTGCAATGTGCTATAGAAAGGTTTGGTGGCCCCCGCACCTCTATACATGAGTGTGTGGCGTCACCACAGAATCACACTACCACCAACCCACATGCACCCATCAGGAATAGAGATAGAGCTAAGGTATACCCGCACCTCCCGATACTCTACCCATACCGTACCTAAGCCCCCGGCCGGGGCTCGCAAACCGGGCTCGCAACTAACCAATCCCATATGTCAACAATTATGCTCTATCAGACGGCCGCTCTACGGCAAGAGATAGAGCTAGGCGTGCGGCCGGGTCGGAGACCACCATACCTCACTTCCCCCGATACCCTATCCGCAACTAACCCACTAGGATAGAAACAATACGGGGGGTAGACCCTATCCCAACATAACTCCCTACGGCATAGAGATAGAGCTAAAGCATCGTGGACAAGCCGGCGTCGACTCGGAATCCTCGGTACCACACAACGATGGCCGGGACAACATCAATATCGGAGACCACCGTACCCACGATCTTCCCCGATACCCCACCCATACCAAGCATGTTAAGACGGAATACTACAAAAAGTGCCGGTGTGAAGAGCGATCCCGGGCCCATGCCCCACTCCACACACCAACGAAAACAATCACATGCCTAACAATCACATCCCTACGAATGCAGAACAATAATAATAACCGAAAGTAAAGGATGGCATGTGAATATGCACAAACATCACATCATAGATATTCAATGATTAACAACGATTACTGTCCATTAATTATTAGGTTTAGGTCAGATTCCCTTACCTGACGCTCGTTTGATAACTTGCTCCACGTCGCAAGATCCAAACGATATGTCACAAAGTCCTACAATATTATTAGGGTTTCATTAGAATATATTGTTTAAGTTTTCATGTTGGTCGGAAACCAACAGGGTTACAAAATACCCTCACGGGGCCGGTGTGGCATGGGCGGTCCCGCGGCTGGGGGTGGCGCCGGTATGGTCGCCGGTCCCCCCGAACAACCTCGGGGCCGGGGGGGGGTCGCGAACATACCGGTCGCACTATGTGCAACCGGTATAGTCGCCGGGTATGTCTCGAAGACCATACATGGGTTTTTCGGCCGCCGCGATTTCCCTCGGCCAAACCCCCCCATGGATTTTCAGGGTTTCTCCTATCCATTCTAAGTCTAGGCTTTGAGTTAGAGTTATCCCCAACTCATTCAAGTCTCGTTTTGATGAATATCATCTCGAAACTCGAATCAAGGGTTTGACGGCAACTTAGGGTTTATTAGTCAATTTAGGGTTTTAGATCAATACCTACTTTGCATGGTATTGATCCACCCACACAACTATCATAGGGTAAGAAGATGGATTCAAGCACTTACCGTTGACAGGTGTAGCGAGAGCTTCGTCAAACGGTAATGGCGGCTCCTTCTTCTTCCTCCTAGCTCCTTCTCCTTTTCTACCTCTTTCTCTTCTCTAGGGTTTGCGAGAGACAATGGAAAGGATTTGAGGGGGTTTAAGGGTGTATTTATAGGCTAGAAATAGGGTTTAGTAACCCTACTAGGATTAGGAAACTTCTAGGATTCGAAATCGGAAAGCGGGACCCGCAGAGACCAATTTCCAAATTCCCGCACATAGGCTGGTGCGGGGCCATACCCGTCGGCCGGTACCATCATCCGGTACCATCAACCGGTATCTAAAATCAGGTATAATTGGTCGACTTGGTCGATTTTGTACCTTTGTTATCCGCTTGCCCCGTGGCTCGGTGATGATCGGAGGCTGTCACGACACAAAACCAAGGTTATCCGGGTTTTGGGGCGGGTCTTACGTTTAATGGGCGTCTCTTCCTTCTTCTTCCTAGCTCCTTCTCCTTCTCCAATCTCCTTCTCCTCTCTAGGGTTTGTGAGGATCAATGGAAGGGATTCTAGGAGGTTTAAAGGGGTTTAAATAGGCTAGAAATTAGGTTTAGGAAGCCTCTTAGGATTAGGAAAGTCTTAGGATTCGGAATTAGGAAAGTGGGACCCGCAGAGATCCAATTCTGGATCTTGGTAGTCTGCTGCGCAGACCATACCGGTCGACCAGTACCATCGACCGGTATGAGTAAAATCATACGTATTTGGTCTATTTGGTTTGATTTAATACCTGATTGTCATCCGCTCGTCCCATCTGGCCCGGTGATGATCGAAAGACCTATTACGACATGAAATCAAGGTTTAGATCGGGTTCACAGAGTGCGGGTCTTACAACTCCCCCACCCTTAAAAGAAATTTCATCCCCAAAATTTGCATGTAGGTTTCACAACTCCCCCACCTTTAAAAGAAATTTCGGCCTCAAATTTGAACGTACCTTGATCGTCGAAAAGGTTAGGATACTCCTTTCTCATCAGGCTCTCCTCCTCCCAAGTAATTTCTTCGACATCTTGGCTTTTCCAATGCACTTTCACATAATGGATATCCTTGCTTCGAAGTTGTTGTACCTTTCGGCTTGAGAGCATCACAGGTACCACTTCGAATGTTAAGTCTTCTGTCAAGTCTGGGGGGTCTGCTGTCAAGATGTGCGATGGATCCTTGACATACTTCTTCAATAATGATACATGGAACACATCATGAACGCTTGACATAGATGGTGGTAGATCCAGTTGATATGCCACATTACCTCGTCGGGTCAATATCTCGTATGGTCCCACATACCTGGGGCATAGCTTCCCCTTCTTACCAAACCGTTTCAGACCTCGCACCGGTAATATCTTCAAGAATACCTTGTCACCTACTACAAACTCCAAATCTTGACGTTGATTATCTGCATAGTGTTTCTGTCGAACTTGAGCTGTCTTTACTCTTTCCTTAATCTAATCAATCACTCAACAAGTTTCTTCAACAAACTCTGGTCCTACAATTCTTCTTTCTCCCACCTCATTCCATAACAGTGGTGTACGACACTTCTTCCCATAGAGTGCTTCATATGGAGCCATTTGGATTGTAGCCTGATAGCTGTTGTTATAAGCAAACTCGATAAGCGATAGCTTCTCGTCCCAAGCTCCTTTGAAATCTAATGCACAAGCTCGGGGCATATCTTCTAAAATTTGAATAGTCCTTTCTGACTGCCTGTCCGTCTGAGGGTGAAAAGTTGTACTAAACTTCAACTTGGTTCCCATAGCTTTCTGTAAACCTTCCCAGAACTTTGATGTAAAATGGGGATCTCTGTCAGATACTATACTTTCTGGGACGTAATGAAGTCTGACTATATTATCAACATATAGCTTGGCCAGCTTGTCCATGGTATACTGAGGTCTGACCGCTATGAATCGAGTTGTCTTGGTAAGTCGATCGACTATAACCCAAACTGCATCCACCGACCTTGGTGTCAAGGGTAGGCCAGTGACGAAATCCATTGTGATACAATCCCACTTCCATGCAGGTTCCGATAATGGTTGTAGTAAACATGCGGGTCTCTTTCTTTCCTCTTTAACTCGCTGGCAATTCAGACATTGGAATACGAAATGAGCTATATCAGCTTTCATACCCCTCCACCAATATAATCTTCTTAAATCATGGTACATTTTGGTGCTTCCTGGATGTACCGAGTATGGAGTGTAATGAGCTTCTGTCATAACTCGATCTCTGATATTTAAGTTCTCACTCTCAGGTATACATAATCGTCCACGATACCTGAGTACCTTGTCTGAATCCAAGGTAATGTCAGGATTGCTGTTACCCTTCTCTAGATCTTCTTGTACAGTCTTGAGGTGTGGATCCTGTAGGATTGCTACTTTGACCTCATCTATGAGATCCGATGAGATCTTCAAGGCTACGAACATCAATGTGAACTTATGAATTAAGCCCTGTTCCACTGGATCTCTTGCAGTCTCTATTATATACTCTTCATCATTCTCTGTTGAGCTCGAGGCTGCAGCACATAATGCAGCATTTGTACTTGGTCCTGCCTCAGGTTTCAATGCCCACTTTCTGCTTAAGGCATCAGCCATGACATTTGCCTTACCCGGATGGTACTGAATGTCACAATCATAATCTTTTAATAACTCCAGCCATCTCCTCTGCCTCATATTCAGGTCCTTTTGAGTGAAAAGATAGGTTAAGCTCTTGTGATCTGACTTAATCTGGAACTTTTCACCATAGAGGTAGTGTCTCCAAGTCTTGATTGCATGTATTACCGCTGCTAACTCCAAGTCATGTGTAGGATAATTCTTCTCATGCTCTTTCAACTGTCTTGATGTGTAGGCAATCACATGTTCTCCTTGCATCAATATACATCCAAGACCCAACCCTGAAGCGTCCGTATATAGGGTAAACGGTATGCCTAGTGCTGGGATGGTCAAGTTAGGTGCAGAGATTAGTCTTGACTTCAAAATCTGAAAGCATTTCTCGCACTCATCTGACCATATAAACTTCTCTCCCTTCTTGGTTAGTCGGGTAAGTGGAACGGCGATCCTTGAGTATTGCGATATGATTGAGAGGGCCCCTCTTTTAATGATGAGTGGGATCACATCACGACAGGGAACAAGCTCTTGGTCGGTGAATAGTATGCCGAGGGCTTCGATTTCACTCGTTGAAGAATGTCTTTCCTTTGCAAAACTTGTACGTCGAATGGGTAACTAAACTATACAACAAAGGAGAAGGTAATATCTGAGCGGATGGAGACCTCTCTTTATCCGCCTCGGGCTTTGAAAAAGGCCGCAAGCTGAGCGGAAGGTTCGGGATGATTGATGGGCTAGTTAGTCTTCCACGAATCTTCTATAGTAACCAGCCAACCCAAAAACTACGCACCCCGAACTGATTTTGGTGCTTCCCATCCTACTATAGCAGCTATCTTACTTGGATCTACCTTGATACCGTCTTCAGATACTATGTGGCCCAAGAAAGCCACCTCCTTCAGCCAAAATTCACACTTCTTGAACTTGGCATAAAGCTTCTCCCTTCTCAGCCGTTGTAGGGCTGCTCTCAAATGCATTGTATGAGCCTCCCTATCCTTTGAGTAGACCAATATGTCATCGATGAATACGATGACCGAAGTGTCCAACATGTCATTAAACACTCGGTTCATCAGTTCCATGAACGACGCTGGGGCATTGGTCAACCCGAATGACATAACTAGAAACTCATAATGCCCATACCTTGTCCTGAAAGCAGTCTTTGGAATATCTCTAGCCTTGATCTTCAATTGGTGATACCCTGATCTGAGATCAATCTTCGAGAAAACCTTTGCACCCTGTAACTGATCGAACAGATCATCGATCCTAGGCAAAGGATATCGATTCTTGATGGTTAACTTGTTCAGCTCTCGGCAGTCGATACATAGCCGTACACTACCGTCCTTCTTCTTGACGAACAATACAGGTGCTTCCCATGGTGATATGCTTAGTCGTATGAAACCCTTATCTAGCAATTCTTGTAACTGGGTCTTCAACTCCTTTAGTTCGGTAGGGGCCATCTTGTACGGTGCTTTAGACACTGGTGTCGACCCTGGCATTAGGTCTATCACGAACTCTGTAGCCCTGTCTGGAGGTAGACCTGGGAGATCCTCTAGAAATACATCTGGAAACTCTCGTACCACATCTAGATCTTCCATCCTTGGCACCTCAGCAGTTATGTCGACCACAGACACTAAATACCCCACTCCTCCCTTCTCTAAGCATCTCTTAGCTTTTAGGGCGGAGAGGATCAGCTTCCGCTTCCTAGGTAACTTGGTCCCGGTGAAGCTAAACTCTTTTCCTTTCTCGTCTTTAAGCACAAGCTTCTTTTCACCACATAATAAGCTGGCTGAATGCTGGCCTAACCAATCCATTCCCAAGATGACGTCAAAGTCTGCCATCTCGAGTTGAACCAGATTAGCTTTTAGATCTCGGTTGTCAATGCTAACTGTACATGGTCCAAAATATTTGTTCAATGCCACTTCGACTCCTAGTGGGGAGCGAACTATCAAGCTTGGGTTTAGATGCTTGACAGGTAATTCCATTCGCTTCCTGAAAGAAATAAAAATGAAGGAGTGCGTGGCCCCAGAGTCAAAGAGTACTCTGGCAGGTATATCAGCTATATTTACAGTTCCTGAAATTTAGTTATCCCTTAGTTCTACATGCTCACACACAATAAAATAGTAAGCTAAATAGGAAGGGATAGAATCATACCAGTGACCACATCAGGTGATGCGGCTGCCTCTTCAGTGGTGACTGCAAATACCTTTCCTTGCTGTGGAGGTTGTTTCCTAGGTAGAGTGCAAGTCTTTGCAACATGACCGGGGGACCCCCCCCCCCAACCCGCCACCTGGGTTTTGTTTGTGACAGGTTTTCCGATCATCACCGAGGGACGGGCAAGCGGATAACAAGGGGGGCGAGAGGGGGAAGGGGACCACGGGAGCTGGGGTTTGGGGGGGGGGGGGGGGGGGGGGGGGGGGGGGGGGGTGGCCGGTATGGCCTCGCACAGCTATGTGCGGGAATTTGAAATTGGTCTCTCGCGGGTCCCGCTTCCCGATTCGAATCCTAGAAGTTTCCTAATCCTAGTAGGGTTACTAAACCCTATTTCTAGCCTATAAATACACCTTTAAACCCTCAAATCCTTTCCATTGCTCTCACAAACCCTAGAGAAGGAAAGAGCTTGGAAAGGAGAAGGAGCAGGAAGAAGAAGGAGGGCCGCCATTACCGTTGACGAAGCTCACGCTACGCCTGTCAACGGTAAGTGTTTGAATCCATCTTCTTACCTTATGATAGTTGTGTGGGTGGATCAATACCATGCAAAGTAGGTATCGATCTAAAACCCTAAATTGGCCAATAAACCCTAAGTTGCCGTCAAACCCTAGATTTGAGTTTCGAGATGATATTTATCGAAACGAGACTTGAATGAGTTGGGGATAAGTCCAACTCAAAGCCTAGACTTAGAATGGATAGGAGAAACCCGAAAATCGCGGAGGAGACGACGGGCGAAAAACCCATGTATGGTCTTCCGGAGACATACCGGTCGACTATACCGGTTGCACATAGTGCGACCGGTATGTTGCGACCGCTACCTCTCGGGAGGTTATCGTGGGGGACCGGCTGACCATACCGGTCGCCGGTCTTTCCCACAGCTGCGACCGGTACATGCCACCGGTCAGCTCCGTGAGGGTATTTTGTGATTTCGTTGGTTTCCGACCAACATGAAACCCTAAATAATATATTCTAATGAAACCCTAATATTATGTAGGACGCGTGACTTGTCGTTGGATCTTGCGACGGGAGCAAGTAATCGAACAGCGCGGTAAGGGAACGACCTAAACCTAATAATTAATGGACAGTAAATCGTTGTTAATCATTGAATATCTATGATGTGATGTTTGTGCATATTCACATGCCATCCTTACTTTCAGTTATTATTATTGTTCATGCATTCATAGGATGTGATTGTTAGGCATGTGATTGTTTTCGTTGGTGTGTGGAGTGGGGCATGGGCCTGGGATCGCTCTTCACACGGGCACTTTTTGTAGTATCTATCTTAACATGCTTGGTACGGGTGGGGTATCGGGGAAGATCGTGGTACGTTGGTCTCCGATATTGATGTTGTCCCGACCATCGTTGTGTGGTGCGAGGATTCAGTCGAGCCTTGTCCACGATGCTTTAGCCCTATCTCTATGCCGTAGGGAGATGTGTTGGGATAGGGTCTACCTGCGTATTGTTTCTATCCTAGTGGGTTAGTTGCGGATAGGGTATCGGGAGGTGAGGTTTGGTGCTCTCCGACCCGGCCTGCACGCTCTAGCTCTATCTCTATGTCGAGACGGCGTGCGGGATAGAGCATACATTGTTGACATATAGGATTGGTTAGTTGCGAGCCCGGTTTGCGAGCCCCGGCCGAAGGGGCTAGGTGCTGGTATGGGTAGAGTATCGGGGAGGTGCGGGTATACCTTAGCTCTATCTCTATTCCATGATGGGTGCATGTGGGTTGGTGGTAGTGTGATTCTTGTGCGACGCCACACACTCGTGTATAGAGGTGCGGGGGCCACCAAACCTTTCTATAGCACATTGCAAACTTAAACCGGACCACAAGATAAAATTGATTGTTACTCATGCATAATCTTGTGAAGCTGCCTCGATTGCCTTCTCGAGCTGTGTTGTGTGCTCACCCTTGTATATACATTGTTTTAGATGTTGATGCAGGGATATACGTGGACGACACGTAAACGCCCGGCGTATGGTGGTGTTGCGGTGTTGGACGTACGAGGGGAGAGGACGAGCATGACGCCATGCGAGTGCCCTTTGCGGTACGTGATTTGATTTATTTACTTATTTGGTTATATTTTGTTTGTTATTAAGAGATGTAAAAGATTATTATTTTATCTTTGAATTTGAATAATGGGATATTTATTTAAATTATCAATAATACTCGGTCATTCTATTTAAAGTCTTCGTTGTATTGAGCAAAGAAACTGTCATTTTGACTTGATTCAATCACTCTGGCAACCCGTACAGTCTCATTATATACCTTTTTCTCCAGACCCAAGATATGCTCTCTAATGCTTCCACGCAGTCCCATGGTGAACCTACGGGTCTTGGTTTCTTCTTCTTGCATGCTTGTCGGTGCAAAGAAAAATAGCTCTTCGTACCTTTCTTTGGTAAGCATCCACGATCAATCGAGGCTGGCCGTAGGTTGAGGAATTCTTTCTCCATCTGATCTTTAAAGCTCTTCAGAAAATATTTATCAAAGAAAGCTCCCTTGAATATAGCCCAATCAATCTGAGTGTGCTTTGTCTCCAAATATGCCCGTGTAGAATTCCACTAAGCATTTGCATCCTCTTTTAGCATGTGCATAGCAAACAGCACCTTCTCATCCTCTGTACATGTCATCAGATGGAAATTCTTCTCCATCTCAGCCTCCTCCCGACACCGTGATGGGTATGTTCACGGAGATCAGGGACGCTCGTGAGATGAGCCATGACTTAGGGCAATTGGCTCGCAGCCTCCGAGTCACTCAGGATCAGGTGCACTGGCTTAGGGTCGCTTATGAGCGGGATTATGATATGCTGACCCTATTCCTCCTAGGCCCCCTACCCCATGATAGAGTTCTTATTTTTCTCTCTCTTCACAGTACAATTTATATAACAGGGTAACTGTCTGGCTTGTGGACCGTACCCTGTAGCACTTTTAACTTAACACTCCTTGATGTTTTTAATAGCAGTTTATGGTTTTGCCTATCTAGAGCATGTGTATTTATTAATTCCATATTTAGTATAGTATGTTATGCTCTTTCTTATATAGTCTTAGACATCAAACAAGTGCTTAAGATGTGTTCTTATTAAGGCTTTTAAATTTTCCTATCTCAGTTCATCGACTTAGTTAAGTGCCATATGGTCTGTTGGACAGAGCCTAAGAGCTCTGATACCAAGTTGTCACACCCAATTCTGAACCAACCAGAATGGTGTGAGTGAACCGTCACTGAATCAACGGTTCACATCAGGATCTCAATAAGACCGTGTCCACTCATATAAACCATTGCAAATAACCACAATCAGAATAATAATAAATACAGCGGAAGTCTTTAAATAAATGAACTGAGTATTCTATTGATAAATTTAAATAAGTATTCAATTATCCAAACTCCAAACGTAATTAAATATCTTTACATCACCTTAAAAAAAATAACTGAAACAAATAAAGTAAAATCAAAGGTACACGCAGAAAGGGCACTCGCATGAAGCGTCATGCTCGTCCTCTCCTGCTTGCACATCCAGAGCAGCAACACCTCCATACGCCGAAGCGTTCATGTAGTCATCCACCGTGTAACCTGCATCAACATCTAAAAATGGTGTATACACAAGGGTGAGCTCACAACTTATCTCAGTAAGACAATCAGACAGTGTATCAATATTATATGCATGAATAACAATCATTTTATGCTGTGGTCTGGTTTAAGTTTGCAATGTGCTATAGAAAGGGTTGGCGGCCACAGCACCTCTATACACGAGTGTGTAGCATAGCACAGTAGATCACACCACTGCCAACCTAGATGCACCCATCATGGAATAGAGATAGAGCTAATGCATCCACTACCTCCCATGATGCTCTACCCATACCAATACATAAGCCCCTACTGGCTAGGGCTTGCAAACTGGGCTCGCAACTAGCCAATCCTATATGTCATCACTGTAGGCTCTATCCCAGTACAGCTCCCTACGGCATAGAGATAGAGCTAGAGCGTGGTGGCCAGGTTAGAGACCACAGTGCCACGGCCTCCCCCTGATGCCCTACCCGCACCAAGCATACTAAAACAGAACAATACGTAAGTAGACTCTATCCCAACATAACTCCCTACGGCATAGAGATAGAGCTAGAGTCTGGTGGCCAGGCCGAAAACAAATTTACCATGTCCTCCCCCTGATGCCCTACCCGCACCAAGCATGTTAAGATAGAATACTACAAAAAGGTGCTAGTGTGAGGAATGATCCCAGACCCCAGGCCCTTCCCATTTCACACACCAACGAAAATAATCACATGCCTAACAATCACATCCTAGCATAGCGAGTATGCATGAACAATAATAATAACTAAAAGTAAAGAATGACATGCGAATATGCACAAACATCAATCCACAGAGTTATAGTTATTAAAACAGTTTACTGTCCATTAGATTATTAGAGTTTAGGTTTGATTCCCTTACCTGACACTAGTTCGATAGCTTGCTCCACGTCGCAAGATCCAAACGTGTTATCACAAAGTCCTACATAATATTAGGGTTCAATTAAAATAGTTTCTCAGGGTTTACGTTGGTCGAAAACCAACGAGGTTACAAAATACACCTCACAGAGCTGACCGATCACAGGTACCGATCGCAGCTCTGTAGGAAAACTGGCGACCGGTATGGTCAGTCGGTCGCCACAGGCCACTCCCCGAGAGGTACCGATCACAGTACCGGTCTCATGACCTGCGACCGATATGGTAAACCGATATGTCTTCGGAAGACCATACACTTGGTTTTTTGAATACCGTCGATCATTCTCTATTGATTCCAGGGTTCCTCCTACACATTCTAAGTCTGAGCTTTAAGTTAGAGTTGTTTCCAACTCCGTTCAAGTCTAGTTTTGATGGTATTCATCCTAGAACTCGAATCTAGGGTTTATCGACTAAATTAGGGTTTGACGGTAAAGTAGGGTTTAGGTCAATACCTGCTTTGCATGGTATTGATCCAAACAACCCAACCATCCTAGAGTCATTATGTGAGAGGAAGGTTTTAAACACTTACCGTCGACTGGCGTAAGGTGTGCGTCGTCGAACGGCAACGGCGGCTCTTCCTTCTTCTTCCTAGCTCCTTCTCCTTCTCCAATCTCCTTCTCCTCTCTAGGGTTTGTGAGGATTAATGGAAGGGTTCTAGGAGGTTTAAAGGGGTTTAAATAGGTTAGAAATAAGGTTTAGGAAGCCTCTTAGGATTAGAAAAGTCTTAGGATTCGGAATTAGGAAAGTGGAACCCGTAGAGATCCAATTCTGGATCTTGGTAGTCTGCTGCGCAGACCATACCGATCGACCGGTACTATCACACCCCAATTATGGTCCAACTAGAATGGTGTGATAAACCGTCAATAAACCAACGGTTCAACCAGGATCTCACAATAGGCTATCCCACATATGATAAATCAAAACACATTTCACATTAATCAGAGGTAATAAAATAAATAGCGGAAGTCTGACAGATAATGAACTGAGGTCTAATCATGATAAATAATTAATATTTCATTTATTTTCAAGTAACCAAAACATAACTTAATACATATTACAATATCCAAATACGAAAACTAAACACTAAATGTATCCACCGTTGAAACGCTCGCTTAACGAACCATGTTCGTCCTCCACAGCTTGCTCATCATAGCCGCCACATGTTCATATGTTGACGTGTCGACATTATCTTCAATCATAGTACCTGCAACATCAAAAACAAAAAAGAATTTCATGCGTGAGGGTCAGCTCTCCAACTTGAGCTCAGTGAGTAAACAAAACAATGCAACAATCATATGCATGCATTCAATTCATATCTATGGTCTGGTTTATAGTTTGCAGTGTGCTATAGAAAGGATAGGTGGCCGCCGCACCTCTATGCACGGGAGTGTGGATACGCCCGATGAACCTCTCACCGTCGCCCACAGCACCCAGAATGGCACAATATACACCCCATGAAAACGGCATGGCTTTACCTGTTGATACCATACCAACAAATAAACCCCTGCTGGCTAGGGTTGCAAACTGGGCTCGCAACTAACCAATCCTAATGTCAAACAGTGTATCCAAGGCCTCACCCCAGCATCCCTCAATACATCGATAGAGATAGAGTTAGGGTCTGGTGACTAGGCTGAACCACAATGCCACATCCCCCCCTGATGCCCTACGACATATTAGTTCCGCTAAGGTAATGGCGATACGACGATGTTAGTGAACAAGACTTGAGTTAAAGATAGAGCTAGAGTCTGGTGACCATGCTGAACCACAATGCCATGTCCTCCCCCTGATGCTCCACTTGCATCAAGCACACTAACACTTGCTTAGTGGACATGACTTGAATAGACCATGGCACAATATACCCCGATGAGAACGGCATCGAAGTACCGGTTGATACCATCTCTACTCGCACCATGTACACCAGCCAAACACAAACATTCACATGCCTATTCCTATCATCATCATCATCATCATGTTATAAATAAATGGAATTAGATATGCATGAACAGTAATAGCAGGAATATTGGATGACATGTTAAATGCACATTACAAGCATACACGTATAGAATCAATCATGGTATTGGACTCAAGAAATAAAAATAGTTTGTTATTAATCAATTAGTTTAGGTCTTGTTCCCTCACCTTAGCTTGCTAATAGATCCTCTTTCAAGCTTTAAAATCACATTTATATTGTTATTATATTGCTAGAAAACCTAACAAAGTCGATAGAATTTAATTAGAATTAATTCCAAATTTAAAAACCATATTTTTAATTGGGGGTCGGAGGTAGGGTCGGAGTCATGATCGACCCCTGGTGCAACCCCCCTATTCTGGACTTCCCGAACACTGGGGGTCGATGCTCAGGGTCTGGTAGGGTCGATTGGCCATCGACCCTTGTGTGACCCCCTGTGGGTTTTGTTGATTTTTCTGCTTTCAGTCCATTCTTCGTGTTTGGGGTCCTATGGCTTGCTACTACAGTCCATATTACACATGTTCTACGGCCTAGAACCATGATTCATTCACCTAAATGGCTTTCATGACTTCCCCATGGTTTTCCATGAAAACCTAACAATGGGTTGATGGTTTGGGATTCTCCGAGATCATACTCTCTTCATTATCTAACCTAAGGTCTATAGAAACTCATGGAATTAGTATCCATACCTGAGAAGAATACTCCTTCTCTGCAACTCTTCTCCTTTTTTGCTTTCTTCTCTTCCTTGCTTCTCTTCTTCTTTTCTTCCTTCTCTTCTCTTTCTCTCAATCCAATTAGGGTTGTAAAAGGAGTGAAAGAGGCTTAGGGACGTCCTATTTATAGAGTAAAACCTCCCAAAATAAGTCCCATTGAGTTTAGAAAAGGTTCCAATCGAAATTAGGAAAGTTTCTTAACTCTGTTTTCGACGGCAACTGAGGGTCGATGATCCCGTCGACCCTGATATCGACCCTATGTTAAAACTTCAGGGTCTTACTATTTATACTAAGGGGTCGACCCTCTTTAGCTGGGTATGCGACCCTCCCCCTATTTTGAGTGTTTTTGGGTCATTTTGATACCTGGGATCACGATCACCTTCACGCACTTGGTCCATTTGGCTCGACCACGATAGGTAGACCTGGTTCAAGGTGGTAAGACCGAGTTAGTTTGATACGGGTCTTACAACTTCACCACCCTTAAAAGAAATTTCGTCCTCAAAATTTGAACGTACGGATCTTACAACTCCCCCATCCTTAAAATAAATTTTGTCCTCAAAATTTGAATTTAGGTGGGAATTCTATTTCCGCATCGCATCTTCTTCCTCTATGCACTCTTCTCCACGTCTTGTCTTTGCCAGGTTACCTTCATATAATAATTATCCCGGCTTTGGAAACATTGTACCTTCCCACTAGTGAACTAGACTGGTACCACTTCAATAGTTAAACATTCTATCTCATCCAGTGATTCCGTGGTCAATACCTTTGATATGGATCTCCAATGTACTTCTTCAATAGAGATACACGAAATACATCATGCACACTAGACATGGATAGCGGTAACGCTAATTGATGTGTAAATTTTCTACATCTCTCCAAAGTTTATAAGATTGGACACATATATATATAATATAACTTTCCCTTATTGTCTAATCGTTTCAAACTACGCATAACTGATTTCTTCAAGAACACTTTTTCCCTTATGGCGAACTCAAGGTCTTGGTGTCTCTTCTGACATCTTGAGTTATCCTGCCCCTTTTCTTTGATCTTGTTTGTCACTCGATAGTTTTCTTCAATAGACTCATTTCTTAAAATCCTTCATTCACCAACTTCATTCCAAAGTAGAAGAATTTGACATTTCTACCGTACCATGCTTTATAGGTGACATTTACATGATAGCTTAATAGCAACTTCAATTCACAGTAACTTCTCAACTCAAGCTCCTTGAAATCAATTTCACAACTTGGAGCATATCTCTTAGGATCTGTATAGTCCGCTCCGACTGTCCGTCGGTTTAAAGTAAAGTGCGGTACTAAACTTCAACTTTGTCCCCATTATTTTCTGTAGATCCTCCCACAACTTCGAGATAAGGCATAAGCCTCTGACCGACACTACGCTCTCATGCATACCATTCAATCTGGCAATATTATCCACATATAGCTTAGTTAACCGCTCCAAAGCATACCGAGGTTGTATAGCAATGGAATGAGCTATCTTCATAAAGCGATCAACAATCACCCATACTACGTCAACCAATCTAGGAGTCAGTGGCAAATCAGTGACATAGTTCATTATAATGCAGTTCTACTTTTAGACTGGCTCCTATAGTTGTTGTTGTGAGCCATGTTGGTCTTTGTCTTTCAGTCTTTACTTGCTGATAATTCAGACACTGGAACACGCACTAAGACACCTTTGTTATCATCTCTCTTTACTAGTACAACCTCTTTAGGTCATGATCGACCCCTGGTGCAACCCCCCCTATTCTGGACTTCCCGAACACTGGGGGTCGATGCTCAGGGTCTGGTAGGGTCGATTGGCCATCGACCCCCTGTGCGACCCCCTGTGGGTTTTGTTGATTTTTTTGCTTTCAGTCCATTCTTCGTGTTTGGGGTCCTATGGCTTGCTACTACAGTCCATATTACACATGTTCTATGGCCTAGAACCATGATTCATTCACCTAAATGGCTTTCATGACTTCCCCATGGTTTTCCATGAAAACCTAACCATGGGTTGATGGTTTGGGATTCTCCGAGATCATACTCTCTTCATTATCTAACCTAAGGTCTGTAGAAACTCATGGAATTAGTATCCATACCTGAGAAGAATACTCCTTCTCTGCAACTCTTCTCCTTTTTTTGCTTTCTTCTCTTCCTTGCTTCTCTTCTTCTTTTCTTCCTTCTCTTCTCGTTCTCTCAATCCAATTAGGGTTGTAAAAGGAGTGAAAGAGGCTTAGGGACATCCTATTTATAGAGTAAAACCTCCCAAAATAAGTCCCATTGAGTTTACAAAAGGTTCCAATCGAAATTAGGAAAGTTTCTTAACTCTGTTTTCGGCGGCAACTGAGGGTCGATGAGGGGGTCGATGATCCCGTCGACCCTGATATCGACCCTATGTTAAAACTTCAGGGTCTTACTATTTATACTGGGGGGGTCGACCCTCTTTAGCTGGGTATGCGACCCTCCCCATATTTTGAGTGTTTTTGGGTCATTTTGATACCTGGGATCACGATCTTCTATACGCACTTGGTCCATTTGGCTCGACCACGATAGGTAGACCTGGTTCAAGGTGGTAAGACCGGGTTAGTTTGATACGGGTCTTACAAGTACCAAGACCGGTACCATCGACTAATATGGGTAAAATCACACTTATTTGGTCTGTTTGGTCCTATTTCGTACCTGATTATCATCCGCTCGTCCCATCTGGCCCGGTGATGATCGGAAGACCTGTTACGACATGAAATCAAGGTTTTGATCGGGTTCACGGAGTGCGGGTCTTACAAGTTGGGTATCTACTATCAGTGGTCGACCTCACCAAGGAAGCACCACGAATGGAGAATATTGATGTTGTACATGACTTTCCAGATGTAATTCCTGAGGAACTACTAGGACTACCACCCGACCGAGCAACAGAGTTTGTTATAGATCTGATACCCGGAGCCGCACCAGTATCTAAAGCACCCTATCGAATGGCTCCTACTGAACTGAAGGAATTAGAGGTACAGTTACAGGAATTATTAGACAAAGGTTATATCAGACCTAGTATATCACCATGGGGAGCACCAGTATTGTTTGTAAAGAAGAAGGACGGTAGCGTTCGACTGTGTATAGACTACCGAGAATTGAATAAGCTGACAATCAAGAATCGGTACCCATTGCCTCGGATCGATGACTTGTTCGATTAGTTGCAAGGTGCCAAGGTATTCTCCAAGATTGATCTTCGGTTAGGATACCATCAGTTGAAGATTAAGGACGGTGATATTCCAAAGACAGCATTCAGAACAAGATACAACCATTATGAATTTTTAGTCATGTCTTTTGGATTGACTAACGCACCCGCAACTTTTATGAAACTCATGAATCGGGTATTTCATGATATGTTGGATACGTCAGTCATCGTGTTTATTGATGATATATTGGTCTACTCCAAGGACAAGGAAACTCATGTCATTAATCTAAGAGCCGCTCTGCAGCGACTAAGGAAAGAGAAGCTTTACACCAAATTTACAAAGTGAGTTTTGGCTAAATGAGGTTGCTTTCTTAGGCCTTGTTGTATCCTCTGAAGGAATTAAAGTGGATCCTAGCAAGATTGAAGGCATTGTGAAGTGGGAAACACCTAAGAGTGTTGCAGAAATTAAAAGTTTCCTAGGTCTAGCTGGGTATTATCGACGATTCGTGGAAGACTATTCCAAAATTGCCGTACCTCTCACCAGTTTGATTAAGAAAGGAGAAAAGTTTGTTTGGAGCGACAAATGTGAGAAAAGTTTCCAAACATTGAAGGCTAGATTGATAACTGCTCCCATCTTGACTATTCCTATACCAGGACAACCATTTACCTTGTACACTGATGCGTCTAGGTTGGGTTTAGGATGTGTACTTATGCAAGGACAACAAGTAGTTGTGTATGCATCAAGACAACTGAAGACACATGAGAAGAACTATCTCAC
The DNA here is from genome assembly GCA_028583415.1 of Protea cynaroides. Classification (NCBI taxonomy): domain Eukaryota; kingdom Viridiplantae; phylum Streptophyta; class Magnoliopsida; order Proteales; family Proteaceae; genus Protea; species Protea cynaroides. The sequence goes on along the minus strand of CM053276.1, from coordinate 67,970,451 downwards.
TCATGACTTGAAATTTGCATCAGTAGTACAAGCTGTCAAGATATGAAGACATTACTTGTACGAAGAGAAATTTCAAATTAAATCAGATCATAAGAGTCTCACTTATCTTTTTAATCAGAAGGAGTTGAACATGAGACAAAGAATATGTCTGGAATTATTGAAGGATTATGATTGTGATATCCAGTATCATCTAGGAAAGGCTAATGTAGTAGTTGCTATGTTAAGCAGAAAAGCAATGATAAAATCCCAAGGAGAGATTAACACGACTGCAGCAATGTGTGCTACAGGAAAAATATTTAATCATGGTAATGAGCAGTTCGTGATAGATGCACCGGGTGGATCAACCAACCAAGGGTTTATTCATCGATTTTCAAATATGTTTGCCACATTGAAGATTGTACCTGATATAATAGATGAAGTGAAATCCGCTCTTAAATCAGACCCTTATCTGATAACGGTACAAGAAGACATTGAAAAAGGTAGGACTATTCCTGAGTTCACCTTGGACGATGAAAATGTACTGAAGTACAAAGGAAGAGTGTGTGTTCCTGAAATGAAAAACTTAGACATTAGACACAGACTAATGAAGGAAGCTCACACCACCGCTTATTCGGTACATCTTGGATGTACAAAGACGTATCATGATTTAAAGAAATTATATTGGTGGAGAGGAATGAAAGCAGATGTAGCTAAATATGTGTCTCAATGCCTAAATTGTCAGAGGGTAAAGGCTGAACGACAAAGACATGTAGGACTGTTGCAGCCGCTGCTAGAACCAGCATGGAAATGAGACTGCATCACTATGGACTTCGTCACTGGGTTACCATTGACTCCTCGAGTAGTTGACGCGGTATGGGTGATTGTAGATCATCTAACTAAAACAACTCGCTTTATAGTTATACGACCACAGTATACCCTGGAAAGGTTAGCCAAGCTATATGTGGATAATATTGTTAGATTACATGGTGTACCTGAAAGCATCGTGTCCGATAGAGACCCACGTTTTACTTCAAAGTTTTGGGAAGGATTGCAAAAGGCTATGGGTATAACGTTGAAATTCAGTAGTGCATTCTATCCTCAGACAGACAGACAGTCGGAGTATACTATTCAGATTTTAAAGGACATGCTTCGAGCCTGTGTAATTGATTTTAAAGGATCATGGGATGAGAAACTACCATTGATCGAGTTCGCCTATAACAACAGCTATCAGGCTACTATACAGATGTCACCCTATGAAGCACTGTATGGTAGGAAGTGTCGAACTCCTTTATTTTGGAATGAAGTTGGAGAACGGAGCATCGTTGGACCAGAGTTTGTTGAAGAGACTTGTCGAGTAGTCGACATTATCAAGGAAAGAGTTAGAACAGCTCAGAATCATCAGAAACAGTATGCAGATACTCGATGTCGAGACCTTGAATTTGTTGTAGGTGATAAGGTATTCTTGAAAGTATCACCTATGCGAGGTTTAAAACGATTCGGACAGAAAGGGAAGCTAAGTCCGAGATATGTCGAGCCATATGAGATTCTAGCTAAACGTGGAAAGGTGGCTTATCAGTTAGCACTACCACCGTCTATGTCAAGTGTGCATGATGTATTTCATATCTCATTGCTGAAGAAGTACGTCAGAGACCCAACACACATTTTGACAGTGGATCCACCAGATCTAACTGATGAGTTGACATTCAAAGTAGCACCAACTGAAATCACTAGCCGAAAGGTTCAACGTCTATGCAACCATGACATATACTATGTTAAGGTCACCTGGAGGAGCCGGGATATAGAAGAGATCACATGGGAAGAAGAGAATGCTATGCGGAAGCAATATCCTCACCTTTTCGACTCAGAAGGTATGTGCAAATTTCGAGGAAAAAATTTCTAATAAGATGGGGGGAGTTGTAAGACCCGTATCGAACTAACCGGTCTAACCACCTTGTACAAGGTTTACCTATCATGGTCGAGCCAAGTGGACTAAGTGCGTGAAGAAACCACAAGAACAAGTATGAAATTTAACTAAAAAACAGTCAAATATGAGGGTAGGGTCGCATGCCTAAACAGGTGTGACCGACCTCACCTCAAAAGAGTCCAACCCATGACTTTTTGGTCGTGGGGTCGCATGACTAAAAAAACGTAGGGTTGACGGATTCTGCGACCCTACATGCGACCCTACGATAACAGACAGAATCTGAAAATTAGGAAACCTTCCTAATTCAAAGGGGGTCTTTCCTAAACTCATTGAAACTTATTATGGAGGGTTTTCCTCTATAAATAGGACATTCCTTAGCCTCTTTCACTCCTTTAGAACCCTAATTGAAAGTGAGAGAAAGAGAAGAGAAGGAAGAAGGAAACTTGAAGAAGAAGACTAAGGAAAAAGAAGTTCACAGAAACCTCTGAATCTCAGTAAATCCAAGGTATGAACCTAAATCCCTACATGAATTGGGAGCCTAGAATAGGTTATGAAGAACATAGGATTAGGAGAAACCCAAATCATCCATCCATGGATAAATTCCAAGAGATTCCATGGAAGAGATTGTTATGGACAATGAATGATGTATAAATTGTAGTTATGAGCCATAGAACAATTATAGAATGGATCATGATAGTAAGCCAAATGATTCAAACATGAATGAATGGACTTTAGAATGAAAGGTTGACTCAGAACACGTGTGGTCGCATGTAGGGTCGGGTAGGGTCGACTAATATCCGACCCTACGAGACCACATGATCGACCACATGCCCTCGGAAAGTCCCAGGGAGGGTGTGGTCGCACGTAGGGTCGAATGGTATCTGACCCCACCTGCGATCCTAAACCCTGGGGTCGCAGAAGCTGCTACCCTAGGTGCTACCCTGCCCTGCAAACCCTACCCTTGTGGTCGCAGAAACTGCTACCCTAGGTGCTACCCCACCTGCGACCCTACAGTTTCAGTTAGTTTAAACATATTGGAATTAATTCTAATTAAAATCTATCAACTTGTTAGGTCTTTCCAGTGGTTTAAAAGTGAATTATAAAGCTTGAACGAGGATTTACTAGCAATCAAAGGTGAGGGAACAAGGCCTAAACTAATTGGCTAATAATAAACTGTTTTTGTTTATTGAGTCTAACACCATGAATGATTCTATGTTTGTATGATTGTAATGTGCATATCACATGTCATCCACTATTCTTGTTATTATTGTTCATGCATATTTAATTCTATTTATTTATAACATGATGATGATGATGATGCTAGGAATAGACATGTGAATGTATGTGTGTGGTTAGTGTACTTGATACGAGTGGAGCATCATGGGGAGGACGTGACACTGTGGTTCATCCTGGTCACCAGACTCTAGCTCTATATCTACTCAAGTCTTGTCCACTAACATCGTCGTGTCGCCATTACCTTAGCAGAACTATTATGTCGTAGGGCATCAGGGGAGGTGGTCCCGGACCGTGTAGTCTTTGACTCTGCCGGGGGACTTTAGCTCTATCTCTATGGACGTATTGAGGGATGCTGGGGTGAGGCCTTGGATACACTGTTTGGCATTAGGATTGGTTAGTTGCGAACCCAGTTTGCAAGCCCACGCCAATAGGGACTTACGTGTTGGTATGGGTAAGGCATCAGGGGAAGTATGATGCGGTGCGGTCCTAAGCACTTTAGCTTTATCTCTGTTCCATGGTGGGTGCATGTGGGGGCGGTAATGGTGTTTGATCCATTGGGCGGTTCCACACATTTGTGTATAGAGGTGCGGCGGCCACCTATCCTTTCTATTGCACATTGCAAACTTATGAACCAGACCAAAGATATGAATTGAATGCATGCATATGTTTGTTGTATTGTTTTGTTTGCTCACTGAGCCGTGATGTGTACTCACCCTTTCGACGTCGAATATTTTTAGTTGATGATGCAGGTACAACTGTAGAAGACTATATAAATGCTTCTGTGTACTGACATGCGGCGGAGATGGATGGAAAAGTTATGATGGAGTCGCATGATTCGTCATGCGAGTGCAACTCATGCGTCTTCGATTAGATTTTTATTTGAATTATTAAAGAAATGTAATTGACTATTTTATCTTACTTTATGTCTTAGTCTTTGAAGATAATTGGATAATTTATTTATGATATCATTTTTAGACACTCAGTTCATTTAATATTAAAGACTTCCGTTATCGTGTATTTATTTTGATTTTGTTGTGGATGTGTATGGTTTAAGCAAACAGACACAGCCTATTTGAGATCCTGGTTGAACCGTTGGTTTATTAACGGTTCATCACACCATTCTGAATAGTGCAGAATTAGGGTGTGACATAAGGAGTTCTAGTATTTCACCAAGAACTCCATTCTGTTTGCCTTTGGAATTCGTTAACTTTAGCATCGGAGTGGCCCCGGGGTATATCCCGCCCACTTTACTGATGTGTTTGTGTTTCAACTACATGGCAAGATCTGAGGGACTGAACCGAATCCATCGACAATAGTACATGCCATGTGGAGTTGGTAGCATCAATATTTGCATTAAATCCCAAATAGAAACCGATATTTTGGTGGACCGAAATTTCATGCATGACCTGTGTAAAAAAAGTTCTATTTATGGTTTCAACTCAACTTAATCTTATCCCAAGTAAGTGGAGTTAGATTTCTTCATGGTCTGGTTTTTTTTTTTTTTTTTTTTTGGGTCACATGAAAGGCACCTTAAGTTGGTCAAATTGGCGATTGAATAGAAGGTCCCCTTTAATGAACTATATGTCAAGTTTTGGATCCCCTCTATATGTTCCACCTTCAAGTGCACAGACTCAATCTGGTCGCAAGTCAGATCGGCAAATGTCAGGTTGAATTGGCCAAAAAACTCTTTGGATTCATCTGACATGTCACATTTCGATTCACCTTTGCCGAGTCAGGTTGCTACACGAGATCAACCCTAACCAATCCTGATCCGAGTGATACTAGCCAATTTGAGCCGATCCCTACAACCCTAACTAGAACATAAGTTGTGCCAAAGTTGTTGGAGTTGAATTTTAAACCAATTTTCAAACATTTGATATCTCCATGTAAGAGAATCAAGTCATATTGGGACTTTCCCAAACTAATAGGTGATGATGTGGCAAAATATCTACACAGCTTCATTGCCAACAAAAGTGATATCTTCTCTATATGGTACTTTGAAAATAAAATTTTCCCTGATTTGATTTAAATGTCTACCAAGATGAAATAAATAAATTATTTACCAAAAAAAAAATCAATTAGATGGATTAGTCGGCTTTAGAATGCCTTTTTTGGATTGGCTATTTTTGAATAAATATTCGTTTCATTTGTTCATAGAAAAGGATAATTAAGGAGGAAGGTTGAACGTAAATTAGTTCCCACTCGATCTGCTAATGCACTCCTAGTCCATTTGTTTGGATAGGTTGAGCTTAAATTTCTAGACCCAAGCTCGCCCAAAAATTGTAGGCCACTGAGATGATGCGTGCCTAATTGCCCACACAGGATAGGAGTGATTCGTTAGTAGGGGTGTGAATTGGTCGGTCTCAGTCGTTCTTTGTCAGACTTAATCAGTCCCTACTATTTTAACATCCAGCACCATGACGATCCATTTAGCTAATCGGTCCGTCATTTGCGAGGCATGGACGTGTTTATATTCAGCCTGGTTAATCTCGATCCATTATCGATCATATGCTAATCGAACTGTAAATGTAATGCTCTAGTCAGAGTGTAAATAAAAATAGAGATAAATATTGGTATTTGAATCCATAATGGATTCAAATGTTGTAGATTAGATAACTTCTTGTGGGATTGTAAAAGATTCTTATTAAGCTTGTGATTACCATGTAAATAAAGATGAAGACAAAAAAAGTCGAATGAAAAACTCAAGAAATGAAAAAAAAGTAAGAAACGATTTAATATTTTTTTTTTTGTAATCTTAGATTGAGTTCAAACGAAGATTCAATTCAGTTTAAAGGTACATTCTAATGAATTAGAATTGAATGGTACTGCACCCTTATCAATGAATGCCCGTTACTCTATTTAATAATCGATTTGGGTTTAAATTTGACACGTTTTGAAATCGAACCGGTTACACTATTGGGCTAAATGGTGTGTGGCCTGACTCGTCGGTCTCACATGAGGTCACAGGACACAGGTGTCGCCGCCCCCTCTTCCCAACCCCCCTTCTCTCTCTCTCTCTCTCTCTCACACACACACACACACTGAGAATATAGTTTGCTGCATTTGCTAGGGCATCGTCAGTTCGTGCGATTGAAGGCTGCGAGCGACTAAGCGAACCAGGTATGCACACCCCCTTTACGATGCAGTCTGTGACTAAAACATATTTCTGTCAATGATTATTCTTGAGTATTGTTCCTCATTTTGAACCGTGGTTTCAACATGTCACGGTAAAGTCCTCTGTCAATGTCCGATTTCAGAGGACAAGAAGGAATAGAAAACATAGGTCGGACAGAGAGAGCAGCCTCTGCTCGGGCTGGCAGGACAGTACAGTTCTGGAGGAGGTTGAAGAAAGAGAGAAAGAAAATGGTTGAAATTCGAACAGTAACGGATCCGATGGGAGAGGGAAGGGCAGTGGAGATTACTGAGAACGGATGTGATCTTATTAGATATTGAGGTTTCATCATCTCGCATTAATTGCTCATAGAAAGGGTGGCCGAGCTTGTTTTATTAGCTCCTCAACCTCTTCCGGTCAAACTAACGCAGGCTCTTTTCAACTCCCAAGCTTAGCAAACTCCCTTTTCAATTGATCTGAATTCTCCGGAAGTCAGTAGTGTGTGTGTTTTTTTTTTCCTTCCTGTTGAAGGGTACTGGTTACTGAACAACCAAGCCTATGCAACGGGAAATTTGGATCCCCATCCCTTCCACTTGAAATCTTGAGTATCATGGACATTTATTGCAATGCTTGATATTTGCCAATCTTTAGTTACGATAAGCAATTGGAGAAAAATTAGGCTTAGTCTTTACTATGCAGTTCTTTTCTTTGTCATCATAGAGCGTCTGTAGAGGGAACTTCGTAATTAACAATCTGAACTCATCCTTTTACTTTGTGGCTTTTGTTCAAGAGTATAATTAGTACGCATACCGTTAATAAGTTATAAAAAAACGATTAAAAGTTCAAAAAAAACCTACCGATTCCCGAAAGGGAGAAACCCAAACCCTTGTCTTATTCCCTAACCGAGTAACCTATTCGATTTTTTTCTCAAAAACCCCAACCCCGCCGTTCCCTGAAACACTGACCCCAGCGGCCAGCCCATGTTGATTGCCATCTCTCTCTCTTTCTCTATCACGGCATCCGAAATTGATTCAGTTGTTCTGGGTCTTGAAAGCCTTTTTCTGATGAAGTAATTCATTCAATGCTTCTTTTCTTGCTCTATGGTACTCCTAGTTTTGAGCCCCTCCCCCACATCTCACTTTTTTTCATGTGAGAAAGGAGTTTGATTGAAGGGAAACCCCGAAGGATTGCTTCTGCTAAACGTTTTTTCTGGTTTAAATTTTCACGCTTATAGATGTATCAGAAGGAAACCTCTGATGGATTTCTTCTGCCTCCCAAAAGTTTAAATGTATTGGTTTTGTTTAGTTCACAATGAGAGCAATGTCCGCCCTGTGAGTAGGAAGAAACCATTTTTCTGGTTTAAATCTTCATGCTTATAGCTAATTTGTAACCTATTTTTAATGTGAAGTTGTTTCATCATGATTGGCACATGATCAAGTTGCAGAAATTTTGTTAATTTCTATCAATAATGGTGTTTTCTTTTAATGGAGGTTAGGTTGCACAGAATTTTGTGAAGTGGCACTCACTGTGATCCTGTTGGATTAGTGTGAATTATCCTCTAGCCATTGCTATTACGCTTCCTCCCCTTCTAGTCCGGTGTTGAGGTTCGTTATAAATCTCTCTCTCTATCTCTCTGTCTTTCTCTCTCTCACACACACACACTCTTGGGGCACTGGTTGTTTTGACTGATGATGGAATGTTGTAGTAGTGTTAATTCAGTTCTTGGGGCACCATATTTATATGTTTATATGTATGCTATTATCTATTTGTTGAATGGTGTAGATGTCTATTGCATAATGAATATATGCCCTTATGTTGTCTCTCGAATTTTCAAAAGGCTTCCTTATTAAACATATACGTATTAATTCCGTATGCATTTATTTACGCTGGATATTCAGTACCTAAATTGAAGTCTGAATCCATTTGATACCCGTAGCTGCAAAAACATTTTAGCATTTTTATTTCATTGTCTTTTTTTTTTTTTTTTGGCTTAATATTAAGACACATGAAATTTCTAAAGGATAGAAGCTTCTGGCTTCTCATCCTTGTATATGCTTTACATGCTTCTGACTAGTTTCTCTCAGAAACACAGAACAGGTGGGGTCCATATTATGATGGCAACAATACACCTCACAGTGCTTGCCATTGTGCCTTTGTGGGACAAACTTGCCGATGCGACATGTTTAGGTCTTTTATGAATGATCTTATCTTTTGCTCAATGATTAAAATCTCGAGTCTCGAGGTCGTCTCGACCTTGAGCTAGACCAAGATTTTCCGAGATCTCGGTACCAAGATCTTGGTGAGAACATGCTGAAAAGCCGCGAAGGTTAGAAATGAGTGTTTCGAGCTTTAAATGACCATTTGAAGGCTTGATACTCTAGGAAAATACTATTTTAATTTAGATAAACACATTTAAACAATAAAATTGAAAAACTAATAACATATTGTGGTTGTTTGGGTTTACACCCATGTTTGGCTGTGTCGGTCTGAAGTTTAGATGTAAATCTAGGGTAATATTGACTATTCTATATAATGTTACACTAGTAGAAGATCAAAAAAGACCAAATGAATTAGTAAAATTATATTTTAAGAGAAGAATAAACGTAATAACACTTAATTAGTTAATTGTTATAGTCAAAAAACCGAAAGTAGTCAAGTAGATCATATAATCGTAATTCATACATTATATTGAGACCAGTTGAGAATTAATTTAAAATGTCGAGAAATGATCGAAAACTGGTCGAAAATGTCGAGAAGTGGTCGAAAATGTTGAGACTAGTCGAGAATTAGTCGAGATTGCTTAAGAACTGGTCGAGAATCTCGAGATCTTGTCTCATACCCAATCTTGTCTTGACCAAGTCGAGAAGTTTGAGAAATTCAAGATCTTGAGTAGTTGTCAAGGAGATAAGGCGATCCAAGGCGTTCGGGGCCATTCTGGCCGCCTAGGCGACCAAGGCGTTCCTAGTGTATTTTTTTTTATTTCTAAAATGTTAATGCTATATTAATGTTTATATATATATGCAGTTTTCTACATAAATAATCAACATTTAGACATAATTAATTTGAGAAAACCAACAAGACAACAAATAATGAGCTAAGTAGGCAACATGTATTTATAACTAACATTTGCATACTTCTAACAAATTTGACCGGAGTGTAACTCCTTTAATATAGATCGGATTCAAGCAATCTTCAATGCGTTGCAAAGCTGATTGCAAAGCTAGCATAATCAGCTTTCCAAAAAATTCGAGATTCCTTAAATCCGAGTTAATGAAGGAGTTACACTCTGGTCAAATCTTGTTCGGAGTACGCGAATGCTATTTAAAGTCTTCTGAATGTAAATTATTTTTTGGGCATCAAAGTAAGAGATTATTTTGGCACACTCTTGGTTTTTAGTGATATTTTACTATAATAAGATTTATGGAATTTTTATATTTGGAAAAAAGCCTAGCATTTGGAAGTTGAAAATCACCCCCGTACCCAAAAATACGGTTTTTGTTCTTGAACTAGAGGGTTGATTTTTTATTTCTGGAATTTGAATTTTAGATTATTTTTATTGGATTCAATAAGGGGGGTATTTGCTTATTTATGAATAATACTTAAATGATATTAATCATAAATAAGTACTGCCTAATAAATGTTGTTCCTTTCTAGCCTAATAAATTTGAAGAACATTCAGAATGACACATTGAAAACAAGGTGGTCGCCCAGACACTTTGGGGGTCCAAGGCGCCCTAGGTGATCCCCAGAGTGCCTGGGCGACCGCCTTTCTCATAGTCACAAGGCGCCCAAGCTCCCAGGCTCCAAAAAAAAGCCCGAATGGGTGACGCCTTGACAACAATGATCTTGACGAGCGAGATCTCTTCGAGATTTTAATAAATGCTTTTGCATAGTAGAAAGGATTCCATATACCCATTTTCAAATGAAGGATTTTATTTGCACATTTTCCTTTTTGCTTTGGGTGGAACTTTCCAGAACTAATTCCAAGATTAGTTTGGGAAGAAAAGAAAGTCTTATTCAAGCACAAATGTATTTTTCATGGCACCAAGGCTAACCTAGGCAGTGGTCAGTCGCTTTGGCATCTAGGTGACACCCAAGGGGACTAAGGCATGCATATTCCAAAGGGGTTCTGTATGTAAAATATGGTATACTTTTTTTTTTTGGTGGTTGCCGGGGGGGGGGGTGGGATGTATAAAATAAAAAAATGTAGGGAAAATTACTCATACCTCCCTTGGACTATAGCCTAATATACCAAGTACCCTAAAGTTGGTAATAATTCCACGTACTACCCGTAGTTGCAAAACTTTGTTATAAGGATTCTATTTGCACATTTTCCTTTTTGCTTTAGGTGGAACTTTCCAGAACTAATTCCAAGATAAGTTTGGGAAGAAAAGAAAGTCTTATTCAGGCACAAATGTATTTTTCATGGCACCAAGGCGAACCTAGGCAGTGGTCAGCCGCCTTGTTGCTTTGGCGTCTAGGTGACACCCAAGGGGACTAAGGCATGCATATTCCAAAGGGGTTCTGTATGTAAAATATGGTATACTTTTTTTTTTTTTTGGGGTTGCTTGGGGGAGTGGGATGTATAAAATAAAAAAAATGTAGGGAAAATTACTCATACCTCCCTTCATGGAATAAAATCTTGGCGAGATCTCGCCGATCTTGCCTTTCTCGACAGTAGCCGACTTCTCGACATTAGCCGAGACGAAAACAGGGTCGTCGATAACCCTTTTCATCTCGGCAGATGCGTAATCTCGCCGAGATCGCCGAGATCTCGGTAAATCTCGCAATTTCTCGGCGAGATCTCGGTAAATCTCGCCGAGAAATTGCTTTTTGTTTTTTTTTCCTCTTTATAAAAGAGAAAACTCACTTCCGAGAACTCGACTGAGAACTGCTGTTTCCTCTTTTTTGTTAGTTTTTTGAAAATTTTCTTATTTCTTCCTCATTTTTTCTTTGTTTGGACTTTCAACTTGCAACGGGTGGTGCTTCGGACTGCGGGGATTGCTGTGGAAGTTTTATATCAACTGTTGAAGGTTAGATTCTTGCCCAAAAATGAGATTTTTAAATGAGACTATGAGAGAGGAAAAAAATTGGTAGAATCTGATGAAATTTTTATATACGTGAGCCCGATCTACGAGACTATGGGATCATTCAGTATTGAACATTTAAACTATGATGTAATGATTTATAATGAAGTGTTATTTTGTTTCTCTTTCCCCCAATGCATTATGTTATTGTCTCATTTGCCATATTTGATTGAATATAATAGCCAATATTAGCCTAAGTTTACAACAGACTTCAGCGTTGACTGCCAAAACATGGCTGTAAACCCAAACAACCACAAAGAGTCATTATTTTTACAATTTTATACTTTAAATGTGTTTATGTATGTAAAAATGATGTTCCCCTGAAGTTGGAGACCTAAAAAATATATTTTGGCAAGGCTGTCTTGAACAAAATACAGTGTCTCGGCGAGATCTCGCCGGCAAGATCTTGGTTTCGGAGGAGGCTGAGACTCCTCCGAAACCCGAGATTTTAAACCTTGCCTCCCTTGGACTATGGCCTAATATACCAAGTACCCTAAAGTTGGTAATAATTCAACGTACTACCCGTAGTTGCAAAACTTTGTTATAAATAGTCCCAGTCCGTTAGCTAATTGCTGTTAGTTGCTGATGTCATCTGTAACTCAAACAATTTTAGTCAAAAATACCCTTAATGAGATTGTGATGTTGTCCTTTTGAAAGATGAAATGTCATCTTTGCCCTATCCTAACCCTTTCTTCTTCCTCTTCTCTTGTATCAAATTGTGAACAAGATCCTTCCCTTGAGCCCATTGAAGATTCACTTGTTTCTTACAGCTCTACATCAATTCGTTATTAGAGAATTGGGAGAGAGATAGGTATCTCTGCAATAGTTGTCAAAGCAAGTATGGTTTCAGCATAAAAAAGTGACCCTTTGCATCCCAATTTAATGTAAGATGGGAAAAAAAGGAGGAAGTAGTGGAGTGGGCAGGGAGACAGCGGAGGTGGCAAAAATGGCAGTCGTGGCTGCAAAAGCGGCAGCGCAGGCTGAAAAAACGGAAAAGGCCGCAGCTGAGGCGTTAAAGGTTGCTACGGTGGCACAATAGGCTGCATTGGATGAACCTTTGGCAAAACCCTAAAGGCCACAACAAAGGCGGCCAAGGCCACAGTGGAGGTCGCAAATACAGCCTCATAGGCGGCAAAGGCCTAGGTTTTGCAGTTGGTAGAAGCGGTGAAAACCTTAGGTTGTATATTTGTGAATGAAGCAGCGGTGGCTGCAAAAGCGGCAAAGGCCGCAGCTGAGGCATTAAAGGTTGCTACGGTGGCACCATATGCGGCATAGGATGAACCTTTGGGAAAACCCTAAAGGCCACAACAAAGGTGGCAAAGGCCACAGTGGCGGCTGCAAATACAGCCCGTGCGCGGCAAAGGTGGAGGTCTTGCAGTTGGTAGAAGCAGTGGAAAACCTTAGGTCATATATTTGTGAATGAAGCTTAAAATTGTTCGTCTATGCATTTTCTTCCTTTTCAATCATAATTTTGTATCTTAATTTCCGCTGCGGACGGACGTCATTAAGGCTGACTTTGTTTTGGTGTATAATGGATTACAGGCTTGTGAAAAAAAAAAAATCAGGAATAGATTTAGTTTTTTTAAAGTGTCTTGAGATCCAAGCCTCCGTTAAGGAATCGGATTGGGTTGCTGGAACCGAACAGAACGGTTTAGCAGTACCAATCTTAGTAGTGAAGGAGTGACCAAGCCCTTCATCAAAAGGCTCTGATATCAGTACAACAGGTTTGTGAAAAAAATCAGGAATAGATGTAGTTTTTTTCTAAGTGTCTTGACACCCAAGCCTGTTGAGCAATCCAATTGGATTGTTGGGGCCGAACAGAATGACGAGAATCTTACCATTAGTAGTACCAATTTGAGAGTGAAGGAGTGACAAGCCCTTCATCAAGAGGCCCCGATATTGGTACAATAGCCAGGTCATTCTGACGGAGTGCTCCTCCAGCACCGGAGAAGCAAATGCTTGTAACTGGTCGTTGTCATTCTGCTAATGCCAGAGGAGACATTTGTCGGACTAAATGGAGATGGAGATAAATTTGAACGTTGGAAGCATACATTTGGGAATGAGACTTGAAATATAAGGATTTGGGAAAGGTAAGGGAAGTTAAATTGACATTTCAGTCTTTATTGGTTGTAAACCGGTCATAGGTAAAATTGGATTTTAAAATTTATAGTTAACACCGTTAAGTAAAGGGGTGTGGTTGTAATTATCTCCAACTTTAGGGTACTGGGTGTATTTAGATTATAGTCTAAGGGAGGTAAGAGCAACATATATATATATATATATATATATATATATATATATATATATATATATATATATATATATATATTTGGTGGTCTTCTGTTTTGATGTTGATAGTGGAGGAGGTAGTGGTTGCAATATGAAATTCAGGTTCATACTTCTCTCCTCCTCCTCTGATGCAGTCCAAGAATTGGTCCAAGGAACCAGCCTAAAGCCAAGCCCCAAAAGCCAAGAACACTGTTCACAGTACTGTACCAACAGAATTTTTAGAAAGTTTTGTCTTCTTTCTAAATTCAATAAGTTAGATTTATTTTCATAAAATTAGTCATTAGTTTTGTTTTCTAAATTTGTTTTGTTTCCTAAGATTGATTATCATATGAGTCAATTATAGATGTTATTTGTTTTGGAAACTTTCCTATAAGTTATAAAGCAAAATTTTTCTTTTTTATTTTTGGACATTTTTTCTAAGAACCAGTCCTTCTATCTTTTGTATTTCCTTGTAGCATTATAAATAAAGAGGAAGAACATGCTGGCAGTAGAGTTGGCCAGAGTTTTAATTAAAAAATTCTGGTTGAGTCTCCCACGGTTGTGAGACTCAACCGAAACTCCTATTCTGTTCATTCCGGTTTTCAAATAATAGTAGTTTTTTCGAAAATTCATAACTTCTTCATCCATGGTTGGATTATCTTCAAATTTTGGTATGTTATCAAGCACATCCTAGAGTACTTCCTCTACAAGTTTGAAGACCTTTCAACGGCTGGATTCTAAGATAAGTATTTTTTTTACTGTTATACGATTCTGGTTCTGTTAAAATACCTGTTTGAGACCTACGGGCAAGATTGGTTTCGATCCCACCCGTTGGATCAAGCTCATCTTCTGGAATATTGTTCCTCCTATCCTAAGGATCAAGGATCCCAAATTTTGAAGCATTCTTACAGTCAGATTTGAAGTTGGGGAATCACTTGTCTAAATCAATAATTCTTGTTTGTTGTTAAAGGTTAAATTTGGGTTGGACTGTGATAAGATCCTGCAGCAAAGAGGGGTAATTGAATTGAATGTGTTGAAAACCCCCCTTTGCCATCATCCTCCTACTATGATGGTAATGCCACTACAACCTTTTTGGCAATAGTGGCAGCTGCTACTGTCTCTTCTCTCCGTTTTTCATTCTGTCTAGCTTTTCTCCCCATGCCCCCCCTCTTTTTCTTATTGTTCCCCCTATTAGCTCCCCCTTATCCTCATTTTTTTCTTCCTTTTTCCCACTATTTTCTGTCTGGGTGCCTTGAAACATATGGCGACCGGCCACCTAGGCATTCAAAGACCGCCTGGTCACCTAGGCGACATCTTGACAACTATGAAAACAACATTATGGAAGGCTGTCTTAGTAGAATGATTCCAGTACAGGTAATTTCATTCACAATGAAGTAGGGAGATATCAATTTCAGCAGTATGATATACCAAGACCTATTGGACAGGATGAACTCATTAACACATTGATACTCCTTCCTAGCTATATTAGGTGGAATAGTGTAGCCATCGAATATGGGATCCATTGGTCCTTCCAAATGGCAATTGATGTCTCACTCTAATTCTCCAACACACTATTGATTTGGAACTGTCCTTAATATATGTCAAACTCTGCCATAACCTTGAATCTGATGATGGGAACTTTGACTTGAAGAAGGATGAGAATTTGGAAACATTTTGATAGGGTTTCTAAAGCCTGAAGGATAGGTTTCAGAAGCTGATAAACCACCAGAATCGCAGTGAATATAAAAGGACCATGATTAAAGAATTCTCAATAACTAAGAACCAAACTGATAGAATTTGGAATCAATCTATAGGTTGGACTCCAAGTTATTGATGGATCCTCCTTGGGCTAAGATTTCTCTAAAACTGAGAATGGATACCAGGAATAGTATACGATGGAATAGAAGTAATATTCCATCTATAATCCATCATTGCGATGGCTTCATTGTTCCTCTTTGTGATGATAAATTGGTGTAACCAGTGCACGAGGCTCCCGCGTCTGGGGAAGGGTTAGTATATGCAGCCTTACACCTGCTTGGTAAGGAGGCTGTTTCCGGATTTGACCACCAAGTCACAACGGAGCAACTTTGTGATCATAAATGACTTTCTTGAAACCGTGTTTGGTCCACAGTGAAACCAAATTTCTTTATTCTGTTTGATGAACCTGTGCTTTAGTAAATATTGATGTGTTATCTTGTCCTTCATGCATTTCTCTACTCTTCATAGTCGCCTCCCTTAATTCTGTTTTGACCCCCCACAGTACAAAGTGCGTGAATGATTTTGGTTCTTGGAAAATGCAGGACCATAACCCTAATTCGATTATGTGAATTTTTTGTGGTTGTGTCCTGCTTTGGCCTCTCATAAATAGGATTAGTTGGAAACTTGATTTCTCAGATTGAAGTATATTCAAGTTGTGTGAGTTACGGTAGGCTTCTGATTGATTCCTAAAGTGCTGGGAGCTTAATTTATTCACATATTACATTGCATTGCTCTGTTCACAATTGCTTAATCTTTTTTCTCCCTCCCCTCTCCATATTTTCTCAATGCCTCATCGTTCTTTTCAGAGAACATTTGGAAGTAAAGAAAGACATGCCTTCCCTGCAAACAGCTTTGCCTCCTGAGCTCGCCAACAACGTGATAAGAGTCTCTCTCTCTCTCTCTCTCTCTCTTAATTATCTGTACATGATAAGATTCAGTCTCTATTTCCCTCTTTCTCTCTCTATCCATAATATGTTTATCTATTTCTGGGTTTCTTTATGTGTGCTATATTTTAAAAATTTCTTCCATTTGAGTCTTTATATTACATATATTGTCATTATCCTGTTAAAGTTCTGAAAGCATGTTATTCTTGTAGCTCTATCGTGAATGCCTTAGAAGAGCTCGCTTCATTGGTCATCGGGTATGTGTTCTCTCTCTCTCTCTCTCTCTCTTTCTCACACGCGCACACACACACACACACACACAAATGCATGCATGCACCCACATAAATTTTCTGACATTTTTATTTTTTATTTAGTTGGGTTCTTTCTTTTTGGCTCCTTGGAAGTTAAATGCCATTCATGGGCTTCTCTTTGGCTCCTTTTTAAGTGCTTAACTGCAGGTTTAGACAGATTCGAATCTTAGCTTCTTAAAATATCTCTACAAGCACTCTTCTTGTGTCCTTTAGAGCACTAGTGACATCCAAATGTCCTTAATCTTGAAGATCTTCATCATGGTTTACTGAAAATTAATAATTAAACAAAGATTATTGCTTTTTATCATATGGATTAGAGCTATATATTGTTCAGTTCTGCCTACCGCATGGATCTGCTATATCCTTACTTGACACTGTGAAGGAACTTGGCTTTTTACTGTTTGTTTCTCTTTTTGAGATGACTTTGGAATGTATTCAAAGTGGTTGTCCTTATCATTGGTTTCTGCATAACTTTCATAATTAAAATACCATTCCATTTTTGGATCTTCCTTTCAAGTTAGTTCCACAATGATTTGACAATGAACTTATCAGTTTTATGTTGTGAATATGCAGCAACATAACACACAGGTAGTTGTTGATATGGTGAGGCAGCAGTTCCGAAAGCACATGCATGAGACAGATCCGGACAAGATTCAGAAATTGAAGGATGAGTGAGTTTCAATTCACCATGTTGTGATCCTTTATGTGTTAATCTGGTTTAGTGTGTCATTGTGTCCTTAACACTGCACTGTAGTAAATCAAGACTACAAAGCTTGAGTGCTAGGCATAGAAAGCTGAAGTGGGAAAAGATGAAAGGGAGAAAAAAATCCAATGCCCTGAGTTTAAACTCTTCCTAATGGGATTGATCTTGCACTTTCTTGATCACCTTGAGATTGTTGCGCTTTTCTTTTTGTTTTTCTAGTCAGACCAATGACAGGATTTTATGATGTAAACCGCAAATCGCTTCTGTGTCTGCAGTGCTGCGAGAGGTCTCATAAATCACATACTTTACGAGTCAGAGAAGATGTCAGGTCGCAAATTCAGCAGTAACTCTTGATGTTCCTATATATGTGACTTATTATCTTCTCCTCCATGGCTGCATTTTGTAATTTCTGACATTCACATTCCCTTCTTCCCTGCGTCCCCCCCCCCCCCCCCCTTCAAAAAGAAAAAAAAGAAAAGAAAAAAAAAGCACAATAATAAAACAGTGGACTCTGGTCTTGTTACCCACTTTTATCATTCTATTTTCATTTTAATTGTTTTGTTAATGAAATTTTGCAATGATGTTTGACAGTAGTTGCATACATGACTTGAGAAACTGTACAGTTGGCCAGTTGGGGTATAAATTGCAGGAGGGGACGAGACCACTATATTGGGCCTTGTTTGGTGGTGTTTTAAGACATTACATAGTGTATAACAATTGCAACAGGTAAAGAGCTTTCTAATATAAAACTCAGATTGCAAAATAGTGACAAAGGAATAAAAGAAAAGAAAAAATATGAAATTTTCATTGGAATACCTAATTTCCAGAATTACCCATGCTCTTTTGTATTCCTTACTCTAGCAAGAAAAAAAGTTGAACTGCATATCCTTTTATGGAGGAACCGATCCTAATACACTTTGAGAATCAGAGAATATCTCTAATGCTGTTTTCGTAGAGAAATTGATTCAATTATATAGATAGTTCTGTTAAGTTGTGATTGGTTCTCCAGTGATTTGTGGAGATAAACTAGTAGTGTGGATATGACTACTGGATATGGGAGTGGATGTGCAGCAAAGCGCCCAGATACATGGGTTCAAGTATTCAAGATTCAAATGGTTTTTAACTGGCTGAAAGATGTGGATTGAATCTTATCAGCCTCCCGCAAGTGAAATGGTGTAGTAAGCATGGTGAGTTTGCGACGTAAAGAGGAGAATCATTGTGCAGATAATGGCTTTGTCAGAATGTCTACGATTTGATCCTTGAAAGTTGACGGCAATATGCTTCGTACGTGCATGAAAGCGGGGATTGGCAGCAAGATAAGTAGTTCCCATGTCATCACCATAGGATAGTCAGAGAGCAAAGGGACCAGGAGAAGGTCATGGAGCAATTGTTGTAACCATGTAATTTCAGTAGCGGCATTGGCAAGACCTTGATATTCACTCGGTGCAGGAGCGAGCAAAGGTGGATTGCTTTTTGGAATTCCACGAAATGAGATTTGGTCCGAGATAAATATAATAGCCGCTAGTAGAGCGACAATCATTCGGACGGCCAGTTGAGTCGATATTGGAATAAGCCTGTAAAGATAAGGTAGATGATCTGCGGAAATACGTACCAAACTGAATGGTAGATGATTTGTGGAAATACGTACCAAACTGAATGGTATGTTTAAGATAATGCAAAATGTGTTGGATTCCTTAGTCATATTGTGCATGAATTGACATACCTTATTCACTGCATAGTCGTTTTCTAGTTGGGTAAGGGTGACATATTGTAAGGCAACAACAATGCTCTGTTGAAGGGTAATATCATGAAAAGGAGTTCCACCCTCATTGATGAGTTTCATGCCAGTGGCAGCGGGGGTAGACATACCCTTGACACCGTCCATTTTGGAGCGGAGAAGTAATTCATGAACTTACTTCTGTTAACAAAGGAATAATCCACCATGGGTCCCGGATGCTTTGACGTCAAGAAAGTAATGCAATGGCTCGAGATCCTGTAATTTAAACATAGTATTGAGCTCTCGACAATGAGGGGGTGAACAACATTGGAGTCATATAATGGTAATATCATCCACGTAAATGAGAAGCAACGTGATATGACCAATGTACATGCGAATAAATAGGAAGAAATCCGACTTAGCACCTGTTGATGCCTTTCGACGCCCGTCACCTTCTCTGGAGCATAGATGCTGTAAAGAGAAGAAAACGGGTCATGTGGGGGTATGTTGACTCAGAAACCACTCCGACGCTCAACTCAATAAGGGACCAAGCAGTTACGAATTCGGATGAGAGAGAACCGAATTCATTGATAGAGTGGGGTTTGCAATTCCTGAAGTGTGGAAAATGAAGAGAATGGGATTAGTTCTTGATAAAGAGAGTAAGACAAAGGAGAGGATTCAAAAGATCCTGATTTGCAAGCGGAGCCAAAGAATCAATCTTTTTTCCGTTGAGTTCACCGGTATTTATAGTGGTTCCAGGTGGGTGGTTGACGTGGTCGAGAGGTGTGTATGTGTCGCTGACATGAACAACTTGCTTGTATAGTTGGTACGACACTTGGTGCAAGTAATGTGCACGTGGTTTGTGGAGGGTGGTTCATTTTGACACGCCTTGGACATGATCCAATGGTGGTGGATAGGTGTCTGCTTTGTATGAGATTAAGCATATAGAAATGCTACTTAATGTAGTTTTTTAGCCTAAAAAATAGGCTTAGGCACGTGGGGTAGCTTTTGCTGCCATAAGCATGTTCTTAGTGGAGGCGCATGTTGGCATAATCTGCTCGCTTGACGCGTAGATCATTTGAGTGATATCATTCGTGGTTTGCCCGTTAAGGCTCAATATTGTCTCTGAGTCGGAGAGCCTGTAGTTTCGAGTCGGCTAAAGATCCATCTTTCGGATCTGGGTGTGAGAGTTGGGTCTCTTGTTTGCTTGGACGCCGAGTAGGTAGTCGTTCGAGAGCTAGGTCTCTTGTATATTTGGATGCCAAGTTGGCAGTCGGTAAAGAGCTGGGTCTCTTGTTTGCTTGGACCCCGAGTAGGCAGTTGTTGGAGAGTTGGGTCTCTTGTATGTTTGGACGCCGAGTTGATAGTTGCTGGAGAGCTGGGTCTCTTGTTCGTTTGGATGCCGAGTTGGTAGTCTGTGGAGAGTTGGGTCTCTTGTATGTTTAGACGCCGAGTAAACAGTCGGTGGAGAGCTAGGTCTCTTGTATGCTTGGATGCCGAGTTGGTAGTTGTTGGAGAGCTGAGTCTCTTGTATGTTTGGACGGCGAGTAGGTAGTTGGTGGAGACCTGGGTCTCTTGTTTGCTTGGTTGCCACGAGTCGACAGAGCCACGTGTCAGTTTGCACCTTTATTTGCTCTCATTGGATTGTCCCTCACTATTTCAAGTCCAAAGGAGTTGAAAGAGTGAAATTTTTGTCGTTTCATTTGATGCTGAGGTGACTGTTGTGGTGGACTTGATGATTTTTGAACTTCTGCTTCGTTTCGAGGTGCATCATTGTATGTATCCCTTTTCTGAACCTTTCCCCTACCGAAGCAGACTATGAGGTGAGGGAATCCATGTTGTGATCATTTCTCTAGGTAGAAATCGAGGAGTTGCCTTTTTGTCGGCTCTTGAGGAGGTGCCACATGTATGGGCGTGTCAGTTACTTTCCATTAGATGTCACTTGTCATAATTACTCCTTTCCTTTTGAAGCGACGCCGAGGTCTCAAGTTTGTACCACATATGATGTCTCTACAATGTTTTCAAAACGATGGTTTTGTTTTTGCAAAAAGCTGATTTTCTCAATCATGATAAGGACAGGCATAAATACCAGTCTTTTCGCCCTCTGTTTGCCTCCTTATGCTTCACTTTCTTCATTGTCTTTCTGCAACTGTCATTGTTCTTGGTAGTTTTTCTTTCTATCTTCTTTTTGCTTTTGATATTTCTCGTCGTTTTCTCTGTTTCTGAAAGTAAGTGTCTGTTTTATTCATGGTAGACTTGAGAAGTTGTCTGGTTTTGAAGTGGAGGGTAAGGACAAGGGTCCTCCCCTAAAGGTGTCTTCGGGGGAAGTTCTCGATTTTGATTCAAATGTCACCATGGTGGTGTCTCCTCCAGTGGTCTCTAAGGAAAATCTGTCTGTGAGACTCCGAGGAAGTTGAGTAAGACTCAGGGGCTAAACCCTAAGCCCTTTGTGGCTTTCTCCAAGCACTAGTTGGCCTTGGAGATTGAAAGTAAGATCACCAAGGCTGACTTGTTGCTTTATGAGGATATGTTTAAATCGAGTTTTGCCTTCCAATGCATACTGTCGTGGTGAAAATCTTGAAGCATTATTGCTTTCTTCTTGAACCTCGGTGTTAGGCTGATGGTTAATCTTTTCCGGTCACTCTTTTTGATTAATGCATAGAAGCACTAGAAAAGTGGAATTCTTTGGGACTGTGGGTTCTATTACTTTAACCGTTGGCCCCAGAGCACCTTGTCACAACCCATTTCTGGACACGGGCATGATACCCGAGTTGCCCCATATGGAGACCTGAATCCACCAAGGATCCACTACATGCTATGATTCACTAACCATTCCACAGTCTACATATGCAATATCCATCAATAATCAATAAACAATTAGAGTAATAATAGCGAAAGCAATTTCATAAGTAAATAGATGCCATCTAAGTGATATAATAACATAGATAAAGTTTGTTATGCTTTACATCAACGTGTTCCAAATATCATATCATATCATCATATACAATTATCCCAAAAAGAGTAAGTAAATTAGTATTCAAAACCCTACATAGATAGACTATCAATATCTATCTACAAAACTATAGTCAAAGAGAGAGAGAGAGAGAGAGAGAGAGAGAGAGAGAGAGAGAGAGAGAGAGAGAGAGAGAGAGAGAGAGAGAGAGGGCTGCATTAAGCGTAGAGACACAGCCCTTGCCATGATTGCCAGAAAAGTCTTTGCCAGCCGAGGCATTGCCCACTAGAGGGGACTCCATAAAGTCAGTGACAGAGAAGTCACTTGCATTAGAATTTGAAAAGAGTATTGATACGAGGGGTGAGTTCTCATCCCAGCTCAGTAAGGAAATCAAGTATCACAAGCCCATGTAGAGATGAATGATGATGCAATCCTAGTATTAAATCATTGGTATAATGGTTCTGTAAGTGCCCCATTGAGAATCAACCACAGCTTTTGCCCCATTCAACCACAGCTTTTGGCACCATCTATGGTCAATGGTATCCAACTCTCATGTACCAGGCAAAGGTAGAAGTAAAATACTCAGGCTTCTCCTGTTAAATTACTTTTACAAGTGAACCCCCTTGAAGGGCTTGTCACCTCCCAAAATAGACTCCGTCATGGCATCAAGAGACCCTAGGCCGATCTGATTCCCCCATCGCATAGTACATTCAGTGTATCTGGGGATGTGAGTATATGCCACCACATAATCCCTTATCGACAAGGGTTCAGAACCATTGGAAATACAACCACCTAAGTCTAGCATATGTATAACATAAGTAAAGAGGGCCGCATCCTAGGAGACCCCCGGCCCCAGTCCCTTCAGGCCACTGTGTCCCCACTAGGATGCTAGCTATGTAAAACAAGGTCTATGTGACCATGCATCACCAGTCCCTTCAGTGCCCACATGTCACACAGATAAAACATACATGTTCATCCATCGTCAAACATATATAGTTATATTTGTATGCAAATGTATGCTTAGATATCATATACAAGGATGGCATGTTATAATATCACATTATTTATAGACATACAATTATGTCCTAATACTACGGATCCGACCCCTCACCTGTAGGCACTAAGAGTGCTGTAGAACCTTAAAGTTGGCAATAAACTTTGCGAAATACCCATGTCGATTTATCTATTCATATGCATAAGTTTTATTACATGTGTTAGATATCTTTTAAACCAGCTTGGACATGTTCTAAATGTCCCAATACGGGTCCCAAGGTAAGTCGGAAACTCTACAGTTGGTCCCTGAAGGATTAGACTATTCAATAGGCCAATAGTAGCAGAGGTGGTAGATGAGAGCCCCGACGGTAGATGCCGCTAGTGCATCAGCCGACTAGGCCAAGGCTCCAAAGGGGACCTTCTGTGAGTGAGCCGACTGACCAAGTCGATAGGTCAGTCTTCTAGCTCTATGTGCCTTCGGCACATTTCTTAAGGCCTAAGCCGGTCCCTCGAGTCGAGGCAGCCCTATTTAGGTCTACAGCATGAGCTAGCTGGTGGACACTATCCGTCCGATGGATGGTGTTGCCTGCTAGTTTGCTGGCTAAGCTCATGCACAGACCCAAAATATTCTAAGTATTGGTGTGGCGGTGGATGACAGCTTGGTGGACCATTTGTAGGCTCCATCTACCGACCAGACCATTCTTGTTCAACACACCAGAGCCGGGGGTAAGGGCTTTGCCCCATCCGCCAGTTGAGTCCGAGAAACCAGAGTCAATGGGGAAGATGGAGTAGAACTTGGGGAGTGTGTCTCCCCAACATCTTCCATTCATAAATGCATGGTGGGAAACACATTTCCCACCTTTGGTAGTAGTTTTAAAATTATTAACACCTCCATTGGAGATGTGGGGTGCCCTAAACCAATATTCTAGGGTTTGGTGGCCTCCATTAATGGTGACCAACCACCATCATAATGTTGGCATTCCTATATATAAAGAGGAAAAGATGAGAGACCTACTTGGTGTGAGAGTTTCTTCAAGAGCTCCAAGCTTTCTCCAGACCTCTACAGCTACTTCTCCAAGATCCCACACCAAACCCTCAAATGGCTAAAAGGATTAAATAAGGGTTAGTCTCTTATTTATATGTAATGATGAAAGAGAGAGTGCTCTCATTGACTAAGCCAGTGGTAGGGAGCCGATTGGCTCATTTGCCAGTTGTGTGCCGCTGACAGTGTTGAAACATAATCCCGACTTCAGTTCTCCAGGCCCCATGAACTGGGATGCATGCTGGACCCACCTAAAGTCCACTATTAAACTTAAGGTCCAGATAAGAACTCTCACCTATGATCCGGATGCATCCATCAGGTTCGCATTGAGTATGTCAGCTGCCTGTGTGGGAAGACCTGGCACAAAAGAAATCCGGGTCAGTAGGGGATTTCAGGTTCTGGTCTTACACACCTTCTCTATTGTTTCTAGGATGCCTTCCTTCCTGCATGATTGGAAGGACAAGTTCTTTTTTGTGTTGCCTTGGGAGGGCTATGAGCCTCTGTCTCTGACTAATCACTGGGGCGAGGTCTCTACCAGTGTTGCCAACCAGAAGCTTGTTCTGACTGCAATTGAGAAGCTAGCTTTGTTCCATGCTCGGCGATTAAGTTTGTCGACTTGAACACTGTTGAGCATCTTCTAAAGTTCAAGATCGGTAAGCTACTTTAGTTGCTATTCCTCTGCTTTTGATTTTTCGTCTCTTGATATCTTTGAAATTTTCTGATTGTGGCTTTTGTATTGTGGTAGTAAACTTTAATCCATCCGACTTCCATCGGCTCTTCCTGCTATGAGCCAGGAGACTTCTCATTGACATGAGTACATGGGGGCTCGTCTACCTGAATGCATGAGCCTACGTAGAGGCCAGACAAGGAGGTTGACCCTGTTGGGGTAGAGCCCTCGGACCTTCGGCTATAGTGTGCCTGGAGTCAGCACGTTTTGGTGATAAGAAACGTGTTGACCCGAGAGGGGCCGTTGAAGTCAAGACCCAATGTGTCTTGGGGTTGCGGGGCCCATCAAAGAGGAAGAGGGCGAACCAGGGAGGTGATGGTACGTAATTTTTGTATTCGGCTTCTGCTAATATATTACGTGTCTCTCTTTTCACCTGTCTAATGGGTGTCTATTGCTTTTGTTGCAGAGGTTGAGCTGCGGGGACCCAATGGGTTGTTGAAGCTATTGTTGTAAAGTTCCTAGGAGCTTCGATAGTGGCAGATGTTCAGGGAACCTCTTTGCATGATGGGATTCAAGGGACAACCCTGCCCCATGTTGATATCTAGGCGACACTTGAGGAGGTGCCTCGCGAGACCCCATTGGGCATTGTAGAAATGGCCCAGGCGGGCGGGAGGATCTCCTCCTAGTCGTTGGTGAAGAGGCCAAATCTAAAGACAATAGCTTCCAAAGCCAAACGATAGAAGGAGCTAGGTATAGAGGGGCCTAGAAATGGAGTCGGTGGAGGTGCCAGAGGACACATTCGTCCCGAGGTGGGAACTACATGTCATGGACTCAGAGCTGCAAGACGCAGGTGTTATGGAGCAGCTATTGACAAGGGGAGTGCTGCCCCTGGACGGTGACCATATTGTCGCTATGTCCAAGTTCAAGGTGGCTTTCTTTTAGAGCCAAACTATGGCAATCACCATAGACTCCGTTTCAGTTTCTTGATTTATCCTTCATGGTTGTAGATTTATTTCAATGTGTTGTGGTTGCTTTTGTAGGAGATGCCAACATCTTCATATTTGTGGAGGAAGGTGGAGGAGGTATTGACAGTGAATGAGGAGCTTTGCCAGGCGAATGCCAAGGTGGAGGGGACCTTGGCTATCATAGCCTATTCTAGGGTATCAGGCGTGATATTTGGGTCGACCCAATGGACAACTCGAATCTTCCAGTGATTGAAAACTACAATGATCTACCATACAAATCCCATAGTATACATAAGCAATAACCACAATAATAATGAAAGGAAACAAAGTAATAATAGTAAAAGCAATAATAAATGATAGATGTAAACTAGGAGATATCATATCATAAAATAGGTCCAGTCTTATGATGTTTCACCACAATAATCTTTACAAATACCATAGTATCTCATATACACATATCCCAAATTAAAGAGTAAATCTGTAAACATTATTTTGGATAGATCTCAATGTCTATCTACATTAGAGTCAAAATAAAAGGAAAAGTATAGATAGGGGTGCATCAAGCGTAGACGCAGCACTACAAGTACAGCCCTCGCCATGCTCTCCCATAGCATCCTCAGCACTAGTAGCATCACTAACTAGTGAGTCCTCCATAAAATCAGCTACAGTGTAATCACCTACATCAACATCTAGAAAAGAAGTATCGATACAAGGGTGAGCTCCCATCCCAGCTCAGTGAGAAGTTAGGTATCACTTGAATGCATCGTCCAATTAAATGAAATGAGTTCATTCTTAGGTCTTTGGCAAATGTACTAATATGGTGTCATATTGAGATTCAGCCAATACTTTCGGTCCTGCCTACGATTGCTAGCCTCCAACTCTCATATGTCGAGCAAGGTAGAAGAAGAATACGAGATCCTAGATCACTAAACTCCATCTACAAGTGAACCTCCATTTAGGTCCTCCAAACCCTTCAGGCTCATCACTTCCTACCATAGACTCCGTCTCACGTTAGCTACCACGCTCTCCACGTCATTGACTCTCCCCTCTGGTCACCCAACCTTTGGAAGTATGAGTCTATGCTAGTATTTTAACCCCTACTGGAAGGGCGTAGGAAACAGGGTAATGTCTATTGTATTCATTAGTTTAATAGGGCTGCACCCTAGCAGAGATCCTTGGTTCCACTTCCATGGATCACGGTGTGCCCGCTAGAGTGCTAACAATATCAACATGATGCATGTGCCCATGCTCCCACACGCTACACGCTCCATCATACATGGGTGATCATATACATGTAAAATAAACTGGCCATACTCCAAGAAGGACTGTCGGCACTACTCCCATGGATCACCGTGCCCCCCACTAGGGTAATAGCATAGCAATAACATGGCTCGTGTATTGTGCTCCCACACGTCACACGGCCATCATACCCAAACAAACAATCATCATACAAAGCATATATAGTTGTTGTTATGTAAATGCATGCTTAATAATAATAGTTATTAGATGGCATGCTATAAGCATAAGCATCACATGTCATAAATGTAAACATAACATGTTATCATCATAAGCATATCATGTTATTGATATAAAAGTAGACATGTTAGAATGTCTTAATTACTACGGACCTGGCCCCTTACCTGATTGCACTTAAAGTGTGGCTGAATTGCTAAGCCCAACAGAAGGCTAACACTTTGCCCAAGTCTGATACCTATTTCATTAGATAAATATTCGTTAGTTGGTTAGATAACTTTTAACCCACGTGGACAAGTCTTTTAAGTCTATACACGGGTCCCAAGACAAGCTGAGAACCAACGGTTGCTCTTATAAATCCTAGCTAGGCAAACTGGCCTTTAGAACTAGAAATGGATGAAGGCCAAGGATAGTACATCCTTCGTTTCTCCTTTCGGCTAATAGTTAGAATATTTTTGTTGTTTTATAAACAAATCGGAGGATGCGATGGATGGTCTATCATCCGGTACAACCTCTGGATACCTTTCTATTGACTAGACAATCATCACTGAGAGCAGACAGTAGGTAATCCAGGGGCACTATCGAGTGGTGTTCCTTTCGGCATAATCTTTGGATACTTAACATGCTCATAGGGTCGAGTATGTGAAGGCTATGATGAAATCCGGAGGATGTGGCTCTGGTGTCTTCGGAGGATATGCCCCCGGTGAGCATCCTCTGGATCGAGTGCAGTGACCACTCGAACTAGAGTTCCTGGGCCTCTATTTCTAGGACTTTGCATCCCCTTTGTTGTTGCCTAAATCCATTTGGTGGAAGTCAATCTCCTAACTAGGGGAAGATGGTTAGAGTCACCATTTACTCATTTCAACTCCCAACCGAAGAAGTGGGTTTCATTCTTTTCACTAGGGTTTAGCTTCCGTGGTCATTTTATCAATGATGGTCATTAATGGTGGAGTGTTCCATTATTATGTCTAACATGGTGCTGGAAGAGAGAGAGAGAGAGAGAGAGAGAGAGAGAGAGAGAGAGAGAGAGAGAGAGAGAGAGAATGATACAAGCCCTCAACCAAGGCGTGAACCACCTATGCGGCTGAAACTGCCTTTGCTCAGTGTCACAGGTCATGACCTTTTGCTTCTAACTCGGTTGAGTTTTGAGCTTACTACAAAAGAAAGGTGGTTTACCAACTTTTTCCAAGCCCAAGTACTCTGACCCTCGATTAAGGAAGACCAATTAAGGAAGGCAGTGACAACCTCTCAATTGTCACCGCCTGGCCTCGTTACTAGGTTTAGTTCGTCTCTATTAATGGCGACCATTAGTTGAGGAGTAACCCACATTAGGTTTACCATTAAGCTAGAGGAGAGAGAAAGAGAGAGTGAGGTGAACTAACCTCACAAAAAAGAAGCTAGGGCATAAGCTTGAGCTCCTTTACAAATTCCAATACCCTCTCCATGAATCCCTAGGTCAAAGGACGAAATAAGGGTTGGTGTCCCCTATTTATAACAAATCTTGAGGAGAGAGAGTGTCCCTATCACACCCCAATTCTGGATGAACCAGAAATGTGATGAATCATCACAAGAACCAATGGTTCGAACCAGGATCTCATCAGACCGTGCCAACAATCCAAACCAAATACATGCCACATCATAATCAGAGATAATAAATAATAGCGAAAGTATGTATTAATAAACTGAGTGTTTGCAATGATAAGTAAATAATAAATCAAATATCTCCAAGTAACCAAAACATAATTAATGTCTATTACAAGTACCAAAATACAAAAGTTAGCCACGAAGTATAAACATAGTTGAAACACTCGCATGACGAGTCTTGCATGTTCTCCAAAGCTTGCGCATCCATAGCCGGCACATATCCATACGTTGGGGCATTGATAAAATCTTCGACAGTAACAACTGCAACATCAAAAATTAAAAAGAATTACGCGCTCGAGGGTCAGCTCTCCAACATGAGCTCAGTGAGTGAACAAAACAATGCACAAACATATGCATGCATTCAATTCATATCTTTGGTCTGGTATATGTTTGCAACTGTACTGTAGAAAGGATTGGCGGCCACCGCACCTCTATGCACGAGTGTGTAAATCCACCCAATAGATAAAAAATCATTGGTGTCCCACATGCACCCACCATGGAATAGAGATAAAGCTAAAGTATCCAGAAGTATCCAGATCACAGACTGCTAATACTTCTCCTGATGCCCTATCCATACCAGTACGTATGCCTTTACTGGTAAGGGCTTACAAACTGGTAACCAATCCTGATGCCATCCATATGTATCCAAGGCCTTACCCCAACATCCCTCAATACATCCATAGAGATAGAGCTAGGGCTCCTCGACAGAGTTAAAGACCACACGGTCTGCGAACACCCCCCTGATGCCCTATGATGTACTAGTTTCGCTAAGGTAGTGATATGATGATGTCAATGTGATGCATGATTTAGGTATCACACATCCCTTCCCACACAGCACACCAACCATACTCATACACATATATGCCTATTCCTATCATCATCCATAATAAAGTAAAAATAATAAAATAAATATGCATGAACAGGAATAGCAGTAATATTGGATGACTTGTAAGATGCACATTACAATCATATAAGCATGGTATCAATCATAGCATTGGACAATAAAAGATAGATAGCTTGTTATTATCCAATTAGTTTAGATCTTATTTTCTCACCTTAGATTGTAGTATCAACTCCCTTCCAAGCTTTGGAAATTTATACTAGTTGACAACCTAAAAAATTCATGAATTTAGATTAGGGTTTGATGATATTAGGTTACAATAGTCTAACGTCTAGTTTGGCCTCAAAATAGGTTTTTTAAAATTATGTGGTCGACTGTGTGGTGGCATATCATGCTTCCACTAGTGCGACCACATAACCTTGGTAAACTTCCTAAGAGTCTGTGGTTGCTCACTGGTTACTCTGTGGTCGACCACTGATGCGGCCACACAACTTATAGGTTGTGTTCGAAGGTTTTTCTCAGTCTAACACTTAGCTTATTCTTGGAGCACCTCTTAGGGTCGTTCAATGGCCTGATTCATGGGTTTTCATCAACCATTCATTCCTAACCTATTTCCATGGTTTCTCTTTGAGATAAATTGAGAAATTGCATGATCTCAATCTCAACATTGGGGTCATCTCTTCAACTCATTGATGAGAGACCAATCCTAATCAACCTACTTTTACAATAACAGATTCCTTACCTTTTGTCCGTTACTGCAGAGAGAGATGGCAACTTCGCTTCTCCAAGCCTCCTTCTCCTTTCCTTCTCTTTCTCCTTCTCTTTCTCTTTTAGGTTTAGGGTTTTGGAATTGGTTTTAAAAAGTGAGAGAGGCTAAGGGATGTCCTTTATATGGAGGAAAAACCTCCATATAGAGCCTTCTCTCAACTAGGAAAGAGATCCTCTAAACTTGGTAAGTTTCCTAATCTCGGAGTCGATTTTGACTTTTTGTGGTCTACTGTATGGTCCATGGGTTAAGTGCTTTCACACAAATAAAATCTGACTGACCTCTCTTTCTAACTGTATGGTTGGCCACACAATGACTGGCAGTCGGCCACATAATCAAAATACACTATTTTTGAGTTATTTTACTCACCTAGCCTTGTGTATCCTTCATACGGTTGGTTCACTTGAGCCGGCTATGATGGGAAGACCGGCCACGACCCGGGAATGGAAGGTTAGACCAGGTTCGTAGCGTGCGGGTCTTATAGTCTCACACACTTGATTCTCATACATGAACTTAGGGGAGCAATCGGGTGGTGTTCTATTTGACAGACCCTCTGATTATGCCAAATTATAGACCCCCGATCAGCAAGATGGATCTTATGTATTGGGATATATGTGGGACCACTCTAGGCTAATCCTAATGCATTTTAATGGCCATGTATGTATAAAGAGACTCACCTAAGACTTAGATGTATCTATTAGATCTGTGTTGGGTGCCTCGTTAGTCTGAGTGTTGAGACTTGGCACAAGAGGAATCCAGGTTAGTAGAGGATTCCAAGTGCAGGTCTCACAATCCACCCAACTTAAAAGAATTTCATCCCCGAAATTTAAACGTACCTGGTTCTTCGAACAAATATGGATACTTTTCCTGCATCTTATTTTCACCTTCCCAAGTGACTTCGTCAATGGCGTAGCTACGCCAAAAGACCTTTAAATACTAGATGGAACAATTACGCAGCTATTGGACCTTCTTGTCTAGGATTATTACTAGTTCCACTGTACATGACAAGTCTCGGTTTATTTGTGGAACCTCAGCACTCAAGATGTGAGATGGATCATAGATGTACTTCTTAAGGAGAGAGAAGTGAAATACATTATGAACTTCAGATAATGCTAGAAGCAAGGCCAACTAATAGGCAACCTTCTCGCTTCTCCTCAAAATCTGAAAAGGGCCAATATATCTGGGACTGAGTTTCCCTTTCTAACCAAAATGGCAAATACCACGGTGGGGTGATACCTTCAAGAACACTTTGTCCCCAACTTAAAATTCTAGGTCCTTGTGTAGCACATCAGCTCTACCTACTCTAGGCTGCCTTAATCCTTTTTCTGATCAGGTCCACTTGGTTACAAGTATCCTAGATAATATCTGGCTCCAGTATTTTATGCTCTCCCACTTTATTCCAATACAGAGGTGTCTTGCATCATCTGCCATATAATACTTCTTATGGAGCAGCGCCAATGGTAGCCTGAAAGTTGTTATTGTAGGTAAATTCCATTAGTGATAAATATTTATCCTAGTTGCCCTTGAAATATAAGGCAAAAACTCGAAGCATGTCCTCTAATATCTATATAGTGTGCTCTGACTGTCCATTTGTCTCAGGGTGGAAGGTTATGTTGATGTTTAACTGTGTTTCCATTGCCTTCTACAAGCTATCCTATAGCTTAGATGTAAACCTAGGGTCTCTGTGAGACAGAATGCTTTCTGGCATTCCAAGCAACCTTACTATATTGTCCACATAGAGCTTAGCCAATCTATCCATGGTGTATTGTGGTTTGACAGCTATGAAATGGGCCACCTTAGTTAGACAATCCGTGATAATCCAAACGATATCGACATTGTTCGGAGTCAAGGGTAATCCAGTCTCAAAATCCATGGTGATATGATCCCCTTTCCATTTCGATATTGGTAATGACTGAAGTAAACTAGGCGGTCTCTAACGATTTGCCTTGACTCGCTAACAAGTAATGCATTTGTATACAAAGTTAGCTACGTCAACTTTCATACCCCGCCAATAATAAGCTGTCTTTAAGTCTTGGTACATTTTGGTGCTACCAGGATGCATGGTAAAAGGAGAGGAGTATGCTTTAATCAAGATGTTCTCCTTCAATTTTTTAGTAGTTTAGGGCACACATATTCTGTCCCTGTATCTAATTATTCCCACACTATCTAAGAAAAAAATCTGAGTCTTTCTTTCCCTTTTCAAGATCCTGTTTGAGGGTCTTCAGATACATATCACTGTCAATTGCCTCTTTAATCTAATCCAATAAGGTGAGTTGAATGGTTAAGGCATTAAGCAATGCTGATGCTGCTTTAATCCAATCTATAGCTAAAGCATCTGTAGTGGAAGCTTTGTTAACTGGAAGTAAAGCGGTGACCAGTGTATGAGCCATATAACGCCCCTCATCACGATTGGCCTTGGTATCATTTTCCAGGTGTGAGACCAAAGCTTTCCTACACCACATTGGCTTTTCTTGGGTGGTACTTGCTATCACAATCATAGTCCTTTAGTAATTCCAGCCACTTTTGCTACCTCATATTCAATTCCTTTTGGTTGAACAGGTGGATTAGGCTCTTATGATTTGACATTACACTAAACTGCTCTTTGTATAGGTAGTGCCACCATATTTTCAAGGCAAAAACAATAGTTGCAAGCTCTAGATAATGGGTAGGGTAGTTCTTCTCATGAACCTTTAGTTGCCTCGAGGCATAGGCAATTACCTTATCATCTTGCATCAGAACACAACCTAAGACATACTTGGATGCATCGATATAT